>JAYRBT010000037.1:58747-114680 GCA_036023395.1 Myiotriccus ornatus | reverse complement strand
GCTTGCGCGCGCCGTCCGCCCGCCGCGCCCGGGGCCGCTCTGCGCCGGGCCCTGTCCGCTCTGTGGCGGCGCCGCGCCGCCTGCACCGACCCCGTAAAGGTGGGAGAGCAACGCCGCCGCCACCGCCGGGGCTGGACGCTGCCAGGCACGCTGTGGTGCGGCGCCGGGGACTCGGCAGGGAACTGGAGCGAGCTGGGTACGGGGCGGCGGGGGGCGGCGCGGGCGCCCGGGCTGCCTTCGCCGGGCCGCGCTCACCGGCGCCTCCTCAGGGCTGTTCCGCGGCCCCGATCAGTGCTGCCGGGAGCACGACCAGTGCTGGGCGCAGATCGCGGCGCTGCAGTTCAACTACGGCATCCGCAACTACCGCCTGCACACCGTGTCCCACTGCGACTGCGACGCCAGGTGCGCCCAGGGCCAGGGGAGGTGCACCGGGAGGGCTGGGGACAACGGCCCTGCTCACCGGTCCCTGCCTGCAGGTTCCGGCAGTGCCTGCTCGCCGTCAACGACACCGTCTCCAACATCATCGGCGTCACCTTCTTCAACCTGCTGGAGGTGCCGTGCTTCGTGCTGGAAGAAAGCGAGGAGTGCGTCCAGTGGCACTGGTGGGGCGGGTGAGTGCCTGGGGGCGGCCCCGCTCTCAGCGCGCCCTGCCCGGCTGCCCCACCGGGCATGGCTTGGCTGGTGTGCAGGGCCTCACAGCATGTGGTGTCCCCAGGTGTGAGCGTTACGGTGTAGTGCCCCTGGCCAGGATGGTGCAGCAGAGTCAGTACCACCCCATCCTGCCCGCAGAGGAGAGAGGCAGCTCTGCTGCACAGCCCCCGAGTAAGGGAAGAAATTCCTCTAGAGCAGGGCGCAAGCGGCTCCGACAGGAACTGGGGCCAAAGCCGAGGCGCCGCCAGGCACGGAAACCTGAGCAGCAGGGCCCACATATCCTTGTGTTGGCCAGGGACGAGGCTGAGCCCGCAGCCAGGCACCAAGCTGCACAACAAGGGCTGAAGCCTGGCCCCCCAACAGCACTGATCACGTTGGGACAGGATCCAGCTGGAGCAAAGAGCACACTGGGAGGAGCAGAGCAAGGAGCTGGGGGCTCGGCCCACCCTTGGGATGGCAGCAAGAGACCCAGCCCAACCACAGCATGGAGTGGGCCCACACCAGTGCCTGCTGTGGAGGAGCGTGGGCAGCAGGGTGAGCCCTGGGCAGAGCTTGCACCACAGCTGGGGTGTCTCAAGGCCTCAGCCTGGTGGGGTCATGTGCTGGGGGTGCCCTTCACCTCCCCACTGTCCTCAGGCTCAGACAGGGTGTGCAGGTGCTACAAGCACCTAGGTAAGTGTGAGCACCAGATCGCACCCCACGAGGTGAGGTACCAGCTGCACAACGTGAACAGCCAGACACTCCTCCACTGCAACTGCACCCGCAGGTGTGTGTCCAGGAGGAAAAGGGTACTGTGTGCAGACAGTTTGGGATCAGAGGAGGTGGGATGTCTGCCCTGGCCAGCCTCTGCTAACCATGGCCCTCCTGTGCCTGCAGGCTGGCGCGGTGCCTGCGCAGGGTGAGGAACTGCAGTGACATGGAGGTAGCTGTCCTGGCTAACCACATTGCTACACAGTGCTTTGTTCTGGAGCAGCTTGCTGCCTGCAGCCCAGGCAGGGGGTCACAGGACAGGTAAGTGCAGAGAATCAAGGGGCTGTGGCCTGAGTGGGGCATTAAGCCAGGAGTGTAAGTACTGGCCCCTGCTGTGCCATGCCATGAGCAGGCTGCAAGGGCAGGTAGTGGGTGTCAGTGCTGCAGGGTTACAGTGACATGCTCAGCTTTCCTCCTCCAGCAGCTGTACCACAGTGACCAGGGCTGCGCTTTTACCTGCAAAGCAGCTCAAAAAGACCCTGAGGCATTGGGACCGTCTTCATGCGAGCTCAAAGACCAAGCATCCAGACTGGAAGACACAGGCCAGGGGAGGCACCCTCTGTGAGCAGTGCCAGCACCTGGCCACAAAACAGATGCCAGGTGCTCAGCCCCACACAGTGCCCCGATGATGCCTGAGCAGTGCTGCCTTAGGAAGGAAGGGGAGGAAGATGTGCTATGCAGTAGCTGCAGGGTGGAGCTGCTTGGTTTCTGGTCCTTGAGACAAAGGATAGCACTGAGCATGACTGCATGGAGCTGGGGACCACAGCCAGAGCAGGCAGAGGGACTGAGAAGACTCAAGGAGCTGTGGCTGCCATCCACCAGCATCAAAGCAAGGGGAAGGAAATAGGAGGGCTCAGGAAAGGGGAAGCCCATCCTCTTCCCTGTTGCACTCTGGGGCCAGGGGGATGGCAGGGCCCCCCACCCCTATATTGGTGACCCTTCAAATGGGGAGCCTGAGCAATGAGGTGTGATCCTGACCCCCTTGCCCAGGCACAGTAGGAGGGCTGGGGTCAGTCCCTGCATGCAGCAGAAGATAAATAAAGAATGGTCAGAGCATGGTATATGGTGCCAGGGCTGAACCTTCTGCTCCCTGTTCATGCTGCAGCCTCCACCCCCACCCCAGGGCTGATCCTGCCCTCTGGCAGTGACCACAGTGCAGCTGGGGTGGGCAGGATCGTTTATTTTTGTTGCTTGCACTATGTCCAGGCTGAGGCACAGTGGTAGAGCAGGGAAGGAGCAAGCTTTGATCTCTGGTTTACCTTGGGACGGTCCTCACTCTGTGCCCATCACCATTCTTGCCAGAGCCCTGGCTTGGCCTTCCCTGCCACGTTGGGTGCAAGGCCAGCACTCCTGTCATGAGACTGAGAAATCCTGCACTTGGAAGTTCATGAATGGTCTCCCCAAACTGCACTAGACCAGCTTTCCCCACTCTCCTCTGGGTCACCTCCCAGCCCTGCCCTGGGGAGCAGCTTGGGCTGAGGGGAGCAGAGGGGAATACCCCTCCTGCTAGGCACACAGCAGGGGTGAGGAGTCACTACAATAAATAAGGGAGGGGTTGTCTTAGCAGGAAAGTGGCAGAGGAAAGCACACAGCGAGCGCGCTATGGGGAGGAGGGAAGAAGCCACTGCATCAGCGGCCCATGGCACAGCTATGGCTGTCCAGTTCCTGGGGGCTGCAGCCCTCTTTTGGGGAGGTGCTGCAGCCTGGGGGGCTGGTGGGGCTCATCCTCCAGCAGGGATAATAGCCCTGATCCACATTCTCTTGCTGCCAGCCCATGGTCTTGTCAATCATCTCCAGGCGGAGTGCAGGCAGCAGGCCCAGGTTCCGGGGGTCAGCCCTGGCCAGCGGGCTGTCAGTGGAGACACGCTGTGGGTGACCCTGCTCCTGTACAGTCTGGTAGAAAGAGCTGCCCTCCAGGCTGTCAGCTGCCTGCCTCAGCTCCTTGCCTTTGGCTGCACAACATCCCAGCTCCTCATGGGGTACGTGGATGGTGGGGATATCCCTGGGGAGGCCCCGGCAGCTCTGGGGAGAGGGGCTGCGGCTCGTTCCCCTGTCCCGGCTTGATGGCCGCAGGATGAGGCCCTGGAATTTGGCCAGGCTGGGGCTTCGGCTCCGGTGCCGTTTCATCTTGCCCGGGCTGGGGCTACGGGATTTGGGGGCCAACAGGACAAGTGTACTGTCATCCTCTTCTGAGCTGCTGCCTGAGCTGTCCGTGGGGCTGCTGCCCTCCTCTGACCTGGGGAGGGAGATCTGCACCCCTGCATCAGCACTGCTGGCTGACCCTCACAAGGGGCTGTGGGGTATCACAGCAGCTGGCCTCCCCCGGCCAGGAACCCCCCCACACATCCCCTCCCCCCTCACCTCTTGGCTGTGCTCACCTGGAAGGGCTCAGTCACACCAGCAATGCTGCTGGAAGTGTTGCTGTAGTATCCAAGGATGTACTCGCCGTTCCCCTTGGGCAGCGCTTCCTCAGAGAACATCACCTGCAGCCCAGAGACACTTGGTGGACAGTAGGGCTGGGCACAGGGGTGCCCCTTCCCACCTCCAGCCCCAGCCAAAAGCACAAATCTTTGGTGCCTGAGGCTCAGCACAAAGCAATAAAGTGCTCTCCACCCCCATCCAGGGGCACAAAGAGGCCATTGTTCCCCAACAGTGGGGCAGACATGCCAGCAGGGCTGGCCCCAGCTCACCTGTGCACAGAGCTGCTTCTCCAGACAGCGTTCCCCATCATCGCTCCTGGCCCAGACATAAGACACATAGTCTTTAGGGTGCCGGAAGCCTACCTGTGTTATTTAGGGGAACACAGGTGAGTGGGGGAACATCAGCCCCACTTGGCACCATCATCCACGCCTGGCCTTCACTCTCTGCTTACACAGCGAGACCCAGAGCTGCCTCGCACCCCCCAGGTGTACCAGGGCCCTGTGGGGCCTGCAGAGCAGGGAGTGAGAGGGAACTGCTGGACCTGAGCCTCCTGAAGCAGGGCCACATCATGCTGCCAGGGGAAGGGAAGGCACAGCTCCACACCGTGCACCCATGTTCATTGGTGTGGGGTAGCTCAGAAGGGACCCCCGCAGTGCTGTGCAGTGCTCCCCACTCCCTCCAGGCCCAACAGCCCCCAAGCCCCTACCCGGTAGAGTCCTATCCAGTCCCAGGAGCTCCGGTGGAAGCCAACAGCCATCTTGTACCTGACAACTGCTTGCTCAGGCCTGCTCCACTCGTCAGCCACATAAATCTCAACCGGGGGTTTGTCCACCTTGGAAGCAAACTGTCAGAGACAGGTACATAGTAAGCAAGGGCATGGCAAAGAGCTGTCCCTGTTGCCCAGTGGCACCTCTCTGGGTCTGGGCCCCCGTGCATATACCCACAGCAGTCCCCAGCCAGGGGCAAGGCAGCCGAGTTTGCCAAACAGAAGTATGTCCCCCACACACAAGCTGGGCATCCCACCCCTGCAGATCCTGCCTGCGTTCCCAGCAGCCCTGGACAGTGCTCACCTGCACAGCAAAGATGGCAGCTACTGGCTTGTGGTCACTGACAGTGTACTCCATGTGGCTGCAGTAGCAGAGCTGGCTCACCGACAGCACACCCTGGCTGGGCCGGCGCTTGCCTGCCCCCAGCCCTGTGCTGGGAGATTTGATCTTCCACAGGATGCGGTCAGTCCAGGCAGGTTTTCGCTTCTTGGCACTACAGGGCACAGAGGGGCATCTCTTGCCTGGCAGGGGCAGTGGGCTCTGACCCAAACTGCCTCCCCCAGGCACTATAGCATGTGTGGGCAGGGGGTGCAGCTCATCTCACCACTCAGCTCACTGTGGCTGCAGGGTGAGATGCACTGGCACCAGCACTGCGGTCACATCCCAGTCCAGCCCATGCCTGCCTCAGCACGACTGCTCCCCCCACCCATCCGCACAAGCATCCACCCTGGTCCTGAGCCTCACTGCTCCTCCATCCCTCTCCCCCAGCTCAGGCCCAGCTCTGCTCTCCTACCTGCTGTCGTACTTGTTGGTGCCGACATCAAACTTAAAGGTGGGTGGGAAGTTCAGAGGTCCCTCCTGAAACCCTCTGAGAACAGGCCAGGTGCTTTTGGCAATGTTCAACTGCGGGGAAGAGGAGGTAAAGAAGCACACCAGCCCCCACAGCCAGACCAAGATTTCTCTGCTCTCACACACAGTCACATCCCTGCCCCATTCCTGCCAGCTCCCACAGCTCTCAGGGTTTGTCCCTCTATGCCAGCAGCCAGTTTGTAGACCCAGTGCCTTGGGTCTTCCTCACACTGATAAGGGAAGCATGTGCCCAGCTCAGTCTGACCAGGGACTCTACTGCCCCTTCCCCACAGAGACAAGAGAGCCAGAGCTCCTCATACCCTATGGGCTGCAAGGGAACATGTCCTGTCCCACAGCTGCACAGGCAGTTTTGGGGAGAGTCAAACACTGCTCAGGGCCCAGTGGAATCTGGAACATGCCCATCCCTCACCTGGTCCTTCTCCCAGAGCTGGCTCAGAACGTTGCTGTCGATGGCATACTTCACAAAGCAGATGTCCAGGCTCTCGATGCGGAAATTGAGGTCCCCAAACCAGAACACGAGGCTGTGGGAGGGCGGGCAACGGGCTGAAAGGGCTGAGGTTACTGGACTTGGGGACAGCAGGGGAAAAAAATGTCCCCAGCCTGCGTGCAGCCTCAGCTCGCAGCACAGGTGCTCTTGGGAGCACTGGCACAGGTCAGCACTCAGTCGGCAGCCTGGCCAACTGCCAGGATTCTGCAAGGTGGGACTAGGCACCTTTAACCAAGCCAGACAGACTGCCCTGAGCTGAAACCAAGGGTGGAAATTTCCACAGTGAGGCACCCACCAGAGTCAGACCACACAGGCTGTGCAGAGCTGGGCCCTCCACCTCACCAGTCTCAAACCGCAACTGGGCTATTACAGCAGGAGCTGCAGCAGGCCTGAATGTGCCTTACGGGAGACCAAAGACCCCTCTGAACACCTATCCCAGCATGCTCAGTTCCCACTAGGCCATGGGAAAATTCTGCAGCTCTGCAGGCAAGACCTGATCTCCAAGCTGTGCTGTGATGCAGAGGTCAGACCCTACACAGAGGGGGTCAAGGACTGGGGCTGACACTAGAGCCCAGACTGGGGAGCAAAGCGGCGGGGTACGCACTCATGGTCCAGGATGCCATTTGCCACACGCCCCTCAAACTGCTGCATGTGCAATATGGTGGCAAAGTCCTCCTTGCGCTGCTCCGCCTTCTCCAGGTGTGCTGGCAGGTGGCAGTTCAGGAAGCAGACCATGTGGCCGAAGATGGAGAGACGAACACTCACCCCACCCTTGTTGCCCTGCACCGAGAGGATCCCATGACTCCTTGGGAAG
The DNA here is from genome assembly GCA_036023395.1 of Myiotriccus ornatus. Taxonomy (NCBI): domain Eukaryota; kingdom Metazoa; phylum Chordata; class Aves; order Passeriformes; family Tyrannidae; genus Myiotriccus; species Myiotriccus ornatus. The sequence continues at coordinate 107,920 of JAYRBT010000037.1, read as the reverse complement.
CCAGCCCCTTGCCACCTTCCCCCAGGGCCACACTCACCCAGTAGCCCCCTAGCCCTGTCCTGGTGCAATCTGTCTGGATGTCCTGCAGGAAGGGCAGGTGGTAGTACTTGGCAAACACCAGCAGGATCACACCTTGCATCCGCACCGTGCTGACCTGGAATGGGAAAAGGGGCTGGAGCAGGATGGTAGAGAGCCCATAGGGGCCATGAGGCAGCACTTCCATCCTTCGCATGCCCCCCCCCCATCCTGCAGGTGACTAATAGCATGTTCAGTTCAGAGATCTGTACGCACCCTCCTGAACACTGACAGCCAAGAGCCTGAGCCTCAGAGATGCTGGGCTTACAGATGCTCTGGGGCGAGTGCCTCCAGGAGCTGAACCTGCCCCCGGGGCCACAGGCTGCTGTCATCAGCACAGACCAGTTCCCACATTGACCTCCACACCCTGGTTCGATGCAGTGGGCAATAAGAAGTGGCCCCAAAGCACCAGCAGGGAATCATAAGCACAGGAAAAGGAGCAGGGTGGCACAAGCCAGACAGCTCACTGGTGAGGTGCAGCACTGGCCCCCACACACTGTTTGGAAGCTACAGGCTGTCTCTCCAGCCAGCTCTCCCACCGCACCTCCCTCTGCCCTGCAGTCCGACTCTTCCTTCCCTATGGCACACCTGCCTGGCAGGCAGAGGGAACACCAGCTTCCAGCTCCTTCAGGACTCCTTACCAGGATGAAATGGAAGGGACTCAGCACATCCATGAAGAGCTCGCTCCACTGATCTGTGAAGAGGGCATCCTTCAGGCGCTTGTTTATCTTGGAGTTCACCTCCTGCAGCCTGGGAGGAAGGGGATAGGTCCCTCAGCCACACCAGGAAAGAGTCTGTGTCTCAGGTAGTGAGAACTCCTTGGGAGAGTTGCCAAAGCACAGTACTGGGGAGCAGTACGGGGTGGGAAGGGCAGTTCAAGGGAAGACCCTGGGTTTAGAGCACAAACCAGCCACGTCCTTGCTCCAGTGATGCTGGATCACATGCTGGCAGGAGGCACAAGTGGCCCTGAACCCAGAAGGCCTTGGCCCTTTCTAAAGCAGAAGCAGTTCAGCTGCACAGAGCTGGGCAGCAGCCTAAAGCCCATCTCAAGGTGCAAGAGGGGCTTACAGGGCCTTTCAGCTGAATCAGTCTTTACAAAGAAGTCAAGTCTCACCAGCGCAGGGTGTCCAGATGCATTTGAGCCACACAGCTCGGAGTAGCAGCAACCAGAAAGTTAGTAGTGCTCCTCCCAGCTCAGCAATTAATGAAAAGAAGGAAGAATGTCCACAGAGAACAGCAGAATCAGGAAGTGTCTTTCCCAAAAATATCAGGTGCTCGGTGCACAAAGACACAGGTCAGAGGAAGGAAACAGCCAGAGATGCCGGGAGGTGAGGACTGCAGGATATCCTACCCTGGACCTAATATGGTCCCAGCACATCCCATGCTGTCAGCTACACCCCCCACCCAGCTCTGGTCCATCTCCAGAGCCCGCACAATCCCATCCCGCTGGTCCGCAAGGCCAAGGGGACCAGGAGATTGGCTCCAACACGGTGTTGTAGCTCTGGCAGCCTCAGCCTTCCACCACTATCCCCATGGCTAGGAGCTCCAGAGCAGTCCCTGGGAGCCTCCTGGAGCCAGATCCAGCTCTTCCATGTCACACCTGCAGGCAGAGGCTACTTCCTGCTCCCTGTGCAAAGACAGCGCAGCCCTGGCCTTGGCAGGAATCCACACACTACCACAGACCTCAAGGGACCAGTCTGTGCTCAGATGATGGCAAGCTCATCTCACCACAGCACTGTGGCACTGCTTTGCCAGCAGCTCCGTGTACCACAGGCATGGAGCCAATCCAGCTGTGGGAGAACAGAAGATCTGTGCCCTTGAGGCCTGTATACCATGCACAAAAACAGAGAGGAGGAAAACACTCCCAGAGGACTCAGGGCAGGTGAGTTAAATGCCTTGACAGACGTGACCCAAGGACTGCCATGGCTCACTTGGCCTGGCACAGCCAGTCTCAGGCTCATTGAGGATTCAAGGCTAATCCATACTCAAGAGTTTTGTTCCTCTCAGCACTCACATTCTACCAGGAGCTGATTTTCCATCACCTTTTCTGATATATTAGCACTTGTGATGCACACACCTCCCTGCTTCCTGGGACACAGGGAGGCTGAGGCTGCAGCTCTCCAATTCCTCATGCACCAGGGCTGTAGGGATCCCCTGGAAAGGGATACGGCAGGTCAGGGGAGGGGGCCCTGCACCTCACCCTCTTACCCAATGGCGATCATGTCCACATCGTTTGTCTCGCCCGTGTTGAGGTGCAGCAGGGATGTCACATCATTCGGGGGCATGGCTGTGCCCACATTCCAGGTGACCACTGTGATGCTTGGGAGGACAAAGAAAGAACAGGCTAATACTGGGGCTCAGAGGGGTTCCTGTCCTCTGTTCAGCCCCCAGCTTCACCAAGGAAGCTTTTTGCTGGCAACAGAAGCAGCTGAAGCCTAATCAGGGCACATATACCTTAACTCCCGTTTGAGGGAGACAGGTCCTTCCTTCTAAATTCTCCCAGGACCTGCACCTGATAATTCTAAAATCCAGCACAAAGAGCCCTCATTTTCATCACCACAGGCATGCTGGCACAGTAGGCAGCCTTCAAGAAAACTGCTTCCTCTCCCTTCCCCAGGAATCACAGCAAGAGCTCATGCTCCTAGCAAAAAAGACCCGGATCTCAGTCCATAGCCCCTGCCAGCCCTAAAGGCCAGGGCAGCACATGTGACAGCGGTTCTGCAGCCCCGCAGTGGTGTCCTTCAGCAGCGCAAAGCCACATTCCTCTCAAAACATCAATGTCATTGCGCAACGGGCACCAGCAAAGGGCCCGCGGGCTCATTTGGCAGCAGCCAGGAGTCGTCTCAGTCACAGGGACATGTTTCAACAGGGAGGGAGGGCAGTGCCCAGGCAAGCCCCAGCGCTCGGGGACAGCGGGGGCAGGTAGCCCGTGGCTCTGTTAATGATATCCCCCACGGACAGCGGCACCACGCATTCTCCCCGCGCGAGACTGCAGTCCCGCACCCCAAATTCTCAGGCTGAACCCTCCACAGGGGGGAGGAGAGGTGCAGCTCCAGCGCACAGCGGGGGCCTCGGCACTGCGCCCCCCGTCCCCGCGACCCCCCCGCGGCCCCGCTCACCGGAACGCGCCGTCCTCCGGGGCCCGTCCCGAGCAGTCCGGCAGTCGATCGCAGGCATCGCCGGAGCGGCCGAGGGGCCGTCCGAGGAGGGGCAGCTCGCCCGGCTCCGGTCGGGGGGCCAAGCCCGCCCGCCCGCCGGCGAGGAACTCGCTGGACACGGCCTTGGGCAGCGCGGGGGCGCGGGGCACGGCGGGGCCCGCCCAGGCCGCGATGTGGTCGCTGGACTCTGCCTTAGGCAGCATCTCCCGCCGCTCCGGCGCGGGGAAGGCGGCCTGGCCGACCGCTGTCGGAGACACGGGGCCGCCCGGCGCGGGGGGCAGCAGGGCCGGGAGCGGGAGCCCCTCGGACGGGGTCCGGCCCGGGGGGCGCTCCTCGGGCCCGGCGCGCCTCGGGCAGCCGTGCCCGAAGGGGTCGCAGGCGGCGTCCGGCCGGGAGCTCCTACGGCCGACCGGCACACCGCCGCCGAAGAAAGGCGCCGCCGAAGCCCCGGCGTCGGGCGGGGGCCGGGCCGCGCTCCCGGGGCCGCGCGGGAGGCCGGACCAGGGCTCCGCGCCGGCGGCTGAGCCCCGGTCGGCGCTGCCGCACCGGGCCGGGTCCATCGGCGAGCGGAGACCGGAGCAGCCCCGGCCCGGCCCCGCGCACCTTGCGGCCCCGCCACGTGACGTCACCAGCCCATGACGCCACCCCCCGCCACCTGCCCGGCACTTTAAAGGCGCAGCAGCAGCCCCGCCCCGCGCACCTGGCGCGCCGCCCCGCGCACGGCCGGGCCCGGGACGCGCCCCCTCCTCTGCCCCCACCAGCCTGTCTTTACTGCTGCACACCTGTCCCTGCTCACCTCTCCTTACATCTGCACACCTGTCCTTGCACCTGCACAACTGTCCCAGCTTACCTGGTTTTGTGTGTGCACAATCGTCTTTGCACGTGGATGACTAGCCTTCCACATGTACTACAGTCCTGCATGTATGCATTACACACATCCTTTGCGCGTGCACAACAGCCATTGCAAGTGCACACCTGTCCTTGCACACCTGCCCTTGCCTATGCACGTCTGCCCCTGCTTGCCTGTCTGCCTTAGTGCGTTATTGTGTGTGCAGCTGTGCTCACCACTGTGGCTGTTGTGTCAGCATATGCCAGGCTTGTCTATGGTTTGCTGTGGAGTTTTTGCGACGTTGGGTGCATGCGTGCCCTTGGGCAGCTGTGAGTGTGTGCAGCTGCTTGTTCGTGGCTGTGTGTGCTAGCTATGTTTATGGCTCTGTGTGTAGCTCTGTGTGTGTGCAACTCTGTGTGGCTGTGCGCAGCTCTGTGTGGCTGTGTGTGTGCAGCTCTATGTGCAGCAGTGTGTGTGGCTGTGTGAGTGAAGCTGTGGGTGCAGCTGTCTGTCTGTATCTGTGTGTCTGTGTGTGAGGGTGCTGCTTTGCCTGTGCACAGCAGTGCCCCTGTGCTTGTCCTAGTTACAAGGGCTGGGACTAGTTTATCACTATGTGGATATAAGGAAAACTGTGTATTCTACACCCTTCTGATGGACTGGTAATAAATGGATTGTTTGCAGCAGGTGCCCAGGGCACACCTGACACCTCAGGCTACAAGCTGGGTGTTAAACAAACCAGCAGTGTGGAGGCAGCTGGAGTGTTCTTCTATTTGCACTTCAATGACTCAACTGTAATAACTCCCCTCCGGAAAGGCATTAACACCTTCATCCCCAGCCTGAGGGGTCATCTCTGCTAATGGACCACCTTGGGCTGGCATAATGGGCAGCTGCACCACCTTGACCATCAAAGACTCCAAAAATATCCCGTGACTCACAGAGTTAAATCACCCACTGTCAAACTCCCTGCCCTGGTGGAGATACTGGGCGTTCCCACCTGAACTTGAGCATACATAACCTTCAGGTTTTGGGACTTCTGGTACCACTCATCGGATCCAGAGGAGGACCAGAACTTTGACAGAACTGCAATCATCGTCCGGACCAGCAGGTTTTCTTTTACTTTGCACCAAGTGGGAGCCACGTGATGCTCAGCACAGGGGTTGACAAACACTGTTCTGTTTTTGTCCCATGGTGTGGGATTATACATCCATTTTTGTGGGTTAAAACCAGTTTTTCTCTGTATCATTGCATTTATTGTAATCTTTTTAGTAAATTGTAACTCTGACTTGTAATCTCTCTTGAGCTGGGTTAATTTCTCATGCCGGTTTACTTTTAAACCAGCACAGTGCTCCAGTGCAGCACAGGCAGGTATGAACACCTGTGCTTGGGGTGCATACACACACGTGTGTGAGAGTGTGTGCATGTGTGTGTGTGTGTGTGTGTGCGCACGCTTAGAGGGAATGGGGGACCAGGTGACATGTCTTGCCCTCAGCTTGTACTTGTCAGCACCCAGGGAAGGCTGGAGCTTGAGGAGGAGGGGGATCTTGGTGAAGTATGGAGTGAGGTAGAGGAGGATCCTGGTAGGAGGGAACAAGGGCCCTGGGTCCCTGTGGGGTTGACTCACAAGCATTAAGGGAGTTGTGGTGGAGGTGGCTCCTTCCATCACGGGAACACTGTGATCAATGGTGACAAATGGGACAGGACCGAGGAGAGCCAATGTCACTGCTTGCTTCTGGAGGGGTGTAAAGAGGGATCCAGGAACCCAAGACTGATCTGCCTCACCTCCATCCTGGGAAGGTGACAGAGCAGCAAGTCCTGGAAACCATTGCTGGACACATGAACAACAACTCGTAGGGGAGGTCCTGCTTGGCCACCTGACCCCTTTCGTGATAGAGCGAGCCACCAGCAGACACAAACAGCAGGGGACAGTGTCCACCTGCACTGCAGGAAAGCCTTGGGAACTGCATCCCATCTGGTCCTCCTAGAGAAGCTGTTGGTCTACAGGTTGGATAAGTAGAGGTCGAGGCAGGAAGGTTGGATCCAGGGGTGGTGGTGAGTGACACACAGTCTCGTGGGAGGCTGGTCACTCACAGTGTCCACAGGGGTCTGTGCTGGGCCCTGGCCTGTTTAACATCCTCATTCCCTGGATGGTGGGACAGCAAATGTGCAGGTGACAGCAAACTGTGAGTAGTGGCTAACAAACCAGGGGGTCATGTGTCCATCCAGAAGGACCTGGACAAACTGGAGAAGTGGGCAGGCAGGAATCTCCTGAGGTTCAACCAGGGAATGTATGGAGTTCTGTCCCTGGGGAGGAACAGCCTCAGCATCGGGACATGCTGGGGGCCACCCAACTGGAAAGCAGCTCTGCAGCAGGAGGGCTGGGGGCTGGAGGACACCACATTGACTATAAGCTTATCATGTCCTCAGGGCAAAGCAGGTGAATGATATCCTGGGCTGCATCGAGGGTATTCGTCAGTAGGTCACAGGAGGTCACAGAGGTGGCTGTGAGGCCACCCCTGGAGTGTTCTGTCCAGTGTAGGGCACTGAAGGGCAAGTTCAGGAGACATGGACTTGCTGGAGGGAGCCCAGTGAAGAGCCCCAAGGGTGGGCTTGAGCATCTTTCATACGAGGAGAAGCTGCGAGTGCTGGGACTGTACATCCTGGAGCAGAGGATGCTCAGGCGTATCTCATCCATGTATATAAATATCCAAAGGAAAGCAGAAAGGATGAAGCCTGGCTCTTCCCAGTGGTGCCCAGTGGCAGGACCAGAGTCACTGGCAGGACCAGACCCAACTGGAATACAGGAGTGTCCCTCTGCACATGAGGAAACACTTTTTTCCTGGCCCAGGGACCCTGCCCAGGGACCTAGGCAGTCTCCATCCTTTGCAAAAGTGACTGGACACTGTCCTGGGCCCTGGCTCTGGGTGGCCCTGTCTGAGCAGGGTGTGGGACCAGAGAGACCCCAGAGCTGTCCCCGGCCTCAGCCAGTCCAAGACCCCAGGACCTGTGTCCGGCACGTGCCTGTGTGGGGGTGTTTGTGTGCAGCTGCAGTGTGGAGAGTGTGTGTGGGGTGGGTGTGTGCATGCAGGGGTACATGATGGTTCGCACATGCAGAGCTGCGTGTGCCTCACTTGTGTGTGTCCACAGAGCTGGGTGTACAGGTATACTGGTGTGTGCACACACCATTTGCATGTGTGACTGCCGGTGCTGGTGTGTCTCTGCACTGCTGAGTGTGCTGATGTGTCCTGGCATAGGCACAGCTGGGGGTGACTGGAGGGAAGGTAGGAGTGTGTCTGTGTGTATCTGGGTGCTTCTGTGCAGACTGCGCGCGCACACACCCGTGCATGGGTGCTGTGGGTGCTGTGGGTGTGCTGTGGGTGTGCTGTGGGTGTGCTGTGGGTGCTGTGGGTGTGCTGTGGGTGCTGTGGGTGTGCTGTGGGTGCTGTGGGGGTGCTGTGGGTGCCGTGGGTGCTGTGGGGGTGCTGTGGGTGTGCTGTGGGTGCCGTGGGTGCTCTGGGTGTGCTGTGGGTGCACTGTGAGTGCTCTGGGTGTGCTGTGGGTGTGCCGTGGGTGCTGTGGGTGTGCTGTGGGTGCTCTGGGTGTGCTGTGGATGCTGTGGGTGCTGTGGGTGTGCTGTGGGTGCTGTGTGGATGCTGTGGGTGCCGTGAGTGCTGTGTGGGTGTGCTGTGGGTGCTCTGGGTGTGCTGTGGATGCTGTGGGTGTGCTGTGGGTGCTGTGTGGGTGCTGTGGGTGCCGTGGGTGCTGTGTGGGTGCTGTGGGTGCTGTGGGTGTGCTGTGGGTGCACTGTGGGTGCCGTGGGTACTGTGGGTGTGCTGTGGGTGCACTGTGGGTGCTCTGGGTGTGCTGTGGGTGTGCCGTGGGTGCTGTGGGTGCTCTGGGTGTGCTGTGGATGCTGTGGATGCTGTGGGTGCTGTGGGTGTGCTGTGGGTGCTTTGGGTGTGCTGTGGGTGCTGTAGGTGCTGTGGGGGTTCTGTGGGTGCTGTGGGTGCTGCATGGGTGCTCTGGGTGCTGTGGGTGTGCTGTGGGTGCTGGGGGTGCTGTGGGTGCTGTGGGTGCTGTGTGGGTGCTGTGGGTGCTGTGGGTGCTGTGGGTGCTCTGGGTGTGCTGTGGGTGCTCTGGGTGCTGTGTGGGTGCTGTGTGGGTGTGCTGTGGATGCTGTGGGTGCTGTGGGTGTGCTCTGGGTGCTCTGGGTGTTCTTTTCGTGCGCGCCCCCGCGGCTGCTCCCGTGTGTGCCGCGCGCGGGCACGGTGTGCGCGTGCGCGTGTCCGTGGGCACGGTGTGCGCGCGGCTCTGCGCAGGCGCGGTGGCACGGGCGGACGGACGTGGCGGCGGGGAGGGCGATGCGGGCGGCGCTGCCGGGGCCGGGGCCGGGGCCGGGGCCGGGGCCGGGGCTGTGGGTGCTGCTGGCGGCGGCGCTGGCGGCGCGGTGCTGCTCGGAGCTCCCCCAGCTCCGCGGGGCCGCGCTGCGGGACCTGGCCCGGGGCAAGGTGGAGGTGAGCGCGGGCGGGGCGCCCGGGCAGCGCCGGAGGTGAGCCGGTGCCCGCCGGGTGCCTGACGGGGTGTGCCTTCCCGCAGACCTGCGGCGGGTGACGGCTGAACCGCCTCAGCGAGGTATGTAGCGGGGCCGGGGGGCGCGGGGAGCCGGGGCCGCCCCACTCTGAGCCGAGCCGGGCCGGCCGCTCTCCGCAGGTGAAGGCGTTCGTCACCCAGGACATCCCGTTCTAGTACCCGGCGGCGGCGGCGGCGGCAGCGTTGGGGCCCTGCAGGAGGGCGCGGGATGGGCCGGGGGCGGGACAGGATGCGAGGGGACAGGGTGTGAGGGTATGGGATGGAAGATGGGACCGGCTGAGGGAGGGATCAGGTGGAGGATGAGGCTGTGTGAAAAGTGGAGGACGGGATGGTTGGGGGATAGAATGGGTCAAGGCAGGATAGGATGAGATGGAGAATGGGATATGACATGTAGGGCAGAACAGGATGGGATGGGAGAAAATGCGATGTGACAGAGGGGAAAGAGGACAGTATAGATGTGATAGAGGATGGAATGGGATGTCATGGGACAGGGGCTGCGTGGTCCTGCCCAGTGCTGTCTGCTCCTTGACGCATCATCCAGCCATAACCTGGAGATGAAACACCTGCCTGGTGCTGACCCTGAGCTTGTGCTTCTCAGCCACCGGTATGAGGAGCTGGAGGTGAGTGGGCAGCGTGGCACCCACTGCCACAGGGCCTGAGATGGTCAGTGCTCTGTGGGTGCCAGGCTGCAGCCCCTGTCTGGGTGCAGAGAATCCCCCTGAGTGACATGACCCGGGAGGAGATCAACCGGCTGGTGCAGGAGCTGGGCTTCTACCGCAAGGAAACACCTGATGCTGCTGTGCCCAAGGAGTTCCAGTTTGCCCCTGCCAAGCCTCTGCCCACACTGCCACCACCCCAAGCACCCGCCACTGGCATCAAGACCCCACTCAAACGTGACAAGGGAGAACACCCAGACCTCTAGTGAGGAGTGCCGCACATGGGACAGGGTGATGCAGCCAGTCCACAGCACAGGGAACGAGGGTGTTACAGCAGCTGGGGATAGTGCTGCAGGGTGGCAGAGGTGCCCCCCCTGCTGTTGATTGGTGCTGCGTAGCCTCTGCCCCAGGGATGCCCTGGGTAGCGCCAACTTTGAGCAGGGGCTTCCTGGGCACTGTGGGCATACCAAAGGTCCTGTGTGCTGGTCGTTGCCTTCCCATGCCTGCAGCCCGTTATCCCTGGCCAGTTGGGAGGAGCAGCATTCCTTGCACTCCCTTGCTGTGCCCAAAGGTTTTAGCTGCTCCCGGCAACTGGGCAGCAGTATCCTACCTGCATGGGACAGGATGAAACCCTCAGCAGAAAGTGACAGGTGCTAAGGGTAGATGTGCTGAGTCCCAAAGGTGGGAGACCTGCCCCAGGGAGAGGGCTTTACCCCCCAGTAGTTATCTTGTATCCAGCACCCAGTAAAGCCTTTATGTACAGTTGGCTGCACTGTGTCATCTTTTCAGGGTGGGCTTGGTGGTGTGCATTCTGCACTGCTCTGTGCTGAGGGGAGCTGGGTGCCCCAGAGCTGCTCAGAGGCAGGAGAGGATTGCAGGGTCACAGCCACTGCTGGTGAGCCATAAACCAACCTGTGCTGTTCCTGTGCCATCCCCCCAACCCAGCACAATGGAGGGATGAGGGTGGGCACCCTGGCTTGGGAAGAGCTGCTCTCACAGAGCACAGGGGGACGGGCATGAGCCCACAAGCTGGTCCCGCAGTGCTGAGCTGTAGCCCTATGGCTGTGCTAGCCCAGTGGGGATATCTGGCCCTGAGCCATTAGGGAAGGAAGCAGGGCACAGCAAGGCCTGAGGGTGATGGGGGGCGGGGGGGGAGTGCACAGCAAACCAACAGCACTGGCCAGGGTGGGGGCTGAAGGTGCCCCTCAGCTCCAGACATTATCAATGAGTGGAGGAGTGCCCTGTGTCCCTCCAGGCTGGGCAAACAGTGGGGCTGCAGGCAGAGAGGCCAGGAGTGCTCAGACCGCCAGCACTCCCCAGGCACCGCAGTATGTGCTATGCCACTGGAACAAGGACCTGAAACAGAGGTATCGCCCTAGGTAAACTTTTATTGTCTGGCTGGTGGTGGTACACATGTCAGCACAGGTGTAGAGACGTGATGGAGGGGCGAGCGGCGCTGAGCACATGGTGCCCTGAGTGGGGGAGGGGAGTAGGGGCTGCCATCCTGGCTGGTTCCTTCAGCCTCACGCTCCCCTGGGACCTCTCGCCCCTGCCCACTCTCCAGCCCACAGGTGCTGCAGCCCCTAGTGCAGAAGTGCCCCAGGTGCACGTGAAGGTGGGAAGCAGGGTGTTGGCACAGCTGTGGAGCTGTCCCTAGGGAGGTGACACCAAGCAGGGCCTGCGGTGGGCAGAGGGGCTTCCTCACAGGGAGCCAAGGGAACCACTGACAGGTGCTGCCTGTGGGATGCCTGGCTGGGCTGCACGGTCCTGCTCAGCCACTGACGCACACTGTGCCCCAGGCCTGGGGGTGCAGCTGCGCCTGTGCCACTCCAGGGACACAGGAGTGCTGCCCGCAGGGTAAACAATCCCTGGAGAGCAAATAACTTAACAGGCTGGAGCGCAAGGGGCAAGCCAAGCCAGGAGCATCCCCAGCAGCGCCTGCATGGCCCTGCCCATGGGGTCAGCCCGCAGCTGGCTGGGGCAGAGGCAGCTCTGGCAAGGCAGAGGCATGGGGGTGCCTGGTTGGCAGAGTTCCCCCTGTCCCCAGTGCCAGACCTGTGGCCCCCCCAGACCCTCCTGGGGCAGGCAGCTCCCCTGCCCACTGGCAGCCCTGGCAGCAAGGGCAGTGGGGGGGTGGGCAGGGCAGGCTCTAGCACTCTTTCTGCCGCATGCGCAATTCGTGGCGACGCAGGTGGTTGTAGAGGGACTGCACGTAGGTGAAGACGCACTTGGCGTCTGGCTTCTTCCCCATGATCATCATGTCTTCGACCTCCACCAGCGGCACGCAGTCCACCAGTGTCCTGCAGAGATGAAACCCTCAGGCAAGCTGCCCTGCGTGGGGGCTGGGATGGAACCCCACACTGCCCAAGGCCTGCTGGCATTGGGCACTGCTGCCCTCAGCCCCACGCGGCTCCTGCCTGCCCTCTAGTACCCCCAGTCCTGCTGCTCCTGGCACTAGGAAGAGTATGTGTTGCCTGCCCTGGAGGCTTTCTGCCCTGGGGGGTTTGCCCACCTGCCTGCACCCCTTGCCCCCCTGGTGCTCTGTCCCAGCTCTTGGTGCTGGTAGTCACGCCCTGCTCGGGCTGTGCCCACCCTTCTCCTTCTCCAGCGGTTGGTGGTGGCCCCTAGGGAGAGCCTTGCTTGCCTGCACATATCTCTGCAGCCTCAAGCCCCACCGGCTGGTCCAGGGAAAGCAGGGACAGGGGGCGGATCTCAGTCACAAGCTGCCCCTCACTCCTGCTTCAAGCCCTGGCCCTGCTCTTCTGCCTCCTGCCAGCCAGGCTCTCAGCCTTGCCCCTGACTAGAGCCCAGGCCCAGCACTACTGGGGTGGGCACTGCCCTGGTTCAGTGAGCTCAACCTGGTGTGTGCCCATTGCCTCCTCTCCCAGCCCAGCATGGTGTAGGGGTCCATGGAGGACCCTACTCCAGCAGCTACCAGCCTCGGGGGGCCATGGCAGATCAGCCATGCCTGTGCCCCAATCCCCACAGCCTTGGGGGTCTACCACTGCCCCTCTGGTGAGGTGGCCACCCTATCCTCACCACCCATCCAGCTCCCTGGGCTGCTTTGTCCCCAGACTGGGGTTCCCTGGGTGCTCAAGGAGGCTGACAACACGATTACGGGTCACTATGATAATCAGGGAGGGCATGGAGGGGATCCAGCCACCTCCATCCTCTGGTCTTTCTACTAGGGGAGCAGATGTAGGGAAAGAGGGGGTGGAACACAGAAGCAACTCTGCCACTGCTGTGACCCACATCCTGGCCATGCCCAGGCCCCTGCATCCCTGCAAGGCATTGTCCCCTCATGGGGACTGATGGTGCTGGAGCACTCCGGTTGCTGTGCTGCTGGGGCAAGGGCTGTGCCAGCACTGGGGGCTGAGCTGGCATGAACTGGCAGCCCCTGCTGCTGTCATGGCTGGCTCAGCTGCTCCGGCCCTGGGCCACCCTCCAGCTGCAAGCACAAAGAAGGTCCAAACCCTGTGCTGCTACCCACCACCGCAACACCCTCACCCCTGTCACCACCATTCTCCTGCTGTAGCCCCACTGTGCACCTTGACCCTCCAGAACAGCCCCCCCCATCCCTCCCTCCCTCTCCGAGGACAGACCCTCAGCTGCTGCCAGCCCCTGGGGAGCACCAGGGCCCAGGAGAGCCCTGCCCCAGCCCCCACAGTCCCAGCCTTCCCATGGTGCCTTTGCTACACTGGTCAGTGGACTCTGAGCCCACGACCTGGCTGGCACCAGCCCCATCTCATGATTTGGCCACCGTGGGGGGCCCCCATGAGAGGCCATGCTCAGGGCCTTGGGAAAGCCCTTGCCTGGCTCCGGGGGTGAGGGCGGAGTAATGGCAGCACACAGAGAGCAGCTCTGCCCTTATAAAGCCATTGTTTGGGCTCTGGTGTGCCAGTGCTGTGCAGAGCCAGGGGAGCCATGGCTCCAGCACCAGACAGGATGCTCTGAGACAGGCACAAACACTGCAGGATGAGGCAGGACTCGAGCCTTGAGTCACACTTTCCAGTCTCCTGCTCCTGCCCATATATGAGCAGGCAGCACCTCGGGGCTGGGCATATGCACCCTGGGGCAGGGGAAGGAGGCAGCAAGTGCAAGCAGTAAAGCTGCAGCAGCCCGGGGGGGTCACCCACACTCAGGCAGCATCACTCAGAGCACAGAGCTGAGTCCCCAGCAGCTCATCCTTAGGTCAGGCTCAGCCAGGGGGAGGGATCTGTTCTCACTACTCCCCTGGAGAGTCAAGACTCCTATAGGGTGACAGTCCCTACTGCCCAAAGCCCCATGGGTGTTATTCCAGGAGACCCAAGGCCAGTAAGCTGCCTCTGCCTGTCTCCTGGCTGCAGCGGGGTCCTGCCTGGCACCACCGGGCCTTGCCCCTTGCCCACTGGCATCCCCCAGCCTTGTCCCCAGCCGCGGCAGCTGCTTCCCAGCCGAGCCCTGGTGGTGGTAGGGCACAGGCAGATACTTGGAGGGGAAGGTTCTCACCATTGGTCCTTGGGGGGGGTGACAATGGGCTACGACTTTTTGGTTTTTACCAGCCCCTTCTGGACCAGGCAGCGATAGAATTCCTGAATGTATGTGTACACACACTTCCAATCTGGCTCGCGCATCCGGACCATGTCCTCCACGTCCAGCAACTGCGGACAGTCCGCGTGCTTCCTGGGTGCAGGGAGAGAGAGGGGCAAGCCAGTGACCGCAGCCCAGTCAGGGAGGGGAGGAAGAGAAAACAAGAGACACAGATCAGTGCAGTTCCCGTCCCCCCAGAAGCTGCTCTGCTCTGGCATGCTCTGGGGGTGTGCGATGCAGGGGCAGGAAGGCTCCGGGCACCCCGTGCCAAGGCCATTCAGTGAGACTAGGGGGGCACAAGCAAGGGAAGGGGATAGGGGCAGCGGGTGAGCAGTGTGGAGAGGCGTGAGGTTCAGAGGGAAGGACAGACAGAGAAGGAGGAGGAGTGAGGTGTTCTGGTGCGCCAGGTGCTCGGGGAGCGGGTTCCAGAGTGGAGCGACGCTCTATATAGCTCTTATATAGACCTGTTGGGAGGATGGCAGGGCAAGCCTAGCCCTCCTGCCCAGCTCCGCTTGGAACCACGCAGCACAGCCCTGGTGCAGGAAGCTTAAGAGAGGACGCTCACAAGAGCTGGAGGAGGAAGGACGAGAGGCCACCTGGCTTCCAGGCCGGAGAGATGATGGCTCTCTCAAGTCCACGCACTGGTTCCCCAATTAAGGCAAAAAGTCCATTACCAGGAGCGCCAAGAGCCAGGCCCGCAGCTCCCTTTTTGCTCCACCAAACAGCACTACGGCACCCAGGGAGCTCGTGGGAGCCCCCAGCTCACCCCACGGCCACGGACACCAGCCGAATGGGACCCCAATCCCTGGCCCTGCCCCCGGGCAGGATGCTGGAGGAGACGAGTGTATGGGTGGGAGAAAGACAGAAGGAAGGAGAGAGGGGCCTGGCTGCCAGCCCTCCAGCTGGGCACACTCCCAGCTCTTAGCACCCAGGAAAATCAGAAGCAAAAGGGGAAGGGAGGAGACTAGAGAAGCTGCAATGGTGTTTGAGCCCCTATGACTGTGAAAGTAGGCACCAGGCATGGGCAAACCCTGCTCCCCACAAGGTGCAGTCCCACACCTGGCACCTTAGGATGGGATGTACTGCCTGCAGCCACATGGGCTTAGGGAGCTGCTGCCTTGTCCTGTGCTTGGGAGCCCAGACCCCCATGCCCGCCCTCACCATACCAGACGGGGCTGCACTGACCCCTTGTGACTCTGCCCAGGCAGCTGCTGCTTTCCCACCCAGCACCCAACCTTATTGCATGACATGGGGGGAGCAACACATATGGGCACCCACCTCCAGCACCACCAACCTCATCCCAACAGCGAGCAGAAGAGGGCACCCCCCCAGCCACCCCAAGCTCATACGATGAGCATGAGAGGTACGTACTCTGCAGAAGAGAAGGCCACCTCAAAGTTGTGGCGGCGGTTCTGGGGCGTCAGCTTACTGTAGTCAAACGCATCAGGGAAGAAGTTGTGGACCAAGGCACAGAAGGCCATGCCGTCACTCCAGCTGGACGAGAAGTTCTGGATGTCCACATGCTGAGAAGGCAAGAGAGTTACCAAGGGACAGAGCGACCAGCCCTGGGATGGGAAGAGGAGGTGGCACCCACCTCATAGCCTCGGGTCTTGGCTCTGCACCAGTCCAGCAACATCTGCTTGATACTGCTGGCGTTGGGCACGCCAAAGCTGGAGGAGCGCTGCACAGTGGTCTGTGACGCTGCGGGGTTTGGTGAGCTATGGCAGGAGACACATGGTGTTATCCATGGGTGTTAGCTGCAGGGTGTTATCTGCACAGTGTTCACTGCCCCAGCTAGCCTGCCCCAAGCCCAGCCTCACCTCCCGCCTTCCTTCTGCAGCTTCTCCATCATGGCCTTGCGCGCCTGTGAGGTTGAGGTCTTGGGCAGGCTCTGAGCCTTCATTAGCTCCTTCTTCTTCTCTGCCTGACGTCGCTCCAGTGCAGCCAGGCTGCTCTGCCTGGAGGCACTCTCATCCTCACGGTCAAAGATGCTGGGAGAGAGACAAACAATGTGAAGGGGGCTCCAGGTGGCCCAGGGAAGGGCAAGGAGTGGCCTCAGCCCATTGCCAGCCCTGGCACTTCAGAATCCTCCATGCCCCTAGGACAGAAGAGAGTGGTTTAAGGCCCCCTGCTGGCAGACATGTCTTTGTGCCCATGGAAGGACCCACGAGGACCTCTGAACATAGTGAGTGTACCCCAAGGACCAGGAGACACCCTTGCACAGGAACACCACAAGCAGATGAGTGACAGGGACCATATGTGCTTGTCCTTGCAGACACCACCACTCACCTGCCAGTCTTCTTGGACGAGGAGCTGTAGGATGATTTGGTTTGAACATATGTGCTGTTGCCATCTGTAGAGAGAAAGGAAGGAAAGAGGCCCTGGGCAGAAGCTGAGGCAGGTGGGACTTGGCCTGCACCAGGGCAGTGATGTACCAGGGTTACACCTGACGATGCAGCAGGGAAAGGGCAGGAAAAGCTCTTACTATCCGATCTCTTCACATAACTCGACTCCATGGTTGTGGTACGGGAGGTCTTGGTGCCATCACCTGCAGAGACAAGGCAACAGGAACAGCTGGGCTGGGAGCAGCAGCACCCACAGACACCAGCTGCTGCCAAGCACCCTCACACCCATGCAGTGCAATGGGTAGAAGTCTCAGATGGTAGAGCCACAGGCATGGCAGGCAGAGGGAGGACAGAGGGCACGTGCCCCCAGGCAGAGCAAAGAGGCCAGCACAAAGCAGCAGAGAACTGGGGCATCCCTCAGCCCCTGCAGCCACTCGGCTTCAGCCACCCAAGGACTGGAAGAACAGGGGTATAGGGGACAGGAGACAAGCCAAAGATGTAGACAAGGCCCTGCCACCCCAAGAGAATGGGGATCAGGTGGCAAGTCACCAGAGCAGATCCATTAATGATCCACAGGCAGGCTCTGAGCAAGCCAGAAACTCAGCCCTGAACTAGTCCTGCTCCCAGCACAGTCAGGCCAGGCCCAGGACAAACAGCAAGTGGCAGAGGAACTGTGGTGGCAGAGCATTGGGAAGGGTTCTACATGGCCACCAAAGGGCCAGCACACTTGTCAGTGAGCCCAGTGCCCCCCAGCCTGGCCCATACTAGATTGGATGAGACGCTCAGTCTTGGTGACGGTGCTGCGCGCTGAGCCGTCAGCTGACTGAGTGCTCTGCGTGGTGGTGGTCTCGGTGGTGTGGCCAGCCCTTCCTGCCATAGCCTGGCTCCTAGCCTCCTGCAGCCGCTGGTCTCGCTCCTTCTCCCGCTGGTCTGCAAACACAGGTGGGAGACAGCATAAGCAGCGAGAGGCAGGGCGGTGGGCACACTCCACGTCACACCAGAGGTCCTACAGCTGCTGTTGTCCCACAGCTGGCTCATAGGAAGTATGATGTCCTCGGCCTGGCACAACCAGGGGGGCAAGAGAAGACCCAGCACACGGCCTCCAGCCTCTCTGTGGCTGGACAGCCCCACTCCAGCACTCCACACTGCGTCCATCACTACTCCAACTGCAGTGGGAGTCACTGTTCCCCAAGCACCTCGCTTGCGCTGGCGCAGCTCCCGCATGGCATTTCGGATAAGCCGTCGCTCCTCAAAGTCCGTTGTCTGATCCAACTGCAAGAGGGAGAGGTCAACATCACTCCTCTGCCATCAGCTTGGGGTCCCTTCATCTTCCCCCAGGAGCCTAAGCCAGAGGCAGAGGTACCATCTTATCCAGAACATCCTCATCCTCAATCCTGCTCAGCTCCTCGACATTCAGCTTGCTCCTTCTCTCCACCTCCCTCGCTTGCACCTTCTCCGTGCCGTTGGACAGCTCTGGCTCCAGCCTCAGAACCTGGGGCTGCTCCACCACCTCTGGCTCCATCTGCAAGGATAGCATGGTGCAGCCCCTGCCAGCTCAGCCACCCCACTACTACTGCTCGGGGTCCAGGCCCCCACCACCCTAACACCTGCTCAGTGCCACAGGCAGTGAGGACCCTGGAGAGGACGTGCCACATGTGGCATAAGAGCTCTCAGCCGGTGGGACGCCGCAGGCATCTGCAGTGCCCAAGGCCGGCAGGGGGGCATGGCATCCCCCTGTGGCACCCAGGCAGCCCCTGACCTCCTCCCAGTCTGGCTGGCAAAATATCTCCAGATACTCCCTGTTCCCTTCAGGAGATGGCCGGGCCCCCCAGCAGA
The DNA here is from genome assembly GCA_036023395.1 of Myiotriccus ornatus. Classification (NCBI taxonomy): domain Eukaryota; kingdom Metazoa; phylum Chordata; class Aves; order Passeriformes; family Tyrannidae; genus Myiotriccus; species Myiotriccus ornatus. Next base: position 89,865 of record JAYRBT010000037.1, on the reverse strand, counting down.
CAGAGGCTGCCTGGGGCTACAGGCTGGGCAGTGCCTGGTGCCTAGCTGCAGGTAAGGTGCTGGCAAGGCCAGTGTGTGCTGTCAGCAGCACAAGGGATTTCCATGGAATTAAGGGACTTAGTGGAGAGAAGAGCTTGTGCAGAAGATCAAGAGCCTCCCCCGCATCCCTGCCAGGATCTAAGCCAGCTCGGCCCCTGCCTGAACACAGCCAGGACACCAAGTCCCTTTCAGCATGACCCCCCAGCAATGCACAGCAGGCAGCAGGCCAGGCCTGGAATAGGAGGCAGCAGAGATGCCAGAATTGGCCTGCAGCAGCCATGCACACATCTGGCCCAATCCTGCATCCTGCAGCCCTGCACCTGGCCCATGGCAAAGCCATCGGCAGGAGCTGACACTGGCCACATGCACCCATGCCACCACCTGTGCCAGGCACTGCGGCAAGGGCAGGACAGCTGCCTGTGGCCTCCTGCCCGGCATGCCGGCAATGCAGAGCAGGCAGGCGCTGCAACTGTGCCACAGTGAGCCCAAGAGGTGGTAGATACTCATGGTGCCGTGTCCCTGTGCACCGCGGCCACAGTTCCATCTCCTGCCTGGGCTCCAGACACCCCCAGGAGCCCCAGGGGCCGGTGCCCCCTCCCACCCCTTGCCGTGGGACAGGGCCGCCCACACTCACACTGCTGTTGTTCCGGGAGAGGTGCAGGGCTGATTGATGGCATGTGCTGGAGAAAGTGGGTGGATGGGCCACAGGGCCGCTGGGCTCCTCGGTGCCCTCAAAGTGGGCGCAAGGGTCCTGTGCTTCCAGAAAGAGGGTGCTGATGTCCTCCGCAGGGGGCTCCTGCAGCCCTGGTACCAGTCGGTCGAGGCAGCGGCCCAGGCGCCCCAGCTCTGCCCGGAGCTCCAGCTGCTCCTGCTCCAGTGACTGCAGTGCCTGGGCCAACGCCTGCACCCACTGCAGCGCCCACTGCAGCTGCCCCTCTGCCACCCCCCGGAACGCTGCCAGTTCCCGACGCAGCTCAGCCAGCTTGGCTGTCCCGGCCTGTTCCAGCCCCTCCAAGCTGATCCCCAGCATGGCGGCGGTGCAGGCACTGCAGTGAGCCTTGCTCAGCTGTCTGCTGCCTTTTATAGGGGCGCAGGGCACCACCCCAGCTGGAGGCCAGCCCACTCCCTGCCTGTGGGTTATTCTGGTCCCAGCAGCTGGGGGTCCCTCAGAGGGGTGCTGAGCCAGGCGCCACACTTGGCAGTGTGTCTGGCTTTGGGACCAGGTGGCTTGACAAGGGGAGCTCTGCAAGTGGCCCCCCCGCCTTGGCAGCTGCCAGGGCTGATACCAGCCTGGGGCCTGTGGGACACAGCAGGGGGGACCAGTCCCGACCACTGCTGTGCTGGATGAGTGACAGGGCCAACCACTGCTGTGCCCTTTCGTCCAAGCGCTCTCCCACTCTGGGCCAGCATCACCCACAGCACACCAACACCTCCAGCCCCAGACTGGCACCAGTGCAAGGGCCTCAGCCACAGCCGGGATTTTTAGAGGTCTCCGTACCCCCATGCTGCCTGATGCCTGTGCCATGGGGGGTCCCTGCATGATGGACATAGGCAGCACCTCACCAGCAAGAGGACACGCTGCAGTGGCTACTGCCCCCAGGTCCCTGCAGCCCACGGGTCCCTCCAACCGAGCCCTACCTGGCAGGGCTGCCAGCACTGCTGCTTTGTCCTCCTCCTCCTCCTGTCTGCACACTGGGAGCACACCTGGCGCTGCGTCTCCCGCCAACCAGCTGATTGGTCTCAGGCCCCCCACCCCGCCAGGCAGCCCCACTAATACCTTAATGAAAGCTGACGGGTGCTCAGGCCAGGTCTGCCCAAGCACATTAGCATGGGGAAGTCAGCCCGCTGCAGGCAGTGAGGTGCCCACAGGTAGGACCTGCTAGCAGGTGTGGGCAGCACCTGAGAGCAACTCTGTCACACTATGGACACTGCCTGCCTCATGCTGAGGAGGGCTGAGCTGAGAACAGGGTGAGTCAGTAGTGCCACAGCCACCAGTGTGCCACAGGCCACTGGCAGTGCCATGGGCCACTGGCAGCGCTGTTCCCATAGAGGCAGCCAGGCGTGCACGGGGCCATGAGTGAGGCAGAGCCGTGTTTGACATCCCAGCTCCTGCCAAGGCGGCGCGTGGGCGCCTCACATTACCCTAGATGGGCAGGAGCAGACAAAAGCACTTGAAGGGCTGCATGCATGGCTGTCTCCTGTGTGCATCCAGCCCCAGAGTGGCCGCAGCCCACTCTCCCCCCAAAACACTGCAGAGTGGTTGTTTTTTCAGGTTTTCCTCTAGTCGCACCCAAGAATCCCTCCTGGGCCAGGTGGGCTGGGACTCCACTCAGGATTGCAGAGTGGGAGCAGGTAATACCCACAGCTCCAGGATAGGTTAGAGATTCCCCAGTGCCATGGCCAAGGACTATCCCCAGGAGGAAAACCAGGAGTGGGTGGCAATGGGTTTTTCCCTGAGCTGTTGCCACCCTTAAAGGTGCTTAAAACAGAGGGAGATCCAAAAAAGACTCCCAGCTCGCTTCCCTCCCCCTCCCCGAATTGTGTGGGTACATGGCGGCACAATCCAGAGTGCAGGGGACTCGTGGGGCTGTGCAACCACATGCAAAGCCAAGGGTCTCTTGATGGAAAGAAACTCCCAACCGAAACAAAACGAAAGCACCAATCAAAACTAGCCGGAGCCCCCAGAACATGCTGCCACCCTACTGGCCCCTGGTCCCCACCCCAAGCCCTGGTGCTGTCAGGTGATGCCCAGGTGAGGCATGGCCCCACAGCACCAAGGCCCCCTGGGCACTTACCTTGGTGACATTGCTGCTGACACTGCTGATGTTGCAGATACTGCTGACGCTGCTGGGGATGGTGGTGATGCGGATTGGGGTGCTCCGCAGCCCCAGGGTCACCTCTGCAAGGGGAGGAAGAGGCATGTGGGGTCTGCCCCAGCCTGGAAGGCTCAGCCCCAAAGCTGTAAATTGGCTCTGGCTGGGCAGCCCTGGTGCCCCACGCATCCTGCCCTGACAGCAAGCACGAAGCTCTGGCACAGGGAAAGGGCTCGGGGGTCAGGCAGGGGATGGGAAAGCCAGGCCCCCCTCACCATCCTGGCTTATCCTCCTCCCCAAGGAAGGGCACTTTCTGCAGTGCTCCAGCTGGATCCAGAACCCCCTGGTGTGAGGGATGGCCACAGGAGCATCCTGAGCCAGTCACATCTGCAGGCAGGCAGGGATGGAACAGGGCTGGAGCAAACACAGCACAGCAGAGGAATGGGACACACCAGGACAGCCTGGGCTCCCCTGAACCAACAGTTCAGTGTGGACAGAGGATGTGGCAGGGCTGTAGGGGCAGGGCAGGGATTGGGCAATGGCCTCGAGCACAAACATATCAGGACAGTGGGGCTGAGGACAAGCTGCAGGGCCAGGTGGTCTCTCTGGACAGAGATGCTGTGAGAAGGCTCAGTGTGCCTGCCAAGGGGTGACGGCTGCCAGGCAAGCTCTGATCTTCTGGCAACACCCATATTCAGCCTCTGGGCCGCCAGCAGCTGCTTGCTGCCCACCAGTACCAGCCTGGCCTAGCACTGCCCACCTACCTGCCTCCACCTCCCATTATTGCCCACCACCCTTCAGTGCCTGGTTGCCCACTGACACCCACCTGCGCCACTGGCAAGCTGTGCACATAGTCCCATCGGGAACATGGTCCTGCAGTGCTTATGGCCCTGCTGGCACCCATTCCACTGCAGTACCCACCTTCTTGACAGACACCCACCTTTCCCAGTCCCACCTCCCTGAGTGACACCCACCATGCCCATCACTCCTACGGCATCTAGCCTCCCCCACATGCCACCTGCTCACTTGACCTGTCTTGCTTGCCCCATACCCCATCAGTGCCCACCTGCCCGCTGGGTGCCGGGGGTGGCCGTGATGCGGGGCGCGAGGGGCTGCACACGCCCATCCTTGATCTCGATGGTGAAGAAGGTCTTCATGGCGTCGAGGCGGCGGCCGGCGGGGCGCGGAGGCGGGCGCTGCTCTGCGCCGCCGCTGCCCCGCGCGTTTTGAGCGGGCGCCGGCGGGGCCGTGCGGGGCCCCCGCTGCCATTGGGCGGCCCCGGCCCCGGCCCCGGCCCCGGCCCGCCCCCCCGCACCGCCCGCCCCCGCCGGCCCAAACCTCTGCGCGCGCTCCCGCACCGAGCCGGCGGCGGAGGGCGGCGGGGCTCCGGCGGAGCGCGGCGCTGCGGGGATGGGCGCGGGGTCACCGGGCTGCAGCCGCCCGCGGGTGACCCCACCGGGACTGCGACCCCCGCTTGGTCCCGCACAGCGCATGCAGCCCTCCGGGGTGCCCCCTGCGATGCACGCTGCCCCCCCATCCTGCGGTGCCTGCTGCAATGCATGCTGTCCCCACCCCAGGGTGTCACACCGTGCATGCAGCCCCCCAGCGTCCCCACGCGATGTAAAATGCCCACGTAGTGCCTGACCATGCATGGAGCTCTCCACAGTGCCCACAAGATGCATCGCTGCCCCCGAGAGACCCCACTACACATCCAGCACCCCCGGAGGTGGCTGCAGCCTCTGCCCCTTCTCCCCACTCCTGCAGGGGCCAGGTGCTTGAGGACATGGATGGGAGGGAGGGAAGAAGGGATGCTGGGCAGGGAGCAAAAGAGCAAGTGGGTGGCCAGCAGTATCGTGCAGCGTCCTAGTACTGTGGAGTTCCACGTCTGCCAAGGCTCCCCGAGGAACCTCCTGCCAGCGGGAAGCAGAGAACAGAGGCAGGCACCACTGAGATCTTACCCGTGCGGCCAGCTGGGCACAAGGAGGAGGGCACCTGCTCCTGCTGGTGAGTATTTAGGTGAGCTGGGGTCCCTACTAGATCCTGGGTGGACACTGGCGCTTGGGAAGAGACTGCACAGATAGGGAAGGAACAGGACAAAGGGAGCAGAGGGTGAGCACAGCACAGGGTGCTGCTGCCATCTCCACAGTACAGCACCCTGGAGCTGCCCTCCCTGTCACGCCACATTCCCCAGTGCATAGTGCCAAAATCTACCAGCACCTGTAGGCTGCCCCACACGCCAGGCACGGGCTCTGCCCTGCAGTGCCAAACCACACCGCAGAGAAGGGAAGGATCTGTGCCCAGCAAGGCAGTGGGGGGTATCTGGGGTCTGTGCCAAAAGGTCGGGATGATCCCTATCCCTGTCAGGCCCTTGCATTGCCTCTGGAGGGGAGGGAGAGGGACCTCGGTGGCTCAGCTTTCGAGGGTGCAGGCAGGGTTCTGCCCTGGGGCTGGAGTCACTGATGCCCATAGAGCTAGGGGTGGGAGGTGAGCTCAGCCTCTCCTCAGAATCCACATTTGAGTCCCCTGTGAGGCAAGGGGATGCAGGTCCTGCACACTTCCCTGCACTCTGGGCTGTGTCATGCTGCAGCCCAGCATCTTCGCAGGGTTTCTGCCTTTCCAGAAGCCAGCAGCCGCCAGGGGCACCTCAGAGGGAGGGGATCTCCGCCTGCAAGGGCAGCTCCAAGAGGGGACCCTGACCCTGGGAGCAGAGAGCTGCTTTTTGGTTTTCCTGTTTACTCCTGGCACAGCCATGGGGACAGTTTTCCCAGCAGTAGGAAGAGGGCAGCTGCTGGCCACTGGAATCCCCCAGGGCTGCAGGGAGGCCCCAGAGGGTGCTAAGCCTGGGGGAGGGAGGGGGTGGTCAGAGCCAGCCACGCATTGCTCTCAGCCTTATTGGGACAAAGAATGCAAAAGTCCGGGGTTTGCTGCCGGCACCGATTCCCTTTCATGGCCCTGTGGCCACCTTACCAGAGAGGGGGTCTGGTAAACAGCCCGCCTGGAACCCAGGTCTCTGGCCGGAATGGGCACTACCACTACTCTCGGCTGGGCAGAATCAGCCTAGGGTGCCCCTTGGCCTGGCCACATCTTGCACTCACATTCCTGTTCCAGCATGCATGGGCTGGAGTCACATCCCCAGGGCTGCCTGAGATGTGCATGCCACAGGGCAAAGGAGCAGGGGGCGGGGGGCTCTGGGGCAGCACTAGCCCCCTGGCAGGGGGCCACAGCCCTCATATCCCCTCCCCATCCCTCTCAAAGGCTGCACTTACCCACTGGTGGCCTCCCGTGTCTCCCATCTGGCCCCAGTGCCTGGTGGTGCACCCCAACATGGAGCTGTAGGACGAGAGGCAGAGCGCTCAGTTGAGGGTTGCATGCAGTCCCCCTGTTAAGCTGCCTTGGCACACAGACCTCTAGCCCTGGGCAAGGAGGACAGTGGCAGCTGCTACCATTTCTGTACCTGGCTGGCAGCAGTAGGCTGGCCCAGGGGTGGCTGCTCTCCTCTGGGGCTTTGCCTCCTGCTGGGCTCTGCAGCTCTACCTGGCCTGTCCAGGCTCCCTGCCTTCCAGGCTGCCTGTTGCTGCCCCTGGGGCTGGCCCTCCTCCAGCTCCCCAACACCATCCTCAGGCTCAGGATCGGGCTCTGGGGCCGGCTGCAGCTCCAGGAGCACAAGGGTCCCCGAGACCACTTCTGTGGGTAAGAAAGGAGGCTCTGCTTGGAGAAGCATGAAGCTGCCTGCAGAGCATCCCTGCTCCCCTGCAGCTCCTCCAGGCACCTGGCTCCCCTGCACACCATTTGGGAGATGTGCCCTCCACTGTCCTGTAGCTGGCCAGGCACAGCTCTGGCCTCGGGCATGCACCCAGACAGGGCTTTACCATGGACATCTGGGGGGACTCACCCTGGGCACTGGGTTTCTGGGGGTCTCCCGCCTGTCGGCTGCACAGCTCCAACATCCTGCCTGGGACATGCTCCTGCTCCACCAGGTCCTCTCGCTCATGTTCCTGGGGAGAGCAGGGGTTGAGAGCAGAACCAGCCCTGCTCCAGTCCCTGACTGTGTCCCATATCTGCTACCTGGCCAGGGACACACAGGCTGTGGCCTCTTCCCATGCTGTCCAGGTCCCTGTCTGCATGCTGCTGGGGATGGACAAGCCAGTCCCTGCACAGGGGTCAGTGCAGGAGGCTGGCAGGGGGACAAGTGTCCCCACATGCTGCTGCCTCCAGTGGGCAGGGAGGGGGACGCTGTGTCTACTGAAGCAGGGCCCCAAACCCTGCGCACATCTGGGGCTCCTGATATTCCTCTGGGAGTTGATCAGCAACGAGTTGGCACTTGGGTCCCTCTGTGGCAGCTGCCCCAAGCACACCAGCCTTATCAGCATGGATGCCAGCAGGTGGGAGAGAACAGCTCCTGCCCCACACCCTCAGCCCAAGCACTCCAGGGCTTCATGATCCAGGGAGCATCCAGTTTTACATCACCCTGTCTCCGCCCATGGCACCTGCAGCTCTGCTTGGCAAATGATAGGATGTTCTGGGCATAGGTCCACACACAGGTGATAGGTGTGTCCCTGAAATACCTGTGAGCAGGGCCAGGATGTCCTGGTGTCAGCCAGGGAACAGGGTGCCAGTCCTGGCTGTGTCAGTGCCTCTAGCAGCACTGTAGGCTTCCCTTGCTATGACTCCAGGATGGGGGTAGGTGAAGAGGTGACCATACACTGAGGGAGCACAAGAGAACCAGATCCCAAGCCCAGGGATGGAAATGGCCTTGGGTTTGGAGTTATCATCTGGACAGAGTAAGATAGCCCCACCAGCTGCTCAGAGATGTCCCAGCACAGCCAGGACTGGGGGCAGTGTGACAGTCCTGGAAGACGGGGGAGGCAGGCAGTGCTGAAAGGTGGCACAGGGCCACGTATCCTCTGCAGCCTCCTGCTATAGCCCTGGGGCAGGTGGAGGGGTAAGCAGGGTTGGATGGAGGCAGATGGGGGAACTCATGCCTTCCTGCCTGGCTGCAGTTGTACCCACTGCTTCTTCCCTTCCAACCCCTGCCCTTAAAGGGCAACCCCGCAGGGTTGGGTGCAGATATCTCCTACCACCACACAGTTCCTGCGGGAGTCACCCCTGCTGCACTGAAAACCCTGCTAGTGCCCATTCCTTCCAGCCCTGCCCACCAGCTCATCCTTCTCCCATCCAGAAAGCCCCCAACTTCACTGCAGAATGAGCCCTGGCCCCTCAATGGTTGGCAGGAACAGTCATCACGGGATGGGAGCCCAATGTTTCTAGCTGTGCAGGGGGACTGCTGCAGGCAGCTGCCACGAGAGACGAGAGGCTGTTGCTTCCAAAGAGCCTCATCCCCAAGAGCCAGAGCAGGGAGGGGTGTACCATGTGCATCAATGGGCCCCCAGACCCCCACCAGGCTGCATCCTTGAGAGAAGCCAAGGGGCACCCACGCCTGAGGCCCCAGCTCCACCTCACCACCGCCAGGGTCATGATGGCACAGCTCAGCCATGTCCTCCCTCTCCCCTGAGGCCCCAGCCCCACTTGCCACAGTTTCCTTGGGCAGGAAAAGCATAGCTTTCCTGGGGCTCTGTACTCCAGACACACAGGAGCCCCAGACAAGGGCAAGGTCTTCAGCAGTCCTGTCTCCCATAGCACCCCACACACTCACCGCCGAAACTTCGGGCTCCTGGGCAGGAGGCTGCTCAGCAGCCCCCCTGTGCCCACTCTCCTCTAGCTCAGCCAGTGCCGGCAGTTCTGCATCGTCCTGACGGCTGCTCTCCCCTCTCCTGGCTGTGCCCAGGGGCTTGGTGTTGCCCTTGCCAAGGCTTTCCCCACTCTCAGTAAGGGCTGGTGTTTCAGCATTGTCCCTCTGGATAATTTTCGCATCCCCAGGCACAGTGCAGGGCTCGTTGCCGGCCCTCCGGCTGCTCTGCACATTCCCAGCCAAGGTCGCAGCTGGATGGGAGCAAAGGTACTGTTCAGGAAGGAGCTGCCCACGTCCCAGGCTCTCCAGAGTAGCCACCCCAGAGCATGGGAATAGTGCTTCACCTTCAATCTCCTCAGCCCGCAGCTTACGGATGGCAGCTCGGATCACCTTGCGCTCCTCATACTCACCCGCTGCCCGCAGCTGCAAGAGGGAAGGACCCGTGAGAAAAGCAGGGTCAGCCCCAGCACAGGGTCCATCCTGGCATGCAGTCTGCCCCAGCACATGGTCACTCACCAGTTTTGTCAGCTCCTCCACGCTGGTGATGGTTTCGAGCTGCTGGGACAAGGCGGCCAGGGCTGCCTGCTGTTCCTCCTCCAGGTGCTGAGACCTGAGCAGGGCAAGAGCAGCAGCCAGACAGAAGCTGGCATGGGCACTTGAGAGCAAAGACCCCTCGTGGGCAGCTGGCAGATCCAGGCAATGGGCCCCAACATGTGCCAAGCTCCTCAGAGCCAGGCTGCTCCCACCATCAAGCTCACCCAAATTTATGCCAGCCACAGTGGGGCCAGGCATTGCAGCCCCCATCTCCCAGGGCAGAGGCAGTGGGTGACCCCAGCTCCCCACTGGACTCACTGTGGCCAGTTCTCCTTGTCGTCCTGTCTGTGGCTGCCGTGCTCTGGGCGGAAGCGCTTGGAAGCCAGTGCCTCCTCGTCCCGCTCCAGCTCCTGCCGCTGCAGCTCCCGGATGGCTGAACGGATTCGGCGCCGCTCGGCCAGGTCCAGCGTGGCCTCAAGCTGGGTGCACAGGGCAGGGCTCAGCACCGGCTCTGACTACTGAGCCCCTTTCTCAGCCCTGGTGCCACCCTCTGCCGTGCTGCCCTGGGCTGCCCACGCTCCAGACAAAGGAGCTGTCTGTCTGTGGTGCCCACGTGCCCAGTGCATGTTGCCCAACACTGCCAGGCCCTGAGGGGAGTCAGCATAGCCCCCCCCGGGCAGGATGCTGGAATCAGCCATGGCAGGGAGGGGCTGCCAGGGTGGCACTGAGACCTCCAGCGTGAGGGACAAAAAGATGGGCAAGTGAAATGAACACCCACCAGTGGTCCCTGCAGCCCCCCAAGGGTTGGTGCCCTGCAGCTCTGCCTCCTCCCCTCTCTGAAACAAGCCCTCCCACTCACAACAGCTGCTCCAGCAGCTGACAGAGGGACAGCAAAACCTATTTTCCTCCCATCCCCATGGTCCCCAGGAGGTGTTGGTTGGGAGTGTCCCAGCACTCCACCAAGGGCTCCTCCTAGCCCCCCTGCAGCCCTCCCCATCCTCATTCAGTGCTAGAGGATGGCAGGCGGCTCTTGGAGCCAAATCCATAAGTGGGATCTGTCCTAAATCAAAGTCCAACCTCTATGTGTGGGAAGCAGGACCACAACCCCCCCAGATGCCCTCGACGAACATCTCACAGGTGCTCTGGGTGCTTCTTAGCCCTCTCAAGGCCAGGACCTGGCACCCAGTGTTGCTTTTCCTCTTTCAGTCCAGCCCTGCTACCAGCCCCAGTGCATTCAGGAGGCCATGCACAGACCCCCTCACGATGTTGAAGGGGCAGAAGGCAGCCAGATCTGCATGGAAAGGCCAGCCAGGCCTTGCTATTCCCTCCCACTGTCCTGCTGCGGGACATCAAGACTGACCCAATGCTGGGAACCCGGGAGGTGATTTCCCATGGAACTCATTAAAAATAAACCCCGTGACTCACAGCAGCTGCTATCAGCATCAAGCCTCAGCATGCTGGGAGAAGCCATGGCTGTGCCACAGGACAAGAGCATCAGTCCCCTCCCTTCCTTTCCCACAGGCCACTAACAGGCCACCCATCCGAGCTCTCCAGGTTCCGCTGCAGCGGGGATCCAGGGTTAGTCCCTCAGTTGGACCCGAGCTGAGCCACATGGAGGGCCCCAAACCACCTCCTGCATGCAGACCCCCCTCCAGAGCCCCTGAGAAGCCATGGGCCTTTGCCCTCCCTGGGCCCAGGGAGGGTATTCTCATCCTAGTGAAGCCAGCAGGCACAGAGCAGGCGCAGAGATGCCATGTGCCACCCTAGCAGCAGCCAAAACTGTAGTACTCCAACGCCTCAAGGCCCAACCGGGAGCACTATCCTGGGAAGATTCCAGTGGCCGGAACCACCAACTCCCAGGGCAGACCAATGCTGAAAATACATATAACCTCTGGGGGAGCTGCCTGGACCCAGGTTGGTCCCTCCCTCCCACTCCAGCAGCCCCTGACATGCCCGATGGCAGTGCCATCCCTCCCAGCTGGGGCCTACAGAACACTGGGCTCTTAACCAGAGCAGGCACCTCCACCACCACAAGGGCAGAGGAAGCAGCTGGGAAGAACAGGAGCCACTGCGCCACCAGGGCAGGGCATTGTTGGAGAAGAAATCAGCCCCTCCATCCTCACGGGCCTCTCATTTCCCATCTGTCATGGATGGCTGCAGGCACCCCGGGAATGCTGCTGCAGCAGGCACACTACTGCCAGACAAAGGCACTGAGACACAGCCTCTCCCCAGCTTTTCCAACAGCAATGGCAGCCACCCTGGAAGCTCAGCTCTCTTCGCATGGAGCAGCATTGATGGGCTAGGAGGTGGTGGAACCGTGTCCAGCTCCAAAGAAGGTGCTGGAGGCAGAGCTCCGGGGCAAGGACGAGGCAAAGACGGCTCTCCCTCCAGCCATCCAAAGGCTTTGAGGGCAGGAAAACAGTCCTCAACCACACACTGGGTGACCAGTGCCCCAGCCCTTCCCTAAATGAGCTGCTGGCAGTGAGTGGCTTGGCCCTAGCAGTTGGGTCAGGGCAACAGGGGAGGTGGTGCGGGAAGAAGGGGGTGTGCACAGCAGCTGCAGAAGCACAGAGTGCCAAGAAGAGGGCGACACAATGGGACACCAGCCCTACACACCCTGGTGCAGGGAACACACTAGCACTCGTGTGCTGTGTGACACCCATCCACCAGCTCTAGGATTTGCCCTGCCCAGGAGGCTCCAGCTGGGACCTGACCTGCACCCTGGTGTTGAAAGGCTTCTGTCCATGGGACAAATGGCAGCAGGGCAGGAGAAAATGCCTTGTGCCATGTCAGCAGGGAGATGGGATGAGGCAAATTAGGAGCTTCGGTAGCTCCATGGCAGGGGAAAACATGCCAGAAACCACAAGGCTGGGAAGGGACCAAGGGGCCCAGTCCTGCCAGCACAAACTCAGGGATTGGCACATGCCAGGGCCCCACAAGCCCTGCCCAGCTGCCAGCAAATTAATGGTTCTGAGCAAACACCCACCTCAGCACACAGAGCAGCTTTGTGAAAGGGCACTGGCATGGCACCCATGGGCTGCTTCCCCACTGGTGCCCAAAACAGTGGCACTCATAGCCCTGGCATAGCAGGCAGCCCTTCCAGGAGGGCTGCAATTAGCCCTGCTCTCTGGAGTGCCTGAGCACACAGCATACTTGGGAGGCTGAAGCTTGGCCACAGGGAAACCTCTCTGGGGACATTGTAGCTGAGCACACTGAGCACCTTCTGCAGCCCCAAGGTTCACTGTCACCTTTGGAAGGAGCCATGGGGACTGTGGCTGCCTCTGGGCAGAGGAAAGCAGAAAGGACACTGGGTGACAGATGTGGCAGGGATGCAGTGCTCCTCAGGGCCACCAAAGCCTTTGCCAAAGGCTGCTGGGTGTAAGAAGGGGACCTCACAGCAGTGACCTTCCTAGCTCAAGCCTGCCCTGTCTCTGCCCCCAAGGGGCTTTGCATCCTCACTAATTAACCAGACTGAGACTTGGAGGGGCCGGGAGAGGGAAGTATTCCCAAGCCCAAGGTCAGCAGACCACAGCCTGGAGGTCAGCACAGCCCCAAGCGCTCAAACAACCCCCCGTTTCCAGACATCCACCTAAGGGCCACCCTGCAGCAGCACCCCTCCCATCCTCCACAGCTCCCTCCCCAGGCTGCTCTAAGCCTTCAGTCACTTTTACGTTGCCCCCTGGGTTGATCCCAACTGGCTTCCCTGGGTGTGGGGTACAAGTTGGCAGCTGGGGAGGGAACCATGTGGCTGCCTATGGCAGGAGTTGAGAGGCAGAGGCTTCCTGGCAGCAACCAGCCCAGCCAGCACAAGGGTGAGGGGGCTGCAGGGATTGGCTCATGTCCCCCATCCTCCTTCTTCCAGTATCTCTGGGGACATCAGATGCTGCTGCCAAGGTGTCACTTGCTGGGAGAAAGGAGGAGAAGCAAGGCAGAGTGGAGGACTTGTGAGAGCAGAGGAGCACGGAGAAAGCAGTGGGAAAGGCAGTTTTCCCTTATATGGACTAATCCTCTCCCAGCTGAGTGGAGCCAAAAACATAACCAGAAAAAAAAAAAAAAAAATCCTTCCCTGCCTCATGTCAGCCCAGAGAAGGCTTTCCCTAGACTGTGCACCACAGTACAGGGAGACCTGGGTCACGAGCACGGTGGCCTCAGAAGGCAAAGGCCCAGTGGGTCAAAGAAAAAGCCCTGGGAGAAACAGTTCTTGCTGCACCTACCTAGGTTGGCCGGAGACCCGGCACCCATCACCACTCCTGGGGCTCCACTTCAGCCTGGAGACCTCAGCTGGGACATGGCAGAGCTGGAGCATTGTCAGGATGCGGACAAACCCAAACCACCCATCCCCACACCTCCGGAGGGGTGATCCGTCGGCCCCAACATCACCCCATGAGAAGTGGGCTCCTCAGCCCACGAGCCACGGGTAGGTCTACCTGTCGTCACTGAGAGCTGGCTGAGGGTGGCACAGCAGGAGGTTCGGCCGGAGGCAGCCCCCGTGCCGACAGACGGCACAGCTCCCCCTCCCCGCCTGCATCTCCACTCTTTCCTGTTCCCGCAGACTGGCCTTCCTGGCTGACTCAGTTTCCTGCTGTGACCATTCCCCAGCGCTGGCCCGGGCCACACCGGCGCAGCCTCCGGGGCAGCTAGCACAGCCCAGATCCGGGCCGGGGAGCCCTGGGGGTGCTCGAAGCCGGGCAGCACATTGTAGGGGCTTCCCGGGACACCAGCCCCGGCTGAGCAGGTCGCAGTCCAGCACCCTGAGTTCCGCCTTCGGGACACGCGGGCCCTCGTCCCCCATAGCCCATCGGCCCCGGCAGAGCCCTGCTCCGGCTCTGGCTCCCGGGGCAGTGCCGGGGCAGTGCCCGGCCAGTGCTCTTGCAGCCGCCGCGCAGGAAGGGATGGGATACCCGGCCGTGCGGGCAGAGCCCGGGAGGTGCGCCTGGAACCGCGCCAGCCCCGGGCAGACTAGGAGCCCGCAGCGGGAGAGCGGGGAGCAAGGAACCGAGCCGGCAGCAAGGAACGACTTCCAGGGATCCGCCAGCCGAGGAGATGGAGCCGGGACAGGCGAGAGCGGTGGGACCGGAGTCACCGGGGCAGTGCGAGGGCTCCTGCTGGAGCTCACCGGGGCTCGGAGCCCGGCCCGAGCCAGAGCGGGCCCCTCCGGGTGCTGCTGCCCGGGACCTCCAGCGCTTCAGCCACTCCCAGACACAGCTCCGGAATCCCCCGGCCGAGCGGCAGATCGGCGGCCCCGCCGGTCCCGCTCTGCCCGCGCCTGGGACAGCCTACCCCGGCCCGGGGGGCTCAGGGAGCCGAGGCACCGCCAGGCACACACCGATCCGCCCCCGGAGCCGCCGCGACCGCGCACCGTGCCCCGGCCCTCCCGCTGCGGGACTCACCAGCTTCCGCAGCGCTCCCTCGTCCATCCCGAGGAGACTCTCCTGGGACATCCCGCCCGCCGGGCCCGCGCTGCTGCGACCGGGGCTCGACGGCGGCCGAGACAACAAAGGGCGTCCGGGCCGGCGCAGCCCCGCGCTTGGCTCGGCTCCGCTCCCGCCCAGCCCCACTCCGTTGCCTGCCGCCCGCCTCGGCTCCGCTCCCGCCCGCGCTCCCGGCAGCGACGCAGCCCCGCCGCTTCCACCGCCCCGCCCCGCCGCTTCCACCGCCCCGCCCCGCCGCCGTCGGCCCGGCCCCGCCCCGCCGGAGCGGGGGTCCCGGTGCCCGGTCCGGCCGCAGGCCCGTGCACGGAGCCGAGCCGCCGTGCCATGCCCTGAGGCTCCGGGCTGCCTCCCGTCCCCGCCACCACGCCTGTGAAGGGGAGCTCGGGTCTGGCCCGCCTGCGGTGGCACACCCGCTGCGCGTGTATCGCTGCCCGCAGAGGTCCCCTTGGCTCGCCCGGACCGGCTGCAGTCCGGGCGCGGGGCCTTCCCGCCCACAGAAACTGCTGCACCCCTGGCTTGTGGGATGCGGGACAGAGAGCCACCAGCACTTCCTGCCCGGAGCCTTTCCCTCTGCGCTCGGGGTTCACACCATGGGGTGCCCCTGCATGCTGTGGAGGGCTATTTGATCTGCTCCCTAACATCCCGCGGGATTAATGCCCAGGGCACTCTCAGAGCCCACCTGCCAGGGGTCCCTGGGGACGTGTTGCCCCACATGGTCCCAGTGCTCGCTTCAACTCAGAAGGTGCTTGTGGTATCCTTGTCCTCCCATCCCATCCCAGATGGCAGTGCCAGGACAGCCAAGCCTGGGTGTCAGGCTGTCAGGAGGATCCCATGAAAACCCCAAGCTGCAGCCGTGCTCGGCAGAGGACAGACTCAATCTTGTTTCTGGGCAAAGGCCAGAAGTATTTACTGGAAAAGGACTAAGCTTCTGCAGTCACCCAGAGGTGCTGTGGGCTCTGCAAAGCATACAGCTGCCAGGTGCTGCTCCTTGCCCTGCCCAGCAGAGACCCAAGAGACTTTCCCCAGAGCAGGTCACAGGGATTCAGTTTACTGCTCCTCTGGGAGTTCCCAGCAACCTGAGGAGATGCATGAGATGGAGCAGGACCACATCATCCCCTGACACAGGAAGGACCCAGAAAGGTCCAAAAGATGGGGTGTGGTGGAGGTGCCTTGAAGGTCCAGCAGTTTCCATATTGGGAGTGTTGTTGGTTCAGATATCTCACTCCACACTGTTTGACAGTGGGGGTCTTCAGCTGCACTGGCATCCCAGAGCCCTCTGCTCCTCAGCCCTTGGCTCCTCAGCAGCTCTCCACTCTCCAGCCCTGAGCAGCATCGGGCTCCACTGGAGCATGACAGCCCATTCCCAAGTAACTGTGCTAAAGCCAACCCCCTCCAAGCACTGTGCCCCCCAGCACAATATCACCCTCTGCCAGCCTCAGCAGCAACATTATTTCACTCGCTGGATGAGCCCTGTGCTGCTGGTCTGGGGTCTGCCCTGCCTGCAGCTCTGCCCCTCAGGGAGCAGGCACCAGCACACTCAGAGGTCTGCATCCCCTTCAGCTTTGCTGTCACATGGGAGCAGGCACCGGCACATATCTGGCTCCTGGTCATCAGGCAGCACAGCTGGCAGCAGCTCTCCTACCTTTGGAGTGTGGGGAGGACCCTACTGCCAACCTTGAGCTGGTGGAGGGACATCAGGTTTGTTTCTCAGCCCCTCTCCCAGCAGCAGCACTGGGCCTTCCCACGTGGAGCACCCAGCCACAGAAGTATGCTGAGCTGTGTGGATAAAGCAGCCTGGGGTGCTGGGTGCACAGCTTTCAGCACTTGCAGTGGCACTCATCCTGCCTTTGCTCCCACAGGTCTGCACCACTCCTGGTTCCATTCTGCCCAGGTAGTGACCCTGTCACATCCTCACTGACCTACTGCCATGTGCCAGTGCAGTAGGCAGCCCCCACCCCTGCTGCACCCACACAGCACCCCTGGGGCTCCCTGGGAGTAAGGTGGGCATGCAGGTAGTCAAGCACAGACTCCAAGCAGACATCCTTATTCCATGAGGTGTAGCAAGGAGAGATTTACAAACCCCTCAGAGAGACCAGGGGCTCTGGCTCCAGGCCTGGCTCTGGGAGGACTGTGGGTGGCTGCCCAGTGCATTGGCATGGGGCAGGTGAGGGGGAGGTCTCACTGGCTTGCAGCAAACACAGGTGCTGTTGTGTGTTCTGTGCCAGCACAGGGGGGCATATCACCCAGATGGGATGAACCTGCACCAGGCCTGGGTGGGCACACAGGTCCTAGAGGCTTCCCCAGTCAGGGGACCAGTGCAGCAAGGGGAGGAGGGGCAAGAGCCCTTTGGGTTCCCTTTGAAGATGCTAAACATAATGTCAAATACCAGTGATGGAATTTTATTGTGCAAGCATACATCTGGAACTGGTCTGGACACCTGTCTGACTCAGGGGTGGGACAATGTAGACAAGGGTAGGAACCTGACTGTAGTGTAAGGCAGGGAGAATTCAATCTCCTTTGGGGCATGGCCCTTCCCCTGGGCACAGCAGCAGAGTGCAGGGCAGGCATTACCCTGCAGTCATGGCAGCACAGATCCACCAGTAGCACAGGGCCACACAGGCTGCTGGAGCCTGGCAGCAGGTAGAGATGAGCATCCTGGGACCCCTTTCCTTCCTTCTGGAGCTTTCGTGGCCTCATTCCTCCTCTCCTGGAAACTTCTGATACCCACAGACCTGTGTCCATCCCACTGTCCCCACACCCAATACTTTGTGACCACTCCCAAAGTCACAAGTTGGCTGGACCTGGCTGGCCTCCCTCCCAGAAGAAGCCAGGGAGGTGAGACCTGCCACCCTGGGAGGATGCTTGGGGCCAGGCATCCATTCCTGGCTGACAAAAGCAGCTGGATGAGCTCAGGGAGGAGGAGGAGAAAGAGGAGGGAGAGAAGAAGGATAGCTCTTGGCTTCACTGCACTGTGTTGTTTGCTCGTGGCCCACACACGTAAAGCCTGATGCCACCACTCCTCTGTTTGCTGACACCGGGGCAGCTCCCACAGAGCACCATGCTATTATCAAGTGACATCACGGTGGCTGAGTTTTGGACATCTCAAAACTGCTACTCAGGGAAATCCACTGCAGAGAACCGTGGTAGTTCCCAGCTCCCTGGGGTTGCAGGGGAAGTTGGTCTCTCTGTGCCTCCTCCTCCTCTCCATCCTGGGGATTGCAGCCTGGGTGTGAGGATGTGCCAAGATCCTCCTGGACAGTAGGTCCCTGGGCACTATGCAGCTTGGTTAGTGCAGAAGCTGGCATGAAGGCAGGCCAGAGCAGCAGGACCTGGTGTGGATGTAGTGCTGTCCCCCCTCAGAGAGACAGCTGGACCTGCATATGGGCGCACCTCACAGAGATGAGGCAGGAGAAGGGATGGGTGAAGGGCTGCCCTCAGGTGTGGATGGAGGCTGAGCAAGGGAGTGGCCAGGGTGATGCATGGGAAGGTGTCTGTGAAGCAGTGGGACACACAGCACAGACAGAGGTGGGAGGGCAGCAGCATGGCAGCTCTGCCGCAGCCAGACCAGCCACAGGGAACATCTGCCTGCTCAGAAGTAGTGCCACTTGCTTAGGACAGGGCACTTGTGCACAAACACGTCCCCATTTCTCAGGCATGACTCACATCTTTCTGAGAGCCAGGGCAGAACAGGTGTGATGGATTCCTCATATCCTGCTGCTCGAAGGGGCACTGGGCAGCCTCCTGAGCACCCTGAAGCACAGGATGCAGCCACAGGGAGGACACTGTGTCTGCCAGGAGCAGAGGGAGCCCGGAGGCAGAGTTGTGGAGGTAGCATCTGCTCAGGACATGGCACCCCAGGCTGCAGCCTGCTCCTTGGCAGTGGAACTGGAAGTGCTTGGAAATGGTCAGGACCTTGGTGTCAGCATCTCCAGAGACCATAGGGCTGCCAGCCTGTGAGGAAGAATGGGAACCTCCTATCTGCACTGTATGCTGGCATTTCCAGATGGATCTGCCCATGGCAACGTGTGCCTAGGTTGAGCACATGGTCCCCATCCTGCTGCAAAGCCGCTGCCACCAGTGCCTGCAGAGGCATTCTGTGGTGTCCGAGCTTCCAACAGAGCTGCGCCCCTGTCCAGCTGGCACTGCTGGGCTGCAGAGTTCCCCTCCAACCTGTCCAGACCTCCAAATATCCCTTGTCTGACTCCCCTTCCTACAATGGGTTGTACCCCTCACAAAGCATGCTGACCCCTAGGCGTCTCACCCTGCTGTGCTCTTCAGCTGGAGCTGCGTTAGGAACCAGGCCCTAGGGGACCACAGCTCCTAGCCACCTAAGAAACTCCACCTGGAGTTGAAGGGGAATAACTTGTGCTTTCAGAACAGAGGGAGGTTCCAGCTCAGCCACAGCTCTGGGAGCTCACATGAAGCTTGTGTGTGACAACAAGGGAGGTTGCTTCAGTATTTCCACAGACAGGACATTCCTGAGAGGTGACCCAACAGCACTTCCCCCTTCTGCCCTTCCAATTTCTTTGTCACACTGAGTGAACATAACTATTTCTTCTCTTATTGAGACACCTCTAGAGCCTATAAATCACACTGTTGAGATCTGCTGTGGCCAAGAAATGAAGGGTTTGGAAAAAGGACAGGCATTCAGGAAAGATGGTGAGTTACCCCTAAACCCCAGGCTCTAGGCACCTCCAAAGACTGCTCAGCCTGGAGAAGAGAAGGCTCTGGGGAGACCTCATTGCAGCCTTGCAGTACTTAAAGGGGGCACATGGTGATAGGACAAGGGGGAATGGTTTTAAACTGACACTGGAGAGATTTAGATTAAATTAAAAGAAGATGAAATTCTCCTGTGAGGGTGGTGAGGCCCTGACACAGGTTGCCCAGAGAAGCTGTGGGTGCCCCATCCCTGGAAGGGTTCAAGGCCAGGTTGGATGGGGCTTGGAGCAACCTGGACTAGTGGAAAGTGTCCTTGCCCACGGCAGATGAGCTTGAGGTCCCTTCCTGCTGAATCATTCTGTGATTCTGTGAAACATGCCAACTCTTCCAGGGCTTTCCCAGAAGACCAAAGCAGCCATCTGCATCTCCAAGGACCCCGCCTGTCAGTTAGGGGTCTTTGGCCACCAGGATGCTGAGGGGCAGCCAAGGAATTGGTTTTCAGACTGCCCTAAAAATGGCTTCATTTGTAAGCTGTGTGGCAAGAGCAGGACGACTCTTCTTGCAGGGAGGGGTTTGGGAAAGGTTCTCCAGGTCACTAGGACAGAGAGACCAAAGTGGCACTGCTATGCCGCAAGCAAGGCTGAACAGTCCTGGGCTGCCCAGGTTCTCTCTGCAGCCTTGTGCCAAGGCAAATGGACCGCTCCTCCCAGAGTCACAACACCGTGTGCTTGAAGGGAGACGCAGCCCGAAGTGCAGGGTCTGGCACAGCCCATGCTCGCAGGCTGGCTGCAGGCAGCTCTGGCTACGGGCACAGCTTTTCCTCCAGGATGGGGCAGCTGGGGACAAACCTGCCTCAGCACTTAGAGCTTGCTCTCTTGTGGGTCCCTGGCAGCATGGAAACAGCATCACAGGCATCAGTGCCACATGGATCCAAGAAGCCTGGACTGTTATGAAACACCTGTACAAGACCAGACCTGTTATTTGCCAATAAACCGAATCATGCACTGACAAAGGGCAGTCAGTTGGGCGTACTGCCCAAGGTGGGTCACGTCCTGCCACCTGGTGCAAGGCTTGGCTGTGTGTCACACCTCCAGGCATCCCACAGCTTGTGGTTAGTCACAGCTGACCCATGCTCCAGGACTACGATGTCCTTATAGGCCAAGAGGATGAGCTTTGATCTGCTGCTCTATGGTGACACCTCTGGTTGCTTCTACACCCGTCTCAGGCAGAGGCCCTTCTGTCTCATTCACCATGTGAACAATTTCAAGACCAGGCCCTTTTCTGAACATATTTTGTCCTTATATTCACTTGATTCTCCAGAGACGGTCATAAGGGATTAAGAAAACCTGGTGAAATATTCCTGAGTGTGTTCTTCAGGGGTGCTCCTCCCCAGGACTATCCTTTCCCTTGCCCACAGCTCCATGCTATATTTTCTTGCACTACTTGAGTCTCGCAAGCTTACCAGGGCAAGGTATTTCTTGACAATGCTGCATCTTCTGTGTGCAAAACATCAAATCTTTTCCTACCTGTAATAAATCTCACTGGTTACTGTTCTCTTCCATTATTTTTATAGCTGTTCATAGACTTTTCTCTGATGCAGAGGCGGCTGGACTACCAACATCCTTCTTGTATTCCCTCCTTGCTTTGCACAAGCTCAGATATGAAAGCTGTAGACTGGAGACCATCTGTGCAGGGAGTGATAGTCTCATGACAGGGTTGGCTTTGCTTCTTCTTGTCTTCTTGTCTAGACGGCTTATGTAAGAAAGAACTGAACAGCTGTCTGGTCAGGAGTCTTCTCTGCCAAGCTGTGACTCTGCCAAGTCTTATGCTGGACTCCTAATCCTTTCTGCTGTGCCTAGTATACTGCAGGCAGGCTGAGCTGTTGCATTAAAATGCCCTGTCCACACATAATGAGATTGCTAGCACTCCATTCAGCATTTCACATGTGGTCTCCAATTCACTTTGAATATGGAAGATTAATTTATCCACTGCAAAGCCAGCATGAACAGGTCCTTATCCTGCAGCAAATGCTCCCACCAGCATCCTGTGTTGCTCTGCTAGCTCCCTGTGATGTACTTTCCTACTCTTCTCAGTTCTGGAGGTCATTCTTATAAGTTCCAACTTCGGTAACTGAACTAGGGTCACCTACAGCTCCAGCATGTGTGGAGGTCACAAACCAGCACTTTGCTCCTTGTGACCCAATTACAGCTGACAGCTGTAATCCACCTATTGCCTTCCATGATACTCCTTCTTCCTCTTCAGTGGTATGGTGGCATGATGGCATACACAGAAATCTTACAATAACCTTTCACAAAAACTCTGACATTTCTCGCAAGTCATGCCCACATTTGGAGGCTCCTCAGGCTGTGTCTGGTCCCTTGAGAAGCTGCTCTTCCTGCCACCCAAACCAATTCCTGTCCACACTCCAGTAGCTGTCATGCAGGACACAACATCTGCCACAAAGTAAAACCTCCCAATCCCCTCTCAGTGTTCACATTTTGTTCTTACACACCCACACACCTTTTCCAGCCTGAAAATCAGCAGGTTGTTGTTACAACGCTCCTTCTCTTCTCCCAGTACCTGTTAAGATGTTTCCTGGCCCCAGGTACACATCATAAAGTGAACCAGCAGAATGATGACAGATATCAGCAACATTCACTGAGACCATAAAATGGATCAAAGACTCCAGCTGATGTTACAAAAACTCCTCACAGTTCTCAAGATGCTCCTGCTGAGAACTTCCCAACCCACCCCATGGAAACACAGCAGTTACTGTCAGATTGGTCACTGAGGAAACACCACAGAATACATACTTCTATAACCGCCAAACTATAGTTTGGGTCCTGCCAGAAGCAAACAAAAAGGAGGCAGCTAGTCCCACCAACTACCATGTGCAATGGGCACCATTGCTCCAGGTCCCCTTAACCACCACATCCCATGCCTAGCCTGGTGGCTCAGAGAAGGACATGACTCCTCAGAGGCAGCAGGGACCTCCAGCTGGTCCAAAACTCATCAGCTATAGCTCAACACCAGGCTGGGGTGGCTCCCAGCTGAACACGCTTCCTGTGCTGGGCAGAGCTTGCACCAACACACTGCATGCATTGCTCCTACCCCTGAACCCTATGGCCTCCAGTCCCTGCATTTTTCTCCTTGCTTCAGGGAAGTGCTTACTCAAGAGACATCCACCTCCTATCAGTTATCAGTATCCGAAAAGCAAGTTGTGCTTCACCTGTCTGCATACCTGGAAGCTGGTGCCTGCTTGTTCCAACAATAACAGCACAGCAGCCTGACCTCAGCCCTGCCACAGACTCAGGTGAGGGGGGTATTAGGGCCAGCCCCCTGTGTGCTATGATAGCAGTCCTGCCAAGATGCGGCCCTCAGTGGGGGCTCACATCCCTCTCTGCCTCCTTGATCTCTGGACTGTGAACCCAGCAGACACCTGTGGATACCGCAGAGCCCTGGGTGCAGGGCAGGACATTTCTCCACAGCAGGACCACGTAGTGGCCCTGAAACCTTTTCAGCACTATGAAAATGGCAACACCTTTGACATCCAGAGAGAAGGCAAGCTGTTCCACAGGCAGAGGCTTTGGAGAGCCTTGGGGAGGAGCTGGCAGGGACGAGGTCCAGATGTGGCACACAGCCCACACTGTCCGCTCCCCAACCACATCGTGTGCTCTGGGGACCCCATGAGCTGAGATCACACAGCCTCTGATGCAAGGGCTCCCCCTTCCTTGTAAGTGCCCCCTTCCCTGCACAGCTGACGCAGGGGGGCAAGGAGGCTTGGCTTCTGCCCCCAAATTGTCCCATTCTCTTCCTATGTGTGTTCTTCCATATTCCTCATTCTCATTGGTAAGTCTTTCAGATGAAAAGCTTTTTCCAGGATTAACCAAGGACAGATTGTCTTTTCTCCCCCTTTCTATATCAGTAGTTGGATTAAGGCCTTAGTTACATGTAAACAGAGGGCAGAGCAGAGGCCAAGCCCTCATTATGGCCAGAGCCTGAACCATATAATCAGCGAAGAATTAAATCTCTGTGAGGTGGGGGAAGGAAGTACGGTCTTAGAGCAAAATATTTAGATTCTCTGGAATATTGTCCAATTACAATATTTTTCTTCAAATAAAACATTTATAAGAACACTGAAATAAATACTTGAGAACACTATATACCAAAGCCCTGAGTCATTCCTTATGCAAAACTGTTCCCTCATTTTTCAGGCAGCATTCCCATGTAGGGTTCGGAGCTGGGATGATTTCTGGCGGCACTGAGGTGCACTGACAGGTCTGGTGGCACGTGTCCCTGCTGCCTGGTCACCTCCTGGCCCTGGCAAGCATCACCTCCCAGTTTGAACCAAATGCCTGGGTGTGTTGGGAGTGTGGGATGTGTTGCCTTGATTTCAAAGACTCTGCAAACAGCAGCTTGGAGAAGGACCTGTGGGCAGCTCTTCCTGGGAGGAGGGAGAGGGCACTTTGTGACATTCCTCCTTCTTTCAGTCCTTCTGTGTTGAGGACTGCAGAGGGATGTGGACACAAATGAGATTCCTTAGAAGGTCTTTTCTGAGATTCTGATGAAGTGAGATGCTAATTTAAGCCACATTCACTGCTATCATGTCAGGGGACTTGCTCTGTGGTGCTGGGGGCTGCATCCCACCGCCCTGGCTGCAGGAGCAAGGCATACCCACTCATATGGCCACAACAGATTTGGGGTCCTGCTCCTGACTGCACTCAAGTTGATGGCCACCCTGGCCCCGAAGAGCCCCAACCACATGCTTTGCCCTCTATTTTGTTGCCATTTTCCCTGTCATACGAACAACCTGCTCCATTTATTTCCCTCTCAGGCTCAAGTTTTGCGGATTTTGCATCCTTGTTTAGTGATTACAGCCTTGGTGAGTGATTCCAGTCAGCCAGCACTGCTAACACTACATCTCGCCCTTTTGTCTGACTGCTTAGCTCTGGGTCAGGGCTGGCCTCGCTTTGGCCTGGCAGTCATCCCTCCGTCCCATAAGCTCAGCCCTAGACCAGACACCTGCCTGCAATTTTGCACTATTGCCATTAATGCTGCCATTTCCTACATTTCAGCCACTGACACGGCTGCTGCAACATCAAAACTGATTTTCAGCACAAGCTGGAGTCTCTCTTCACTGGCTTTCAGATACCCACTGTCCCACATGCCTGTAGGAAATGTGTCACCACCACACTCCTTGTGAGTCTATGGATACTTTGCTCTTCCTTAAGTCAGGTTAGGTGGGGAGGGGGCAGAGAAACAGTTTGGGAGAGGCACACAGGCAAAGCCACTTTTACAGAAAAAAGCTCTTTGTCTTTTTGAAATATTTAGGCTCATGTGAGAAAAGAACATGTATTATGCAGATCACCAGCTCAGGACAAAGAAGGGGAGGTCAGGATGTATTCAACAAGCATGATGACAACTCCACACATCTTCCAGACTGGACACTGATGGGATTATAGAATTGATGAGGATTGATCAAACCATCACAAGATGATCCAATTATGCTGATAAAACCTTTTCTGAGTTTGTTTCTCTTAATGAAAATAACCATGTTTGGATGAAAGATCTGAATGATAAGAAGAAATAACTTAAGGGTGAAGATGCTGAAAAAAATGCCACTGCCCCACATATTAATTTTCTTTGGCTTTCAAAGACCCTCCAGGCCTCCTGACAGTATCAGCTCAGGCTAGGTACAGTCTTTGGAGCTGTGTATTGACAGAGTGTTGACAGCTTTTTGCTACAGCACTTTTGCTCCTCACACCACCTCCTGACTACCAGCCTGATCAGCTTCCTGCAAATCACCACATGCCAGGGAAGATGTCATGCATCTGTGAAGTTCACCTCATTCTCTTTCATCAAGGCAGTTAAGCTTTTCCATTACCAGCTTCCTATAAGGCAGAAGGGCAGTCCAGGGTTCTGGTACCCCTTGTACCTGTCTAATGCTAAAGATAGAGGAGATGAATGTTTTTCAACATGTCAAATGTCAAAAGACATTTAACACATGGTGGCATTTCCAGCACATAATGGAGGAGCAGTTATCTATTGCCAGTCATCACTGTTGATGTTTCGATGGGAAGGACCTGCAGAGCCTTGCTCTCACCCTACCACTCATCAAGCGTGTTCTGCACCAGATGTGGTGATACAGGTGTTCATCTCTTCATTTGTATCACAGATCAATCTACTTGGATGCTGCTTCCATGAGGCACCCAAGAGGCTTCCACAAGCTTTTCACTACAAGATCATGTTTTTGGTTGCTTGCGAGCTGCCAGACTGAAATTACCTAACTGCCCATGTCAGGCACATCAGTCAGGCTGGGTTAAACATACAGTCTGAACTGGACCAAACCCACAAGTAACACAGTCCACACATTTAAAATAATGACACAGGGAAAACTATTTATTAATGAAAAGAATTAATTGTACTAGTTAGTCACCTTATTAAGAAGCCTGCACACCTTCTCATGTTGGTCAAAACCACTAAAAATGTCATGCAGTCACAGTTCAGAGCAGGAAGCTTCCAGGCTTGGGTCTTTTTTAGCATCCCCATGGAAAACCATCCAATCTAGGCCAAACTGTCAATCTCTGCCAAATGATGAGTTCATGCCATCCACAACTCTTTCAAGTTTGTCAGCTAAATTCTTGTAAGACACCACCATTGTTCTTTTTCTACCATCTTCTCATGGATTCTTCTGCCCGTCATTCTTGCAAAGGCACAGAGTGTTTTCTGTGGTAGGTGTGAGGTGGTGACATAATGCTATAACATCTGTGACTTTTTTTTCATGTTGTTAATCCATTAATCAAACTTGGACTCGGGACAGCAGGAGCCCAACTGGCAGTGGAAGATTTTCCCCCTTCACCTTCCCAATGAAAATTTCCTGGTTCTCACTGTCTTTCTGCTCTCACCTACTCTTACCCTTTCTACTCTTCTACAAACTCATTTACAAAGTAATTTCTGACATCCAATGTCTCACTGAGAGTGGTACCTAGACTGAAATAGTGAATTTAAATCGATGGTGTGACTTTCCCTGAAGACAAAGCAGCAAGAGGCCAACACCTGGCACTACAGAAAAGGCCTCTGAACTGTTACGCCAGTACCTACCACACGTCTTGCCTTTGAACATCTTGGTCTGCATGTCTTGTGAGGACTGACACACCAACTGCTCATTAAATTACTGTTCCAGAGAAGAAGCATGCCAGGATTTAGATCTCCCAGCACAGAAAAAAAGACACTTCCATGAAGAGAGGTCTCACTTCATGACTCTATTACATTTAGTCAGCAAACTGCTCTGCTAGTTGGCATGAATGATGGAGAAGCTGGGCAGATGTGGCTACAAACACAAGAAACAGGGCTGTCCCAGGTCACACAGGGAATAACTTCTTACTAAGAGAAGCCAGCAGAAAAACACTTCCTTCTAAATTCTTGACTTCAGGGTTGTGTTCCTGCCTTGTATTGAGTTGACACAGAGATGCAACTCATGCCCAAGAAAAGGCAGAATGCTTCAACGAATAATGCAGGTACTTCTCTGTGAGACTGGCATGCCTGATTTAAAGAAGAACACCTCATGCTGTTTGAAGGCAGCAATGTATTTCATGGAAGAAGTTCCCATTCTTTACAGGTAGATCATCAGGACTCATCACGCAGCAGAGCCAGCGCGTGGCACAGTATGAAGGAGCAAACCAAAAAGCTGCAAGGCAACATTATGATTTCACAGCCCATTCAAGGAAGATGCTTTGAAATTCCTTCTATAAACTCAGGGCAATGGAAAAGAGATCCCAGTTACTATGCCTGTAACTGCATCCAAACTTCTTAAAAAGTACCAAGATGAACACTCAGTAGAACAGCACCAACCTAGAACTTCAGCAGCTTCTGTCATGACATATACAGAGGACTTTGCAGCCAAAGGCAATACCATTTTTTCCTTCCATAAAAATGAAGGATAAAGGAAGGACCAGTAAAGTGCTGAGGATTACTGGTGATCTCTCATATTTTTTTTTCACTGCCTGCAGATTATTTCACTCTGACAGTGACTTCATTTCTACAATACAAAGGTTTACATTTCTTCATGTGCATAAACACAGAATAAAGCCACAAACAGTTAACTCAGGAGACCTCATGGGTGTGTGGAGAACATATTTTGCTGCACTTATTGCGCTTGTCTGGTTCATAATCTAGTACTTGCCATGGCAACTCATGCATTAAATACTGGCTTGGAAATCTGTTTTCTTAAAATATAGGGGAGACAAGGAATA
The DNA here is from genome assembly GCA_036023395.1 of Myiotriccus ornatus. Classification (NCBI taxonomy): domain Eukaryota; kingdom Metazoa; phylum Chordata; class Aves; order Passeriformes; family Tyrannidae; genus Myiotriccus; species Myiotriccus ornatus. Next base: position 62,447 of record JAYRBT010000037.1, on the reverse strand, counting down.
ATCGCTGACTCAAGGCTCACACAGGTGTAGAAGTAGTTACCTTCAACTTACAGAACAATGGCCACAAAATAAACTATTCAACAATCTCAGGCTATGGCCTGGACTTAGTGAAAAGAGGCTTAGCAAAACACCATGCCAGGGTAAGGACCCAGCAAACACCACATGGAACAGGAACTCTCACACCACAGTCTAGAAACACAGACTTTGACTAGTGTGGAATCAAGACTAGTTTTACAAGGGGATTTGGGGATTATTTCAGAGTAAGAAACTCAGCCTTAGGGTTAAAGAAGAGCAGTACAGTTTGCCCTAAGCTCGACACGTACAGACTGGACAAACAACCAACCCAGAGGTCATTTATCATGAAAGTTATGTGCACCAGAGCAAACTGCTGCTTTCTACTGCACTGAGAGCCTTCAAGGGGGAGGGGTGTACTACCTGTGACACCCGAGCAGCCAGACTTGTTTTGCCCATTATTGTAAGAGATTTTGCAGAGATATTGCTAATATGATATATGTATAGATACGTATAAGAGATACTGAGGAGATCTGGTGCTGAACAGAAAGTCATGGAAATGGTTCCAGTAGAAGGAATGCCATCATAACCAGTATATCTGAAAGACCTACAACTATTGAAACAAAGTTTGGGGAGACAGTTTCCAACATAAAAGTGCTGCCCCAAAAGAGGAATGTGAATTTGCAGTGGGAAGACTTCCATCTCCAAAATACTGATGAATTCAGCAATTCGCAGCAGCAGCACCTAGGCTGAATGAGTCTATTATCTCTCCATCCACAGACAGAGAGGTTCCTACCAAAGCATAGCTCTGCCATGGCCAAGGCAGAGCTATGGCCTGATCCAAATGATGCTTTGCAAAAGGTAAATTCATTTCATTACATCTTGGAACAAAGTCTGGCGGCTCAGAGAGCCAGCAAACACAGATACAATCCCTTCTAGACTTGGGCAAAAGAGACCAAAGAGCAGGAGTCAGTAGCATGCCTGAAACCTACTGCAGAACAGCTATGGAAAGTGTAAGAATTTAATTTTCACTTCACTTTCATCAAAGAAAATAAAAAAGACGTGAAATTCACCACCACCAAATAGTGGGATGAAAATGAGCAATTTCCTGTCTGGGACTGGGAAAATGAAATGGAACTGCCAAGTACTGGTCTTCTCCCAAGGGACGGATGAAAAGGACTGGCATCCAGCCACCACTCCCTTGGAACAGGTCAGATCTCACAGGAACAGCAAGAAGGTGTCCAACTGCTCTGTTCCACAGCACTGCAGTATTAGGATGATGTTGTCAACCTCTCCAATGTCAGGAAATGAACACTAGTTCCTCTCTGAAGGTAAGATGATGCTAGGAACAGAGATGCTTAGAGTACCTAAGAGGACAAGGCTGATGAGATGCTTAAGTTCAGGTTCATGTTCCTCAGGAACATGTATCTGGGTAGCTACTTTGCCTTTATGCTGATGGGATTTATATTGCTTTTGAACATCTGCTGCTTATATTGACTGAAATGTGACAAAATAAAAGCTGAGCACAATAGATGATGCTACAATCCTTAAAAGACTCATGTTGATTATTGTCATAAACCTAATGACACGTCAGCACAGTTCTTGCCAGCAATTTCCCCCATTCTTTCATGCACCTTTGATGTCCTGCTGTGTGCAGCTTTTCAGAGATAAGGCCTGCACGCACGTACCCAGTGATTTTTTTGATGCTTACACAAGAACAGAGACATTCCTGTCAGCAGGAAGGACATCACTTCCTGGCCTGAAGGCATCTTTAGATGTGAACAGGCTAAACTGAGAATGAACAGAACTAAATGCTGCATTGGCAAGTGAAGTTCTCAGGCCAAAGCTATAGACTTGGCAGAGCAGGCTCATACACCACTAGGGATGAGGGGCAAAAAGATCAAATATGAAACTCGGGTTTTAACCATTCACCAATCATGATTAACAGATTTAAATTTGACTTTTCACCACCTAGCTTGGATACCACAGAATCATGGAATGGTTTGGGTTGGAAGGGACCTGAAGGCTAATCTCATTCTACCCCCCCTGCCATGGGCAGGGACACCTTCCACTAACCCAGGCTGCTCCAAGCCCTGTCCGACCTGGCCTTGGACACTTCCAGGGATGGGGTAGCCCAAAGCTTCTCTGGGCAACCTGTGCCAGGGCCTCTCCACCCTCACAGGGGACAATGTCTTCCTACTATTTAACCTAACCTACCCTCCTTCAGTTTAAAGCCATTCCCCTTGTCCAAAGTCCCTGTCCAGCTCTCTTCGAGTCCCTGCAGGTACCGAAAGGCTGCACAAATGTCACCTCATATCCTTCCCTTCCCAACTCCCATACTTTTTTTTTTTCCCTGATGGATTAGATTTTATTGCTGGAAAATCTCCAGACAAAATTAAAGTGCTTCTTTGTTTTATGAAACCTTTACGTTTCCCCTGTGATGCCCTATAAGTAAAGTATCAACTCATATTTATTCTTTTTAAATCTGCAATCCTACACGTTTAATTCTTGCTGGACATTCGTCAAGAAGGAATATACCACATCAATTTCTGCACAGACTGAATTCCTTCAGATTTTGGATCTTTAGTTCAGATTCCAAGACACAGGAGATGTAGCCATGCTTTTCAATGTCCATTTCAGAAGGAAAATGGGGTGTGTTATTCCACTCAAGTATTCAGCAAAGTACTCATGGCCTTCAGGGCTTCTGGGTTCAGGCTATGGTTTGGGGGCACACGGTGTCTGCAGGACACAGAGAGGACAGCTCTTGAGCTCAATCCCTTGGCATTTCAAGATGAACCAAAGACACAGGGTTGAAGTAAGAATGATTTTCTATAACGTCTCTATTAATGTTTTCTAGTAAGTACGGGCACATTCAGGCGCTTCTCCTCGGTGACTTCCCGGAGCCTTCACCAGCACCGCGGGACCGCCACCCGCCGAGCTCCGCGCGGAGCCTCCGGAGGGGTTCAGCGGCGGGATCCTCCCATCCAGTTGCGTTTCGGAGCCGCTTCCACCGTCTGGGAATGAGGGGCCTCCCCCGCTCCGATCCGGCACTCCGCAGTCACCGTCAGCTGGGGCACCCCCGTTCCTCGCCGGCCCCGCGGCGGTGGGGCCGCCCCGCTCCGGTGCGTTCGCCCAGGGCCGGACACGCTCCTCGCTGCCGGGCGGCCTCACCGCGCGGCCTCCGGCCCAGCCGTCCTGGGGAGGCCGTGGCGGCCGCTCCCGCGGCGCTGAGGCGCTCGGCGGCTGCCGCCGGGGCGGAGCCTGGGGAAGGAGGCCCCTGGGGTCCCGGGGGAATGTTACGAGCGGGGGGGGAGCTCCAGGGGGATCCCGGGGGGGCCGCGCTCCCCGCGCACTCGCTCACTCCGCGCGCACTCACCGCTCGCTCCCCGCGCACTCGCTCATCCCCGCGCACTCACCGCACGCTCCCCGCGCACTCACCGCACGCTCCCCGCGCACTCGCTCATCCCCGCGCACTCGCTCATCCCCGCGCACTCGCTCATCCCCGCGCACTCGCTCATCCCCGCGCACTCACCGCACGCTCCCCGCGCACTCGCTCATCCCCGCGCACTCGCTCATCCCCGCGCACTCGCTCATCCCCGCGCACTCGCTCATCCCCGCGCACTCACCGCACGCTCCCCGCGCACTCGCTCATCCCCGCGCACTCGCTCATCCCCGCGCACTCGCTCAT
>JAYRBT010000037.1:24894-46902 GCA_036023395.1 Myiotriccus ornatus | reverse complement strand
TCCCCAGTGAGCCAGGACTGTTGGAAGATGATGGAGAGCGGCTTGGCAAGCTCTTCTGCCAGCTCCCTCATTACCCTGTTTACTGTTTTACACTGTTGTTGCTTTCATATCGCTGGTTTTGTGACAAAGTGGGATTTAAGTATTGGCTATGTATTAAGTTGCTTCTTTCGACTGTTCTTTCAGCTAAATGTTGAAGGATTTTATTCCTGACTCTTAATCAGGGATACTCAGTAAGGGAGATTGGCAGCTGCTATGGGTTGTAGTGGTATTTCACAGCACTATACATCATATACAGCAAATACCATGTAATTCATGTCCTTTGACTGTCTTTATGCTTGCATCAAATTTGGGTTCATTATGTGTCTGAAAAAAAAAAAATGTATTTGGGTTTTTTAGATACTTTTTTTTTTAATTTTACCTAGGCTGTAAAGTTACCTTTGCCCCTTTCCAGGACATCACTTTTCAGATTGTAAAATCAGTATACAGTGTCATTTAGCACTTTCAAGAAAGCCCTTCTTAATTTTCTGTAATCTCAGGTATATTGTTTGATGCACAGCCTAACTCTGATCACATCTTCATGGCTTCAGCACTGGGCATTCACATTAAGGCTTGATGAGCATTTGAAAGTTACTTGACCAAGGGCAGCTGGGTGGAAGCGCCGTGTGCTGCACGGACAGCACGAACAACCTGTTAGCATGAACAGAAGCAGCTGGGGAGAGTCTTTAATCCAAGCTCCCTGCATGGGACTTTCTTTGGTTCCATCCCTGGCTGTAGGGATCTGAACTTTAGTTTCTCGTAATGCAGACCTGCCAGTTTTAAAGGCATCTTGCAGTTCTCCTATCTGACTTTAGGAGATGTCAGCAGAAGACCTCTTATTGTGCTTTTCTCCTTTCACACAGACCTTGCTTCAACAGAAATCATAGAGCTTGGGAGTGTTTTATTTTTGTGCATGATAGCTTTAATTAAGAATTAATTTTGTCCTAGATAAAGCTGACATGCTAAAAAGAATAACTCCGTGACTTGCCGCTGTGTGCTGGAACCCATGGGATCTTCCCAAGTACGCTGAAAGGACAGCTTGGAAGGCTTGATGAGGCACCATCTGGGGAGGATAAGTGCCTCTGGGCACTTCTACATGGAGGGAAGAGCTGAAGGCTCTGAACGTTCCATTAACACATTGTCCATGTTACTCTATTGCTGTTCTCATTGGACTTGTTCTGTGCTGGATGTTTCTAGATGTGTTTGGCAAGCTCTGAAAACAGAAAGATACAGCGAGGCAGTCAGCCAGATTTGAGTGCTCTGTCTGGTGGCTCCTGATTAGCAAGCCAAATGACAGCTCCTCATTTTTAAAAATGAGGAGTGTTTGTCAAATGATTCAAGTTGCATTGAGTACTTGCTGCATTGTCTCTCTTAATGATCACACTGGGTTGTGTGGTCTAAAGATGAAAATACATTTGTACTCAAGCTACAGACATCTCATGCTGTAGAGTCATGAGTTATCAAAAGGTCTGAAGATTCAGTGATGCTACAGGACAGCTCTTTTCAAAAGAACCATCATGTCTCACAAGGAGATACCAGAATTATAGAATGTCCCAAGTTGGAAGGAACCCACAAGAATCATCAAGTCCAGCTCCTGGCCCTGCACTGGACAAGCCCAAAATCCCATCATGTGCCTGAGAGTGTTATCCAAATGCTCCTTGAGCTCTCTTAGGCTTAGTGCTGTGACCACTGCCCTGGGAAACCTATTCATTGCTCAGTCACCATCTGGGGGAAGACGTTTTTTCTAATATCCAGTGTAAACACCCTCCCTCTGAGAGAGAGGATGATAGTACTAGCCCAAAAGTTTGGCTTTTCCATAAGGGACTAGATAGGAGTCTGTGCTGGACTCTTGGGTCATTTCATCTCAGGTGCAGGACCTTACGCTTCCCTTGAACTTCAGACAGGTCTTGCTTGCCTGCTATTCCAGCCTGTCCAGGTCTCTAAGAAAGCTTTCCCTGTGTGCCCAGTTCACCTCTGTCAGCAAAGCTGGTTGGGGTGCCTTTGATCCCATCATCCAGATCCTGTATGGAGATATTGAGCAGCATGGGGCACAGCATCAATCCCCAGGGGTCTCCACTTGTGACAGGCTGCCAGCCAGAATGAAAACCATTGATTATCACCTCTGAGCACAATCTGTGAGCCAGTCCCCTTCTTGTCTTGCATACCACCTGTCTGGTCTGTGTCTCTCCAGTTTGTCCAGGAGCAGGGTGTGGAAATCTGTGTCCAGCACTTGGCTGAAGTCCAGGCAAACAACACACACTGCTCTCTCCACATGAACACAAAGTGCTGCCTTGCAGAAGGCAACTACATCAGTCATCATCGGTGACTTGCCTCACTAATCGCTGCTGACTTATCCCAGTCAGCTGTCTCAGCTGGCTTGTAATACTTTTTTAAGAGGACTCGTTCCATTGTTGTTTTGAGAGATTGAAGTAAGTTTATCAGTTATTGCTCTTTTAAACTGTATTTTTGGAGTTTGGAAACTCAGAACAGTTTTTGTGTTCTGGGAGCAGTTAATTAAGTATTAATGTCTTGGTTTCTTTATTAGATATTATGTTTTAAAAATACTGTTTATCCAAGGCTCACAATGGTGAGGAACGCTGTTTAAATGTAACTGGGATTTCAGCACTTGTTTTTGGAGTGTGTACACACTTGTGTGTGTGGGCAGAGACTCTTGGAGACCATTTTCAGGGGAGTGGTCTACACATTTCTCAGGGGAAAATGTCTGTTTAACCTTGTTTAAGGTTAAACCTTAATCTTTAACTTAACATTGACATTTCCTCTCAAGTTAACAGATTTTTGAAAGAAATTGCAGAAACATACATCAAAGTGATTTGTTAATCACTGGTGGTTTCCAGCCATCCCCGAATGGGGCTGGTGTCTTGTGTTATGGTGACAAAGAATCTTGGAGCTTCTCCCTTTTTCCCCTGTCCCAAGGAAAGCTCAACTTTGCTTTAGGCTGATTTCCCCCAGGTACTGAATTCGATTCTTTGGCTCTGGGATATCTTTTGAGGATGCTGTTCAGTCCACTGCACGTACTGTACCTAATATGAATATAGCAGATAATTTTTGTGGAGAAGGTAGGAAGGATGATTTTCTCTGCTCAGATCGGGACCTTCTTTAGTATATTCTCAGCTGGAGAACTTTGAGATATGAGAGGACTTTCCTCAAAGGGTGAAGCCAGGTCTGACTTCAGGAATGCTCAGGAACTAGACAACTCCATCCACCAGTTCCTTCATCTCTGGTGCCTGATGTTCCTTATGAAGAGTCGTTTTATACATGCCCTTGATTTCTTGGGCTCTGAAGATCAAATTTGCCATCTTGAGTGAATTTCTTCAACTTGTTTTTTCTCTTATTTGTTGGGCATAGATCCCCCCCCCTCCTCCTTTTTCTTGCCAGGGAGTTTGCCTTTTTTTAGTCTAGTAACTCTGAGACACGACAAAACAAAACCAGTGTGACTAAAATAGCCTTAAGTGAAACTCTCTAGAGCCTTAACTCAAAAGAGCTGGAAAAAAAATCATTTGTACCTTGATTCTTGAGAGGATGTAAAGATTAAATCTCTCTCAAAGTTGGTCTGGAGCAGAGAGGTGCTCCCTCACAGTCCCCTCTGCTCAGCACCACCTTCATCTCTCTGCCCTGAAAGAAGAGTCGTTATAGGGTGGTTTCAGACACCCAGCATTGAGTGATGAATCATCTGGTCACCTTTTCTAAAAGAGGAAATGCTTTGGGTAATTACTCTTTATTCTTTTTAGCTTCCTAAAGTTTTTTAAAACTAGTTATTGAAAAACGTTTGTACAGCAAAAAGATTCCAATAGTCCTTCTCTTAGAATATTCTGTATCTCCTTTCCTGACAAGGCTTTAAAAATAACGCAGTAATAGTAGTAGTAATAATAATAATAAAAGTAAAAATAATAATAATAAAAATATTGTCATCATTGACATCCTTACCCAGATCTCACATATAAGATATTCCAAAGTTTTGTTTGGCTAGAAAATACTGCAGTAGGCTGAAGGGAAGGCAGAGGTACCCTCATCCAGTCCAAAGTTGGTTTTGGAATAGCTGTGGGGCTCCGTTCTGAACACCCACAATTGAAGCAGTGAGGTGGTTTGCATAGTTGCTCTCCTGTATTTGTGGCTTTAAATCTGAATATGATTTCAACTGAAAATGGCATTCTGACACCAGCCCAGTGATGCCATGTCAGACCAATGCTGTTAGTACTGAATATCTTACTGTAAAACTATCTGTCATTGCTGGTGAGCCTGAGTCTCCTGTGTGCTGAAATCTAGCCACTCCATGGGCTCAGCCTCCCCATAGCTGCCTGGTGGGGTGAGTGATGTCCCGTGCTCCCTCACAGCTTGTGTATGCATTTGAGAGCTGTAATTGTTGTTAGCCTTCCTGTTAAGGCACTTTGTGTTCCTTGTCTCTGGAATTGCGCTTCCTTTCTCCCAGTAAACCGTCTGGTGGAATGATTGCTATCTCTTGGGGGAAGGGAAAGGAATCATTATTCTGTCCTAGGGATGATGTTAAAATTTTATCCCTTGATGTTAAAACTTTATCCCTTGAACAGCAGAAAGGCTGGAACTAAAAATGACAAACCCTCTCAGCTGTAAAGCCATCGTGTCCTTCCATTTTGTCCTGCGCTAATGAAATCCTCCACTAATTGCCGTGGGACCTGCTCGTGCTGCCTTTCCCTGCAGCTCCAGCAATCTGCTGCCAAAGTTAGCTTGTGTTTTACTAGTGCTTTAATTCAGCACTGTGAAGAAATACTAGTGTCTATTCTGTATTCCCGACTTTTTATAGTCCTGACTTATGCTCTAGTGCCAGTGCTCTCAAGTGTGTGGTGTCGGTGGGACATGGGATGCAGCAGACCTGCCGCGTCCCGGTTATGAGTGTTGATAACTGTGGTGGACATAAACAGACCCTTTTTATGGATTTTCTTTTTTTTTTAAAGAAACGTCTTCATACAGTTCAGATGGGACACTGGACTAGGCTGAAACTTAAAAACTCTTTTTGTCAGCATCATGGCACCTGTAGAAAGTTTCTGATAGCGTCAGTGCCCTCGAGCAGCACACACCTCACAAGGCTCTGTGGTTCAGCTTCAGGATGGAACTTCAGCTTGGACTTTTGGCCTCTTTCATGCTATAGTCTTTCTGTGCTGTTTCTGGTTGGTGAAGGAGTTATCTTCCTTCTTTATCTAAAAGATGTCTGTACATTAAAATAAGCTCTTTTTGTTCCCTGTCTCCTGTTGCAGATGAAGCTGCCAGTGTTATCCAGTTTGGTAAATCAGCCAAGCGATCACCGGAGTCCACTCAAATCGGGCAGTATGGGAATGGCTTGAAATCGTAGGTATAACAAAAGCCAGCCTCCTGAGGTTGGGGAGGTCAGAAGCCAGGTGGCTGGTTAATGTACTTTTTGCTTGAAGGTGTATGTCTTTTTTTCCAGAAAAAAAAGCAGATGAACTCTAAATAAGATTCCCTGGTTTGGTAGGCTAGGAGCTCTGTCAACATCTGCTGTGGTTCTCCAGTGGCCAAGAAGGCTGTCCAGAGCCAGTAACACTATTTTGGCACTATGTTTGAGTGAGACAGAAGGTACAGGTCAGAGCCAGGGAAAAATAATGAAAGAGCTGGAAACCAAACCATAATCTGAAAAACCTGCCTGCGGCAGCCAGGTAATAAAATTAGAACAAAATAGTGTTGCAACCTCTCAGTAGGAAAGTTGTCTCATGCAAGGCAGATGGACTTTTAACTGTTTATTTTTGTTCTTAAACCAAACAAAAATAGGGACAAAGGGGAATGATGGAAGGAACGAGAGGAGGAGTGAGATTAAGTGTAGAGGAACAGAGGTGGGAAGGAAATCTGGCTGGAGGGGATTTGCTAGGAAAGAGGAAGATGTTTGCTGTGTCTTTGGAAAAATTAGAGGGCTTTATGGCTTACTCTGTTCTGCTCTGTCCTGGCATGTGTGGCTTGATTATATGCATCCTACTGGGAAACTGGCAGTACTCTATAATCTGGGGAAAAACACCTCAGGATTTAGGGGATCTTGAGACTGCATTGATTCAGCTGCAGCACAGGACATATCCCGGATGCTGAACTGTGCGCTTCCAGGACATATCTGTGTCCCTTCTTAACCTTGAACAAGGGTTGTACTGTATTACAGCTGAGAAATGCTGCCTGAAGCCCCAGCATGTGACGGGTGAGCTGTGGTATCGCTGTGGCATGGCCTTAAACCAGTCTGAAGACAAATGCACTGATGTAAGACTGATACCTCTTTCAGTGCAGTGTCAATTGCTATCTGTTAAGGTTTTCTGGATGAGTTTGCTAACAGGGTAACAGAGAAGATGCAAAGACACTATTTGGAATGGGAAAGTGAGGAGGAAGATGGGACTGTCCCTTTTTGTGACAATGAGCTGCTAAGCTGCCTTAGCTGAAGTGTCAATGAGGCTTTAGTTAGATATTAGGAAATTATTTTTCTGTCTCCAGATTGCTGCTATTCATTCCAGATACAGTGAAATGAGGGGTGTGCTTGCTTTCTCACTGACATTTCTGCTTTGAAGGTTACTGTCATATCTCACCCTAGTTTCCTTTTTAAATTTTTTTTCTTTTTATTTAAACTGCATAATAGGAGTCTGGAACGCCGTGCTGTACTTCTGCACCTTTTAATTGTGACTAGCGTTAAAGGTTTTGAAACACTGTGAAAATGTCTAGATTGAGATGCCTTTTGAAAGGAATGAGATGTTTAGAGAGAAGTGGTAGTTGCTGTTTCTGCCCTTCTGCCTAACCTGATTTTGACACCTCATAGTTGAACATAATGGGAAGAAACCTCAGTAAAGTGGTCTGCGTTCTGAACAGTGTGGTACATCAAGTGTAACACACAGCCTGACCTCTGTCTGCAGGGGTTCCATGCGGATTGGGAAGGATTTTGTCCTGTTCACAAAGAAAGACAACACCATGACTTGTCTCCTCTTGTCACGGACATTCCATGAAGAAGAAGGCATCGATGAGGTTTGCATGTGCTTGTTGTAATGAAGTAATATAGTGAATGCTGTCTCGTCTGAACTTGCCTAGCTCTCACAGGAGAATGGTCTGTGTAAGGACTGGTTGCCACTCTTGTAGGATCAAGTGTATGGTTTTCTTTTAGCGATATGCTTGTGGGGCTTCTGCAAATTCAACAAAGATTTCTTCCTTTTGGTTTTAATTCTGTTTGAGAAGTCTCTCTATAGCAAGTTTGAAGGGCTTGTTTCAGTCACTTAAATGTGGTTATGCTGAGTTCAGAACATGCTCAGACTTCTCGCATTTTCCCTTTCCCACAAAATTTGAGTTTGAGATGTATTTAAATTTATTGCTCTGACTTGATTTTCCGTAGAGAATAAAAGATGATGTTGAAGTTGCTATCTACAGGTCATAAACTCGAGGCATGTCTCTTTTTTCAGATATTCTTCTTTTTATTAAAAAGTCAGTGTGGTTCAACCTGTGAAAAACTTGTATATCTTAACAGATAACTCAGGCAGTGTTGCTCCAGGCAAGGCCAATAATGAAAAGTTTTAGATTTGTGTTGGGATGGTATCTCAGGAAACATCTTCTGTCGTGAGGGAGGGAGCGAGTGTAGGGAGGGGCAGTGCATGCTGGCAGCCAGCCCGCAACTGAAGTCCTTTGTGCAGCTGCAGTTTATAGTTCTATCTGTATTTTTGCTCTGAATAATAGAAACCACCAGTAACCTTGCTAGAATCCTATAAAAATAATAAAGAGCGAGATCAGGATAAATATGAGTGAAGGATGTTTGAGTTCAAGAGAGAAATGAAGCCAGAGGTTTACATTTTTAAAAAGGCAAGTTTGAGTGGTCTTTTAGTGTTATGAAAGTTGCTACAAAGGGAGGGAAGAAAAAGCCATTGTGTGTGTGAGTAGCTGGTACCATACAGGTGACTCAGAAGTGGTTCAGTCTAGACTAGTGTTGTAGGAAAGCAACTCAGAGGCTGACAAAGAGGGTCTTCAAGCATTTGGCAGACATGCAAACCTCTGAAAAGCTGGAAAGGACTCTCATGGTGCCTTAGGGGTCTGTCAGGAGGGGTAAGTCACTGGGCTGCGACCCACAGGAGAGGCTGACTGGAGTGGGAGAGCTGGAGTCACTCTCAGTACGATGGGATTTGCAGGTGATTGTTCCCCTGCCCACCTGGAATGCACGGAGCCGTGAACCTTTGACGGACAACATGGAGAAGTTTGCTATTGAGACGGAGCTCATTTACAAGTATTCCCCTTTCAAATCAGAACGGGAAGTGATGGAGCAGTTCAGTAAGATACGTGGTGAGAAAGGTACATGTGGATGGTGTAGGTCATGGGCGAGGTATTTGGGGTTTGGCTGGGATTTGCCTGATCCGTCTTGTTACTTGCTCAGGCACCCTGGTGATCATCTTTAACCTCAAACTAATGGATAATGGAGAGCCAGAGCTGGATGTGACTTCTGACCCACAAGACATTCAGATGGCAGAAACACCCCCTGAGGGAACGTAAGTATAACCAGTATTACAGGCCCTGATCAAATTGGGTGTGTGGTTTGGCTATATAGTGTGTACACGGGGTTTTCTAAAGCTTCTCTTTCTGTAGTGAACTGGAGAATTTAGAAGATCTGTAGTTTATTCTGTAGTAGCTTGGGATTCATGTGTGTGTTAGCCCACAGGTGTTGTGGCTGTGTTTTGGGTGAACACCTGTGCTAGCTGGTCTCAGCTTAGCCAAAGCAGCAGACTCAGTGCCCTTTAGACCCCTTAAAACAAGGAGTCCTAAACTATAGGTTTAATTTTATACACTCATCAAAAATGTTTTCATCATCAGTCTGTGCTGCTTCTAAATTGCTGTTCAGTTTTGTGATTAAATGGCAAAGCATGAGACACTGTGCAGGTCATCCTCCATAGGTGGATGGTACAGAGGGGCAGGTGGGTTGTATAATCACATCTGTCTGGGAGCGGGGGCCGTCCCTGGACTTTCCTGCATAGGAAGAAGAAGAATGTGCTCTGAGGGCAGCTGGAGGAGCAGAGGGCCCTGTTCAGAGAGAGCTGTGTGTTTGCTGGTTGATCACTTGTAGGCTGAAAAGGAAAAACTGAGCTGAAATGAGCCAAATGTTTGATCCCAGAGCTCCATGGGGACACTTACCAAGCTTTACCTTTCTGATGAGATTACATGCTTCTTTCCTGAAGTGCTTGAATTTTCCATGGGAAGTTTCAGACCCCGTAAAGCCGTTCTGTCTCTGTGTATTAAGAGTGACATTATTGAGTGCACAGTGCAGCAAACTCCTTTGATCCTCCCCAGGGATCTCATGTGCTTCTCAGCCTCTTTAATGCCAAGGCATCACTGCTTCTTCCTCCTAATGTTATGGTACCATGTCTGTGTGTAAGCAGTGCAGGTTCTGTGGCAGTGCACTGTTGACTCACCGAAGGGTAAGAAAGCTCTGGCAGGTGGGCACACTGTGTTAAATGGTCCCTTTTATAGCTTTGACGTTTATTATGCAGATGTATTTAAACTCCCTCTTCAAACTGCAGTAACATGTATCAGTGTTTGGTAGCAATAGTTACAATGTACAGCTCAATAGTCTCTGGAGAAGACACAGAAAAAAACTTAAAAGAAAAGCCTCACTTTAGGTAGCTGCACACTAATTAAAAAATTTCTTTCACCTGGCTGTCTTGCTGAGGGTATCTCTTGGGCATTGTTCTGAAATAGATGGCTCTCTTGCAGCAAGCCGGAGCGCCGCTCCTTCCGTGCTTATGCTGCTGTGCTTTATATCGATCCCAGGATGAGGATCTTCATCAACGGACACAAAGTGCAAACGAAACGACTCTCATGCTGCCTCTATAAGCCAAGGTAAGTTTTGAACCCAAAATCTGCAGATGTATAGGACCTTTTGATGTTAGAGAAAAAGTTTAGCATTTTGCTCTCCAGGTGTATCCTGCATAATTCCGTGTTAATGCCACAGAAACAGACCATAAGAGAATGGCATGTGGTGCTGATGTCATGGAAAAAGAGGTACATTTTGGAAAATCTAATGCCTATGAAAATTGCATGAGTCATTCGTGCAATTTGGCTCCCTTTCAGAGCAAACTAGGAAATGAAGATCCTCGTTCAAAGTACTATATCCACACAAAACTGTTGGGTAACTGTTGTTTTTTTGAGTAGGACAAGGAAATACATATAGTTGGTGTTGGGATTATTACTGAAAAGAAACTAGACTGAGTACTTTGAAACATTTGCTTTTATATTTAGCTAATCGAGGTTTGAATAGAGATTGAGAAATAGCTTTCTCTATATTCTTTTAAATTCCCTTAAACAAAAAACGAGAGTAAGCTGAGATGTGCTGCGAGTTGGCTGAACAGAGACTGGAAAAGGTTACCAGGGTGGGAGGGGAAAGGGAAACATGTATTTAAGTCTGCTTGAGGCAGTAGTGTTCTTCTGTCCCTGGGAGCACACAGTCTGCATTCTAGATTTGGTTTAATAAAACAGTAGTAATTTTGTAGAGTATTAGCTGATTGTTTTAGTATAGCATTTTGGCTTGCAGTGGTATTTCAGTACTATGGGGCCACTCTCAGCCCACCAGGCATGTTACTTACCCCAGGCCAGTGTCACGTGCCCAGTGACGCCTGAAGAGTCTGGCTGATTTCTAACTCAGAGCATGGTCTGTCTGTCAGGCTCATACTTCCTCAGCTCCTTATGTGAGAATGTGTGAGATGGTATTAGAAACCTGAGTAAAGTCAAGGAATGTTACACCCACTACTCCCTGTGCTGGCCAGGCCAGTTGTTTCCCAGCAGATGGCAGGAAACTTGCTACTGTAAATCCTAATTTGCTGGATAGAGAATTTCTGGATTTCTGACTCTGTTTTACCCACATGGGCTCCTTTGGGGTCAGCTGATGCAGCATCAGTCCTCAGCTCTTTAGCATGGCTGTCCTTCTGGTCCAGTAGCCTGGGCCAAGTAAATGCTGAACTTTCCTGGTCCAGCAGAGGGATGGAACGGGCAGAAGTGCTGCTGCGTTACACCCTGAGCAGCTGGTGTGCTCGTGTGGGACATCCTGAAGGGCTCTTTGCCTTGAGTGGAGCCTCCCTCCTGCAGTAGGGCAGTCAGTCAGGTTGCCTTCATCTCTGAAGGAAAAGCCTGTACAGTGGCTTGTCTGCAGGTTCCCGTGTTGGTGTTAAAGAACAGAGTAGAAATCCACCATGGATTTAGGGTATGTAAATGCCTTTACTGAATATTAGGATTTTGCAGCCCTTGTGCTGTTTTTCAGGAATAACAGTGTGTCTCCTAAGCTAGGCACCTGTTTTCTGTTTGTCATCTGCCCCTTTTGGAAGCTATGTTTCTGTGGGAGAGGCTTCTGCTCATCTTTCTGGAGCTGGTAATGTGCCGGTGGCAGGGGCAGGCTGGTTTTGTGCAGATCTTTCAGTAGCATTTGCAGGTGTGTGACCACTGTCCCAGCTTCTTGGGAATGGCTTGTGTCTCCTGAAAGGTTACTTCCATCCCTTCCCCCAGTACCTGTTGGAGCGTGGGCTTGCAGGCAGAAGTAGCCAGGCCACGTGCAAGTGTGTCCCTTTACAAGGACACTCAGAGGCAGTCAGAATGAGTGTCATGAGGCTGGTGATGGCTCACAGTGCCATCATCTGGGACACCCTACAGTTGCTCACAGTCGTCCCTGCTGCAAAGGAGTGCTGTCCCTATGGTTCTCTCAGGAGCCGCCTTGCCCCTGAGCTGGGCATGGGCTGATAATTCAGCTTCACCTTCAGCCTCTCTCTTTTTTTTTTTTTTCCTCAGAAAAATCAGGTGAATGTGGATGGGATAATGTGGTTATGCCAGCATGTTGAAAGCAGCCTGACTTTCAGTGTGCTCTCTCTCTTGGCCCCAGGTAGCTTTCATCAAGCTTACATAGGTTAGAGAAGATACCGCCAAAATCCTGACTCTGTAGCTCCTGACACAGTGACATCACCCACCTGGGTGATTTTTGGAAGCTTTAGCACCTGGCTGCTTTTTTGCCAGTGAGGAAATCCTTATGAATAGCAGAAAATGAGTTTAGCAAAATGTGTTTCAGGAAACTGTGCTTGTGGTGTGATTTAGGAGCAAGGGTTTCCTGTTGGAGAGACTATTTCTGACCTCAGTACCAACATCCATGTGTGCTCACCAACAGAAACAAACCTAAACAATACTTTTCATCTGTGCAGTGTGGTTTCTCATGAGTCCTGACAGTTTATCTGCTATTTGGAGGGAATCTTGTCTCTCGTTGCAATCCAAATGTGATTCCAGTCAATTGGTCAGTCAAGCCTTACGTCCCTATGTGTTTCTGCCTCTCTGGAAAAAGCATTTCTAGTGGCTTTTGCTTTGGCTAAACGCTGGAAAGTTTTATTTTCCATAAAGTTATTTGGAGTAGGATTTTCCTTTTGATACATCTAAAACCTTGTATCTTAAGATGATCTGAGTTCCTGCAGGCTCTGCTTGTCCCTGGTGTCATCTTCCCTCATTACGTGCCTCTGCTCAGAGACAGTCATAAGGTTTGGCTTCTCACACATACCCATCTCTCACTCTGCAGCAGTCTGTGGATTGGGATTTGCATTTGGCATTTAAAGATAAAGGAAAGGTGAAACACGCTGCTGCAGCTCCAGCACAATTTGCAGGGTTGTAAGTCAGATGTGGAGCACACAAAAATATCCTGAAACTTAGAGCTCTGGTCAGATTGTTTTTCTGCTTTGAGGTAGCCCTGTGTGAGATGGACCTGTCGATGGCACCTGTGGACAGTTGTTTGCAGGAAAAAGGAGCAGTTATTTAGCTATAGTGGGAGGATTTTGAGAAGCTTTCCATATCTATTCATTCTTCTTTCCACTTCTGAAGAAGAAATTATTTCTCTAAGTTTAGAGATTTCCTCAGAATATGGGTATATTTCGCCCCCACTGGCTAATGCAGGAAAAGACAGGGTATTGTGGTTGCAACTTCTACTAAAACATTTCTGACTTAAAGAGATTTTTGTGTAGGTTCAACCAAAAATGTCCAGTTCCTGATATGTAAACCTCCTCCATTTATTGAGTCTTTTGGGAGGAGTATACAGTAGCTACTTGTAGGGACCTTATTCTCTTATGCAGTGATGAAATTTTGGTTTGACCTTACTGCTAAGTTTGCTGATTAATAAATTTTGATCATCACAGGATGTACAAATATACTTCAAACCGTTTCAAGACCCGTGCAGAGCAAGAGGTGAAGAAAGCAGAGCACATGGCAAGGATAGGTGAGTCCTCAGGGTATGCGTGTGCGCTCGTTCAGCTGTTGCGAAGGGGTGGACTGAACACTTGCTGGGTATAACTTGGATTGCTTGCCTCTGGGATCACTGGAATTGCTCATGAACTGAGTTATTACAGTGACTACAGATGACCTAGACTTACTTTCATGCAGTGGAAGTGCATTGTTCAATGGAATGTCCATTGTTCTCTGAAACCATTTCATCTGGGTAACAGATGTACAGGATACTCCTTGGAGTCACAGCTGTCTGCCCTCGCTCCAGCCAAGGCCTGGTTGAGCCCTGTCACCTCACAGTTCTGCTCTCACCTTTAGCATATCATGAGCTCTTGGTTGTGTTCTCCTTTTGCCATTTCCTGTTGAGGCAGCTCAAACAGTAGATTTTTGTTCCGTCACTTGATGTAAAGGGATTGGTCTGGATGTACAAAGGAGCCCTGG
This sequence comes from Myiotriccus ornatus, assembly GCA_036023395.1. Taxonomy (NCBI): domain Eukaryota; kingdom Metazoa; phylum Chordata; class Aves; order Passeriformes; family Tyrannidae; genus Myiotriccus; species Myiotriccus ornatus. Next base: position 33,183 of record JAYRBT010000037.1, on the reverse strand, counting down.
TTTGTTTGTTTTTAAGCCTTTCAGGCATACCTTTGTCCTGTAGTCTTCAGGGAAAGCCCAGTTTTCCATTATTGGATAGAAATCACATACGCATATAAATACAGTATATGACTGCATTAAATCTGCAGACATTAAACACACTAAATCGTGTCCACCCCTAACCCCTGATGGGGAAATGCCATAGTGAAGAAGGAATCTTGGAAGTTGTAAGTGACCTATATGCGACCTGTATCTTCTGGTAGGTTTTATAAATCAACTCTATAAATCAATTGAAGGCATGTGTCCTCTGCCCCCATATCAGAGCTGCTTTAGGCACGTCTGCTGGTGGCTGCAGGTCAGATATGCAAGGGCTAGTGTCATGTTCAGCCTGTGTAGTGTCACAGAGGGCAGCGTGGCTTCAGAGCAGCAGAGTGAAATGGTGTGAATTACTGTGTTCTCTGTTCCTTCTTTAGGAAGTACAGCCTGGCAAGATAGACTTCAAAAGATGAAGTTTAAGCAGATTTTATCATGTGCCTCAATCCTCATAGGTGAAGTTTATTTTTAAATTGAGTCCTACAGCCAAGGCAGGTCTTCAGCACACACTCTCATTGTCTCTCAAGAAGGTGCAAAGAGCAAGATCTAGAGATTCTTCTCTGCAGCAGTCCATGAGGCTTTCATGATACTTAAACGTGGAGCTTTAGTGTCTGACACTGAAAAGTGCTGCCACTGGTGTTCCAATGCTGAGAATAGGTTTCATTGGCATGGAAACGTTACTCATTTCCATCACCAAACCAGCCTGGTGCCTCTGGATGTGCAGGAAATCAACAGTGTGCCCAGGTGGCCAGGAAGGCCAATGGCATCCTGGCCTGTTTTAGAAATAGAGTGGCCAGCAAGACTAGAGAAGTGATTCTTCCCCATCTGTACTTGGCACTGGTGAGGCCACACCTTGAGTACTGTGTCCAGTTCTGGGTCCCTCACTTCAAGAAGGACATTGAGGTGGTGGAGCAAGTCCAGAGAAGGGCAACAAAGATGGTGAAGGGTCTGGAGTGCATGTCCTGTGGGGAGTGGCTGAGAGAGCTGGATTGTTTGGCCTGGGGAAGAGGAGGCTCAGGGGAGACCTTATTAGTCCACAGCTCCCTGAAAGGAGGTTGTAGATAGGCAGGGGTCGGTCTCTTCTCCCAGGCAATTAGTGACAGGACCAGAGGACATAGTCTCAAGCTGTGCCAGGGGAGGTTTTAGGTTGGACATTAGGAAGAATATCTTCACAGAAGGGGTCATTTAAACATTGGAATACCCAGGGAGCTGGTGGAGTCACTGTCGCTGGAGGTGTTTAAGGGAGGACTGGGTGTGGCACTTAGTGCTATGATCTATTTGACATAGTGGTGTTAGGTCATATTGGACTCGATGATCTTTGAGGTCTTTTCCAACCTAAATGATTCTGTAATTCTGTGAACTGTTGGGGACCAAGCAGGTGTTAGGCCTGAGAAGCAAAGAGCAGCTGCCCAGCAAGAGGCCTCGGAGATAACTCTGCAATCTAGCAAACGACCTTGGGCACTCAGTGAAAGTGAGAGAGAAGCTGGTAAACTTCTGCGGAAGAACACCACGCAGTGAACACCTGCTACCAAGTTAAAACTAAGAGAAAAAGATTCTTTATGTTAGCTTTACTTACAGAAAAAATATAGATTTATATTTAGTAGTAACAGAGTGTCGTAAGTTAGTATAAAGAGATTTAAGTAGTGTGAATAAGTTTGAAAAAGGTGTATAACTGTATATCAAATAGTTCCATGCTGTCCTCCTTGTAGCCTGAAAAATCCCTGCCCTAGGTGTGATAAATATGCCTTATGTAAACATTGCATTCCAGAACTATTCTGCCATTCCTCGCGCTGCTATCCACCTTCCCTCTTCCCTTCGTGTGTGTGTTTGAGGAAGAGGACCCTTCAAAAAAGAATAAAACCTCGTCTTTAGTTGATACAATCAGACTGTCTTTATTAACAACTGGGCAGATATAAAAAGTGAACTGTGTCAGGGTGGGGTGGATGTCGGCAGTGAACCAGCCTGTTGCCTCCAGGGGTGCAGGGATCACCGAACTGGCCTAGTGCCCCCTGGGGGAGAGGGGATGCTGAGCAAAGTGCTTAGGATGTGGTGGTGGAAACTGCTAGCTGACCTCAGACTGTTACTGCAAGATTGGGTCACATGGAGCCTTCAGGATTAAAACATGCTCATAGCATTATCCTCAGCCTCAGCAGCACACATCTCATTGCTTTGCTTGTAGGAAAATGGATTTCATCTGTAACAGCCAAGCTCTCTTGTTCTGTTTTTGGTAGAAAAGATTAGTTTCTTGTAGTCTCCAGCTCTCCAGAAGGATTGTCACCAAGGAATGGTTTGCAGTGTGCTCTTTCAAATCTCAGGAGTGCGTTGTGAGAAATGGTGGGTCTCAGCTGAGCAAACAGCAGTTCCAGCTTGCCAGAGCTGCCTGCCAGGAATGTGTTGGAATCCATCAGACTGAGTGAGTGCTGATTCTCTGAAAGTAGCTTATGAGCTTGTGGAACGAAAACTTAGGATAACCAGAAAACAGCTGGAGGAGGAAGATGTATGGGCAGCTGTGACTATTGGTGACATAGCTTTGGCATATTGTAGGAAGAGCCATGCCTCAGAAGTAAAGACATACATATGTTTAAGATGAGAAAAAGCCATCTTTTCATTCCATGGGAACTAACTTCCTGCTTCGTGTATAGGCTGTACTATCCAGATCTCTAAGTGAGTGGGTGGACCTAGGAAAAAAGTACCATTCCTGGGCAAGGTGGCTGTGAAAGATCATCAGCTGCTTTCTGTGTCCTTCAGAACCAAGACTGAGTACTCTACTGACGCACCTTGTTGTTGCCATTGCCTGGCTTCTGGAAATCCCCTTCCAAATTTTGGAAAGCAAACAAACAGAAGAGGTGAGGAGTCACGCAGGTGTCCAGTACTGGAAGTCATTAACAGCTCTGTGCTGTACTGAGTATTATTTTGGAGCATTTTGGTGTGTCCAGTGCCTTCCTTGGCAATGGCGTGGGTATGCTGTGCCTGTTGTCCCCTGGGAGGATGTAGATGTGGGAAGGAGCTGCTGCATGCTCACTTTCCTGTGTAGGACACATTTTACCCACTGGGGTCTCAGTCTTCTAACTGGGGCCTCAGCCCTGTCACCTGTCTCAGTTGTCACTGCCTTAGTGGAGCAGGTTTGACTTGTGCCCTTCTGGGTTACTGCTATGCTCTTTCCACTAGCCACAGATATTTTTAGCCCACCAGCAACTTTCCTACAAGCTCTGACTGAAGTGGACCGAGTGCTTTAAGCAGCCTCCAGATTCCTGTGGGTTTGATTTAGCTAGGCTGTCTCTTGATGGTCACATAGCACAGTCCTGCTATGACCTGCTTGGTGAACAACTGTGAACCCAGAGTGTGCTGTTGTGGGAACGAGGGGAATAAAATTCCAATGAGACGCTGTATAGGATGGAAAAGGGATTTTTATCGTAGGGGTCTAAGTGAGCTGACTTTTCTTTCCCTCTGTCTGGCAATGGAGTGCTACTTTTCAGAGAGATGCTGGTAATCCCTAGGAGCCAAATGCTACCTTGTCATCTTCCTGCTTACCTCTGTAAATCTTAGACAAGGTTGTTCCTCAGTTATTGTGTTTCCTTGTTTTGGGAGTCTCACAGCTGCAGTTGTGCAGCTCTCTATGAGGAGAGCAGGGAGGGAGATGGCTTTTGGGTGTGCTGTAACTGTGCTGCTGCCCCCCTGCTGCGGGGGTGTCGTCCTTTTGCTCACCTTAACATGAGCCACACTGTCCCTCAGTGTGCAACCATTGTATTTCCAAATCTCAGAATCACAGAATGGTTTGGATTGGAAGGGACCTTACAGCTCCTCTCATTCCATGCCCTTCTACTAGACCAAGTTGTTCCAAGCCCTCTCCAACCTGGCCTTGAACACTTCCAGAGATGGGGCAGCCACAGTTTATCTGGGCAGCCTGTGCCAGGGCCTCATCACTTTCACAGGGAAGAATTTCTTCCCAACAGTCCATCTAGCCCTGCTCTCTGTCAGTCAGAAGCCATTTTCCCTTGTCCTGTCATGCCAGGCCCTTGTCCAAAGTCCCTCTCAGCTCTCTTGGAGCCCCTCTAGGCACTGGAAGACGCTCTAAGGTCTCCCCAGAGCCTTCTCTTCTCCAGGCTGAACACTCTCAGTTCTCCCAGCCTGGCTCCAGAGCAGAGCTGCTCCAACCTTTGGAGCATCTCTGTGGCCTCCCATGGACTCTGTCCAGCAGCTCCATGTCCTTCTGATGTTGAGGCTCTAGAGCTGGAGGCCACTCTGCAGGTGGGGTGGTCTCAACGGAGCAAAGCAGAGGGGCAGATTTCCCCCCTCCCCTGCCGCCCATGCTGTGGGATGAGCCTAGCACACAGGGGGTTCTGGATGCCAGTGCATACAGCTGGGGCATGTCCAGCCTGTCACCCACCAGCACTCCCAAGTCCTTTTCAGGGCTGCTCTCAATCTATTCTCCTTGCTGAAAATGAGGTTTATTGAATGAGTCTTAAGCAAGTGTGCCTATTGCCAGCATTCCTCTTGCTCTAGGACAGAAGTGAAAAGGGGAGTATTAAGTTTCTTGTATGCAAGGATCAGGTGCAGGGTAGGTTTTCAGAATGCTGGGTTCTATTTTGTGTATAGCACAGATTTCTCTTTTTCCAGGCAAAATGTAGCTATTAGTAGAGACAAAAGCATTTCTGAGAGTAGTCTTTTCCCTTCATCTCTGTCAGAAAATGACCTCTTTGGAACTCCTTTTCCAGCCTGTTTTTGTGAGAGTCTTTCTGCGAATCATGCTGCCAGGTGGAGCAGGCAGGGCCAGTGGCATCCTTATGCTTTCCAGTTCTTTGTTGACTTCCTCTAGGATCCTTCCTTTAAACGTCGTTTTGCAGAGTTTATCCCTGCAATTGTGATAGCGTTGACTGTGACCTCTGAGCATGTTTGAGATGCTGTGTTGGTGGGGCCCTCTCATGTAAGGTTTGATTTTTGTACCTTTTTGTATTCCTTTGTACCCTTGTACACATCCGTGCAGCAAAGGCTCTCTGGAATTGCTCTCCTGTACTGACTGGCTGACATCATCCTTGTCCCTGTGTGTTTCAGCAGAGGAGAAGGCTCGTGAGGCAGAGAGCAAAGCCCGTGCACTTGAGCAGCGCCTTGGAGGGGATCTCACACGGGAGTCCAGGGTGAGCCTTGTGCTTTAGCAGCATGATGTGTTTTGGGCACTGAGGGACGGTTCAGAGCACCGGCAGTGGAGTGGTGCTGGCTGAGCAGCACCTGTGGCAGCCCCCCCATGGCAGCATCCTGTGTGCTGATTAAGCAGGTGCTGACTCCAGTCGATGGTAAGCTGTCAGCAGTGTTCAGGCAGCTCCATCATCTCATTACCACTGTATGTGCTTCACCGTCTGCACTTGATGTCCAGCCCAAGTGGGACGCATGCTGGCATTCTCCTGCCCACGGCCCCCGTATATCCTGAGTGGGAAAGGGACCTCCAAGCCCCAGGTGCTGTTTGCCGTCAGCCTCTGTGGAAGAGGCCAGGAGAACAGGTGTTGGAACAGGAGTAGAACTGGGGGCTTTTTGGCCATTCCTCCCTGCCTGTGTAGCTGTCTCTGAGGCATTTGGGCAGGGGCTTTTGGAGAGGGGCTCTTTGCTTCCTCCCAGTGGGACTGTGGCTTTGAGAGGGGCAAGGCTGAGCCCCAGTGCCACATGGTGGGAGGAGGGCTGGCAGGGACACCAGGAGGGTCAGCAAGTGACACCAGGTTAAAATCAGTGGGCTTCTTATTGTCATCTCATGGAAACAACGGTATCCAAGTGCCCTGGCTGTTTCCCTGTGCTCCATTGCCTCTGTTTTCAGTTTCCTGGGACCTTTAGTTACATTTAGACATTTTCTTCTGTAGCTGCTTAAACAACTGGGTGTAAGTGCTGCCCTACGTGTGGAGTCCTGCTGGTTGTCACCTGCCACCAGTTGTGAATTCTTTTACATTTAAAACGATTTCTCAGATTTTTTTTTTTGAAAGAGGAAATCATAAATTGAGTGAATTTTATGAATTTCCCAGCAGCAGCTTTACTGTGCAATGCCCTTTTGCAGGCGACGCTGCGTCAAGTGCAGAACTCAGCCATCACCATGCGGCGGGAGGCTGACGTCAAGAAAAGGATTAAGGATGCAAAGCAGCGGTGAGTGAAGGGGCTTTCAGGCTCTCGAGTTCCCAGTGGTTAGTGCAAGGGATTCCAAACTCTGGAGTTCCTTGGCTGTTTGCTCCCAGGTGCTCAGATGTCTCTTCTGGTTTGTGTGTGTGGTGGAGGAGGAGGAGTTCCGCTCAAAGCTTAAATGTGAGCATCCAGTATGCCCAGGCTACTAAACCAATGAACTAGGTCACTATTCTGGTTACCTCTGCTGCTCCTCTCTTATCTGATGAAAGACATGTGGGTGCGTGGGTTGTTGTTCGCCGTAGATGTTTACCTGGTGTTCGCATCAGCTTTTTTCACTCTTTTTACTTTTCCACCTGCAGGTAAGATTCAGACTGGTGAACCAGTGTTTGCAAGTTACAGTGAAACAGCTTTAGGAGTTGTAGGGATGTTTTCTGAAAATGTGTTGAGTTTTGTTGTAGTCAGTGCTGTGAAATTTGAAGACATTCTTCTAGTTTAGGTCTGATTGCAATTAACTTTGGCTTTTGATGTACTCACAGGAATATTTCACTCTTTATATACATTTTTTTTGCATTTCTCAAGTGAAGTGGTAACTAGAAACAAATGCTCTTAAAACAATTGCTGAGTCTGAGGAAGTTGGGGATTTGCATACATGTCTCTATTCCCACCTGGTTGTTTGCATGCTAGTTTACATGGCTGCCTACGTCAGAACTATCCCAGACCTGTTGCCAGAGATAGATCTAATGCATCTTAAAATGCTAAAAGGAAAGAAATAAATACAGCCTTAATTTAAAAGTGCTAGAGCTGAGATCTGAAGGATGTAGAAACTTCTGGGAAAACTGTTTTCTTCAGCTTCCACATACTTTTCTGTGTACAGCTTGTCCTTTAATTCTTGTGTGTGACATCAGTGCACAAAGGAAAATGTTGTGAATGGTCTTCTGCCCCTTGTGCCCATGGGCAAAATATTTTCTCCTGTTAATAAGCTGACCAACAAAAAAAGCTCTGGACAGGCACATGGTTTTCCCTTTGTCCCTGCATTCATCACTGGTGATCAGAGACAGTTCAGAGGGTCAGCCTTTTCCACAACCTTCTGTTTCATCCAGAAAGCAGAGGAAGTTCCTGAAAAATATGTATAATAAGAAACCTTCTGTATGAACCAGTTCCCGTAACCATTTGCAAAACTCCTGAGTTACCGAGGATGTCCTAGGACAGTTTTCTGCTGTTTCTCTGGTGCTGCGTGCAGCAAGGAAAGAAATGCTTTATGTTTTCCAAAGCCTGTGTAAGATCAGGTTATAAGTCCAAACGATAGGACAAGTACTAAATTCCTAGTAATAAATTGGCTTTTGAACCACTACTTAATTTTCCATGGTTTGGATAATAGTTTGACTTCCTGTCCTCTCTGATAAAAATGAGGAGATGCCCTTCCTATTTTGTGAGTGAGTGCATGGTATTACTTGAAATGTAAGGCTCTACCTCCTTTTTCAGAAGTTAGAAGAAGAAAATGAATCCCTGAGATGGGTGTTTTGCCACACCTCCTCATGCTCTTGAATCACAGTTGTCCACCTTGATGAGCTGGGACCAAAGGGTCACATTCCAGCCCAGCAGTTGACAGTGTTGAAAACCCCTCTAGGTAAAGATTTGGATTTAAAAGTACTGAAAACTGCTATTGCAGATGTTTTCTTAGAAAAGTATTATAGTCACCTGTTTTAAAGGAAGGTGTAACACAGGGTGCCATTACATCTCTGTGGGGGAGGATGATCTTAAACAAAAAATGAATATGAATTCAGTCTGTTTTGGGGATTTATTTATATTGTAGACAGGGATAAGAAGCTGAATAGCCCCCCTGTAATCCAAGGGGAAACAGTTGGCGACCTGCTGAGCCACTCTGATCCTCACAAGTCTATGGCACCAGATGGGATCCACCCAAGGGCGATGAGGGAGCCAGTCCACTCTCCGTCATTCACCAATAGCCCTGGCTCACTGGGGAGGTCCCAGACAATTGGAAGTTGGCAAATGTCACATCAATCCACAAAAAGGGCTGGAAGGAGGACCTGGGAAACTCCAGGCCTGTCAGCCTGACCTCAGTGCCTGGCAAGGTTATGGAGCAGATCATCCTGAGTG
>JAYRBT010000037.1:5293-24794 GCA_036023395.1 Myiotriccus ornatus | reverse complement strand
CAGAGAAGAGCAAGGAGGCTGGGGAAGGGACTGGAGCACAAGTGCTGTGAGGAGAGGCTGAGGGAGCTGGGGTTGTTTAGTCTGGAGAGGAGGAGGCTCAGGGGAGACCTCAGCACTCTCTGCAACTCCCTGAGAGGAGCCTGTAGCCAGGTGGGGGTCGGTCTCTTCTCCCAGGCAGCTCTCAGTAAGAGGAGGGCATGGTCTTAAGCTCTGCCAGGGGAGATTTAGGTTAGCTATTAGGAAGAAATTCTCTACAGAGAGGATAATCAGGCATTGGAATGGGCTGCCCAGGGAAGTGGTGGATTCTCTGTCCTTGGAGTTTTTTAAGATGAGACTGGATGTGGCACTTAGTGCCATAGTCTAGTAACAGCGGTGGTAGTGGATCAAGGATTGGACTTGATGATCTCAGAGGTCCTTTCCAACCCAACTGATTCTATGGTTCTATGATTTTGAGGTGTTTCACCGTTAACACAGACTTAAATCTCATATCTGCAGGTGATCACAGTGCACGGTTCGTGCATGCACAGCTCAGGTCCTCCTAATATCTGATATTAGTAGACAGTCAGCGGAACATTTTAAAGAATTCCACTATCTTCAACTAACTAGTGAAGCAGAAGTCAAATTTCTAAGTGGGATAAAGCACATAAGTGCTAAGAACTTTCTGGGGATGAAAGTGGGATATAAGTGAGGTCAAAACTGAGAGAAGTGGGCAGGACTGTGGTATAGGCTTTACACTGTAAGTAATTGCAAGGTGTAGACCTTGCGTTTGAGGATACTTTCAGCCTGAAACTGAGGATCCTCCTTATGAAAAATCCTCAGTGTAGATTTCAGGGAAACTGCGGAACCTGATTAATTTAGTCTGTTAAAGAGCAGTAGTTCTGTTTGTGAGACAAAGGGATTTTGTTTGATTTATAGCACAAAGAAATCAATCCCGAGGCTTTCTGCCTCACTGGAGACAGAATTCCTGGTAACTAGAGGTTCAGATTTGGAAATCCCTATGTGCTCACAAACATACTTGAGGCCAACTTTTGTTGGAGCCATCTGCTGCATAGCTAAAGAAGAAATCATACAAACTGATATCCTGGCATGAAAGAAAAAGAAAGTCTGTTTGGGCTGTGTGTTGTATCCTCCAGCTTTACAATTTAAGGAACAGCCTTGCAAAACTTGGAATTAGGTGAACTTTCCAGAATCTGAAAATCAAGACTATAATTTTGTATCAAAATCTGAATTTCATGCTTTATCTAGATAGGGATCTGCATCTGGAAAATACAAACCAAAACAGCATTGGAAAGGACCAGTCTGTACCAAGCAACACTCTCATAAAACTAGTTCACTGTCATTTTTTGAACAAGCACATCTGAAGTAAAATCCAGAATCTGTTCTGAAGGAGAAAACCCAATGAAATGAATAATTACCTGTCCATCCTAAATTTAGTATCTGTATTGCAAAGTTTTTGTATTTTGTTCATGTTCAGTTGTAATGCCCATTCAACAAATGCTTTGTATTTTTCAGAAATAGGAGGTTACAGGATTAATTTAATGCTCAAGGATGCCAGATTTCCATACCCTCTCTCTAACACCAGTATATAATATGCTTTATTTTCATCATCTCTCAGGCTCTGTTTCATTCCTTTACAGGGCACTGAAGGAACCCAAAGAGCTGAATTTTATCTTTGGGGTGAACATTGAGCAGCGTGACCTGGACGGCATGTTCATTTATAACTGTAGTCGGCTGATCAAGATGTATGAGAAGGTGGGCCCGCAGCTGGAGGGCGGCATGTGAGTCTTGCAGATTTTTCTGCAGTCTTTTTGCTTAAGCCTGAGACATTTCTACATCTAACTTAGGTTGTGCAATAACCTTGTTCTGCGTTAATCATTCTTCACGAGCATGAGGCTTGCTCATTTTGTCAGCCTTCAGTTTGCATTCTGATAAATAAATTATGTTTAATACTGCTTAATATTTCCCTGGTTTCTCCATATCAAGTTCTTTACATGGATTTTGGTCATCCCTGCAGCAGTATGAGGTGCTTGGGCTCAATGCTGGCACGTGGCACTGATGAGTGCTGATAGCAATAGTGCCTCATTCTAGGGACAGGGACAATGGGTCTTGACAGCAAATACATGTATTTGAACCCATCTTACTTTTTGTATGATGACTCAGGTTGCAAACTTGGCAGCTTAGTGTTTGTGACTGTGCGTTCGTCTTCTAGGGCATGTGGAGGGGTGGTAGGTGTGGTCGATGTGCCCTATTTGGTTCTGGAGCCAACCCATAATAAACAAGATTTTGCTGATGCCAAGGAGTATCGACACTTGCTGAAGGCCATGGGAGAGCATTTGGCTCAGTATTGGAAGGATGTTGCTATAGGTAATGAAGCTTCATGATTACTAGGGGGTGGAAGGAGAAACTTGGCTGGAGGGCAGCCAAGAGTGCGGATGGTGACTGTGATAATGGCTCCATACTGAGCAAAATGTGGTTTGTTTTCCAGCCCAGAGAGGTATCATCAAGTTCTGGGATGAATTTGGTTATTTATCAGCAAACTGGAACCAGCCTCCTTCTAGTGAACTGCGCTACAAGCGCCGGAGAGCCATGGAGATCCCCACCACGATTCAGTGCGGTGCGTCCGGTCTGGCTGCTCCTCCCTGGGGAAGGAGGGGCACTCGTGGCTGCAGCTGGGGAGCAGCTAAATGCGTAGGACGTTTGGGATGGGCTTTGTTTTCGTTATCCCCTCTTAGAGCTTGTCTTCTCTGTGAGTTACATTTGGGATGGGCTTCGTTTTCGTTATCCCCTCTTAGAGCTTGTCTTCTCTGTGAGTTACCTCTGCACATGATGGTACGCTGTGACATCCTGGCATAAGGCTCCTTTCCTGCACGGTTCACTAACTGTGATGTTCTTCAGATCCCCTGACTGAACAGGGCAGGTGTGGCCAGTAGCAGTGTTTAGAGTGGGTTCAAAAATGTCTTATGAACTGGAACTGGTCAAAGCCACCTGTCCCAGCAGCAGAATAAAATCTGAAACTTCCCTATAGGCAATGGGAAGTGGCCAAGTAATTTGTACCCTGATACACTGACCTGCTGATCAGTACTGTGTGTGAGCACAAAGGGATCATTTTACAGTTTCCTTGGAACTTAATGCAAGTGCTCTTCTTTGCACCTCTAAACAGCTCTGGCTAAGCCCTTGCTAGGGTTAGGGGGAGCTTAACACTATCACTTTGCCTCGTGGTAGAGGGACACCAAACTTCCTTATTTTCTCCCCAGGACTTGGGGATGAGGATGTACGAAAGGAATTGGAGACCATTCTTGTGGAATTATTTTGTTAGGCTCTTCTGCTTTGATGGTTTTCTCAGGCGTTTTGAAGTTGCTCCCAAAGAGGAGAGGCTTTACTCTCGTTCTTCTTGTCCTCCCTTGTTGACATCCTTGCAGAGCCTGATTTAAGGACATTTGGATTTTCCTGGCAAAATTTGATTTTGTGAAGCTGTTGGTTTCCTGGTAGGCCAGCAATACTCTCAAAGCCAAATCTATGTTCCTGGTTGATCAAAAATGTAATAATTATAATTTATTTTTTTTTTTTTAGTGGATACGTCTCTGACTTGTGTTGGTATCAGTATGAGACAGCCTGACTGCAGGGCTGAGCCATGATGGCTGTTCTGACTGATTTATAAGGGCCATTGTTGCAGCAGGAGCGTGAAGTCCTCTGGTATCGGTTGATGCCAGGCTTCATTGCATTCTTGTTAGGGATGTCTTTGAGGGTTTTATCCCAGCATTTTGTGAGCATGAAGCAAGAATTGATTCAGTGTATCCTGTGACTGTCTCACTTGGTTTTGGCCACTAATCTTACTTTTGCATACACTTTGGTGTGGTCCTTGGGCTTTAAATGGCTGTGGGAAAAAAATGATACTGTGTGTCAGGATGTGTATTTCTAATTTGCAAAGTGTCTGTGTGACAGATGTATGTCTGAAGTGGCGGACTCTCCCGTTCCAGCTGAGCTCCGTGGAGAAGAACTACCCTGATAGCTGGGTGTGTTCCATGAACCCTGATCCTGAACAAGACAGGTAAGAATCAGTTAATATTAACACTTTTCTGCAGTGTATGTTGCCTGTACATTTGGAGCTTTTTTCTGGTCATCTGGTCTTTGAGAACAGTTGGAGGAACTGGCAGTAGTACGGTACCTTTAAACTGTGCTCGTAGCCTGTGAAAAGGCAGTGATGACATGTAGAGCTGAATGTTGGTGGACATTTGTGTGATGTGCAAATTGCAGAGGGCACCCTCGACAGGTGACAGATTACACCAAACTGGGAGGAGCAGCTCACAAACCAGAGGGTCATGGATTCATCCAGAGGGACCTGCAGAGGCTGGAGAAATGGGCCAACAGGAACCTCCTGAGGTTCAACCGGGAGAATGCAAAGTCCTGTCCCTGAGGAGAAACATACCCAGCAGCAGTGTGTGCTGTCCATCCTGGAGCTGAGCATGCTCAGGGGGTTCTCATCAATGTACACAAACACCTGAAGGCAGGCTGCAAAGAGGACAGAGCCTGGCTCTTCCAGTGGTGCCCAGCGGCAGGACCAGAGGCCATGCACACAAATGAGAACACAGGAGGGTCCCTCTGCATGTCACTTTTTTCCCTGTGAGGGTGACCAAGCCCTGGCCCAGGCTGCCCAGGGAAGGTGTGCACTCTCCATCCTTGGAGATATTCCAGGATGTGGTCCTGGGCCCTTGGCTCTGGGTGGCCCTGCCTGAGCAGGGGGTGGGACCAGAAGGACCTCAGAGATGCCTCCAGCCTCAGCCAGTGATTTGGTGAAATTCGTATCCTTTGTGGCTTTTCTGCACTGGCACTGGAAATACTACTGTAGCCTTAAATCATGTTAATTTTGCCATGGGCAGCATAGATGGCAGTTGGGGAATTGTCATGGTGCAGGCAGGGAGTGACGCACCTTCAGGGGGGCTTTGCAGTGGTCTTTATTGCTCCTCCAGCTCCCACCCATCAGACACCAAACTGCAGCAACTCCACTGGGTTGAGGTGGGCCCAGGGGGAACATTTTGTATGCTTGAGGGAGCAGCACTTCCCAGCGATGTGTTTTACAGTTATAAAACGTAGGTAGAAACTAGTAATTTATTTGAGTGAGGAAAATGATTGCTCCAGGCTGCTCCTCTGTGGAGAGCAACACGGCTGGAAGCCGATTCTTGTCCGTGTTGTGTAAGGAGGGAAGCTGCTCTGCTGAAATTCAGGTGCCTTGACTCAGGGCTTAATGACAAAGGGGGGTGAATCCAGATGGCAGCTTTTAATTGGAATAAAAAATTTTAACGTCCATGGCTGAAAAGGCTACAGAGTGTTGATGTTTCTATTTGAAAGTACTGATTTTCTGGCTACTTCCTCTTGGCACCTGCCATTGGAAGAATACTTATTCTGACTTCCCTGTTTTTCCATGTGTGTGTCCTGCTGTGGAGGTCTGAGGAGTGTGGCTGTGCCGAGGTTGTTTCTCGCCACACTGCTGGGGCAGGGCTGAGCCTGGAGCCTGAAGAGGGGCTGCCACATATCCAGTCTTTCAGGTAGAAGCAGTAGCAAAGCTGGGAAGGTGTTGCTGGTAGACACACACACAAACATACAGACCATGTATGTACAGAGACATGTACGTCCAGCCCCGCAGATCAGCACACGTGAGCACTCCCAGCACGACCCTTTTGGTTGGTCATGATGAAGGACCACTAGTGGAAATACTCATGTCCGTATCTGGCCCCTGTCTCTCTGGTTACTTGCACTGGCATAGATGGGCCCTACAGCCTGCAGTTCCGGAGAGTGAGTGGTACAGACCTCCTGTGGTTACACATAACATACGCACTACAAATCTCCCAGTGTCTCACCTTGAGCATCTTTCCATCCTGATCAGATGGAGATCTTTGCTCTTCCCAATTGCTTCTTGCCTACAGACACCCACAGCTCTGCCTATACCCCCATACCCATCTCTATCAGGCAGGACTCCCTGGTCTCTCTGGTAGTCGGCTCCGGCAGGTCACCCTTAGACACCCCCTCCCTCTGCTCCCAGGTCACCTCCTGGCTGGCTCCTCTGTCCCAGCATTTGCTGTGACTCATGTTCATGCACATGCCAGTAGTCACTGCAGATGGTGGCACTCAGGCACATGGGCCCTTGCAACCAATGGTCCCACTCCAGCTGCTGGTACTTGCACCACTGTACTCAGGTGCATATGTGGAATGAAGCCCCTCGCCCAGGAAAAGAGGAGACATAAGATTACAGAGGTGCACCGACCAGCCGATGGTTTATTTACAACTGGTCCTTTTCAGCCTATTATTTCTTTGTTTTCCCATGTTTATTCTTCCCCAAATCATCTCAGTCCCTTTCTTTCCCTGCTTTTGGTGCCTCCCATTGGTCCAGAAGATGTTACAAAGGACTGCTCCCACTGATTGGACACTGGGGCTGAGGCTGCTCTGGGACAGCCCTGGCAGTAGCCCAAATGGGGTATCTGTTCTGCTGAACAGATTTGCATTCTCCAATTCCAAAACCCAATTTACATCCCCTTAAACTGCCTTGGGCCTCTGGACTTGTGGAAATGGGTCCTAGATGGGCTGGTGGCTCCTGGGATGACTAGGGAGTAGCCACGGAAGGGCGTTATTCAGGTCCCCCCACCTGCCTTTGTGCTCTTCCATCTGTTTGTAGACAGGGTTTTTTTCATGTCACCTACCAGGAACTTAATTTACTCATGAAAGAATTTAAATTTTGTATTTACAATACCATGAAAATTCAGTGGGTGGAGGGTTTGGCTGCATTTCACATGAGATGGATGTTTTTTGGAGCGAATCTGACTGCCTCTGCAGTGCATGCTGTGCCATCCCATATCCCCCATGCAGGGAGCTGGGAAAGGGCAGGTGAGGCACTTGACACAGGTGATCCAATCTTCTGGTCATTTCAGCTTCAGAAGGGATCTCAGCAATCTTACCTGGGGAGAATAAATAACTCCAGAACATTTTTGGGTTGAATAGGCTCTCATGTACTTTCCAGCAACAAGTGCAGTGGTGTCCTTTACATGAGGCAGAAGATTTTCAGCAGAAGTTGCTCTAGCACTCATCTGGCTTTTGACTGGGACCAGTTCCAAGGTGCTGTGCTGCCTGATTTTTCCTGCCATGTCCTTGTGCAAAGAGTTTGAACACTCTCCACCTCTGTGTCCTGACTATTTCTGGTATTTGTAGTGTTTGAAGGTTAGCAGGGTTTGAGAAACACAGCCACCATAGGTGGGGTCCTCAAGCTTGTGTGCCATGAGGGTCTGTGCAGTGTCATCCAGCCAAATTGAAAATGAAGCAGTGTCAGAGCTGGTGTTGAGACTCTCCTGGCATCAGAGATCACATGGTGGTTTTTTGCTTGTTTTTTGCCTTGGCACAGTGTCTGCTATTGGCACTGAGCTGTTCCCCAGCCTTCTGGTTTGTCCACCTACACCTCAGTGGCTGCTGGTGGTGTGTTGTCCCAGATCATGGGAGCTGAATGCCCTTCCTCTGTCTCTGTCCTGTGAAGCAATCACCCCCGCCAGTGCCACAGTCTGCGTTGGGGTCAGCACTAGGTGCCACCATTGCTCACTTTGTCATAGGAAAGGCAGCGTGCCTGTTCACACTGCAGTGCCAGGCTTGCTTGCCTCTCTTCTCCTACCTGACATCCAGTTGGGTCCTAAATGGTATTTGAACTGGTGGCTGAAGCACCAGCTGAAGATGACTCTGTGTCTCAAAGCTCCTTGAGCACCACCACCGTCTGGGTCCTGAGTTCCTGACTCCCAAGATAATTGCTTTGTTCTGACTGGCTGTCTCCACTGATACAATCTGTGGGTTTGAATGGTGTGAGTTGTCTGAATTTTTCATGTCCAAGAACTAATAGCACTTTCATTCTTTTGTGTGCTGTAAGGCTCAACTTGGCAGTGCTTCTGGCCTCAGGCCACACCATAGGCTGGGAGACACATTTCTCCACTGGGAAACCTATGTGCAGTGCCACTTGTTCAGCTTTATCTTTGGAAACTGCAGCTCTGGTGTGTCCTAGTTAGAGCAGCTGGGACCAGTTCATCACTGTGTGGGTGTAACCCAAACTGTGTATTCTACACCCTCTATGTCATTTCCCAAAAACTGTTAACAATAGACCATTTGGAGCAGCTGCCCAGACCTCACCTGACCCCCCAGGCTATAAGCTGGGTATTAAGAGGCCTGTGAGACAGGAGGATGTTCCTGTCCTCACTTCCAGAAATCACATTCACCCATTGTGGAACTCCCCACCCTGGGACAGGTGCTGGGCATTCCCACCTGGACCTGAGTGTATATAATCTTGGGGTCTTGGGACTTCTGGTACCGCTCGTGCAATCCAGAGGAGGACCAGAACCTCGACCAGACTGCAACCACCACTCGCACCAACAGGTTTTTCCTCTCCTTTTACTTTTGGACTCAGGGGGCCCACATGGGGGTCAGCACAGGGGCCAATGAACACCATTCTGTTCGTGCCCCAGGGTTCCGGGTTACACATCTGGGTTTTTGTGGGTTAAAACTAATTGTTCATCTGTATAATTGTATTTATTGTATTATTTTTATTAAATTGTAATTCTGTCTTATAATCTCTTTTGAGTTGAGTTCATTTATCCTGCTGGTTTACCTTTAAACCAGCACAGGTGTCAGACAGTCATTTTTTTAGTGATGACACGTGGAACCACTCTACGGAAAATGCCCCAGCAGTCCTTCAGAGGCTGATGGAGAAACTGCTGCTTGTGTTCCTTCCCACTGACAAAGCTGATCACAGTGTATATCTGGCACTGGGAGATATCTCATCAGTTGGCAGGTTCAGGATCAGAGATCTTGATGAAATCATCTCTCCTCAGCATCCTGGAGCTCTGAGTGATCTACAGTGAGAACAGGGTCCTTCCTTTACCTGTAAGGTTCACACCTGCAGGCTGACAACTTAGCTTAGACTCAGTGTGGGATCTGCTGGATCTCTTGTGTTGTACAAGGGCTGTCTCGGTGCTTCTGCTTTCCTGGCTCACACCATCCCTGCATGACCTTGCCCCCCGTGATCCTGGTGTGTCTGTCCATGACTCCATTTGATGACAGGAGATGACCCTGGGCACTTCTCAGTCCCCTCCTTCTGCTCTGGCTGCTCCTGAGGGACAGCTGCTCAGCCAGCACTTTGAAGATGATGCCAGTCCACTTGAGAGAGTATTTCCTACCTGTGTTTTCCTCCTCTCTCAAGGACTCTTCCAGGATTCTGCACCTGAGAGGACTGTGGGAGCAGGATACTCACCACCGTTTTGTGTTTCAGGCCATAGGCTGAACAGGATGGGAAAAGCAAATAGCTACAGGATATTGCAAAGGAAACTGTTTGGCCTAGGGTGGCAAGCCAGAGGGCATCTGCTGCTGGAAGGCTTGTGGGAATGATGTCTTCATGGCTTACTAGTACTGTGCTTTCCTTTCTGAAGGGAAAGGAAGCCTGTAAAAAGAGGAACTGATATGAAGACATAAGCTGATAGGAAGGAGAATTGCTGAAAAAGTCTGGAGTACCGATGCAGTACGGAGACCAGTCACAGCTGTTCCTGGGCTCTGAATTGGTGATTCCGAGCATAAATACGTTTAATTAACAGCTATGCCTTCACTCCTTAAATCATATCTGTTTCTCAAGAAGAAAACCACTGCTTTTGAGATTGTGGCTACTGCAGAAAGGAAAGTGGTTTTGCTGCTACATTTGGGATGGGATGTTGGGGCAATCCTGCATGAGCATGGCACAGGTTCTGCTGTCCTTGCTTATCTTATCTTGCCTTCCCTCCATGCTAGATGTGAGGCTGCAGAGCAGAAACAGAAGCTGCCACTGGGAACTCTGAAAAAAGACTCAAAATCACATGAGGAAAAGCAGAAACAACTGTCAGAGAAAATCCGCCAGCAGCAGGAAAAACTGGAAGCTCTGCAGGTGAGTCTGGAGGTCTCCAGATAAACAGAGCAGGTTTGAGAGACCTCCTAGTGCAAAGGGATGCTTCTGAGTCTGATGCCACCTATGCTTCTTCATGGGTCAGGGTTTGTTTTAATAACAGAAAACAAGCATCTAAGCTTGCGTTTCATTTTCTGATGGGAAAACAGGAGTGTCATCTGAAGGGATGTCTCTTGAAGGGCACAGAACACACTTGTAATTGTTGTTTTTAAGCTGGAAGACTGTTGGGCTGGGTTCAGGCACCCCCCGGCAGCTTGTTAAGATGACCTTTCTGATTTATTTTTTTAAAATAGAAAACCACTCCGATTCGATCTCAAGCTGACTTGAAGAAACTGCCTCTGGACGTGACCGCACGACCTTCAGGAGAGGTAAATGGCATACTGCTGTAGGCTTTTACTCTTTCGTGCTTCCTTAGCTGTTCTGAACAGCAGTTCCTCACTCTGTCCCTCTTCCTCTCTCTATATCCACATTTGTTTCAGCACACTCGACCTCAGCGCCCACGATCTCCTCCTTTGCCTGATGTAATCAAGAATGCTCCCAGCAGACCACCAGGATCTTCACCTCCTCCCAAGTTCAGCAGTCAGCTGAAAAAGAGCTCTTTGGATCGTCCAAATACCAGCTCTCCCAAGCTGGCCAGCATGCTCTTCACAGAGGAGGCCAGCACTTCCAGGACACACCAGAACACTGTGACATCTGGGAAGTCTAACAGCACTTTAAAAACTCTTGCCAAACCAGGTACAGCCATGAAGTCTCTCTCTGCCGGCCTGCAGAGCCCTAAAATCCCACGTGAGACACCCAGTCCAAAAGCTGCCAAGGTGCCAGCAGTAAAGAAATCTGCCTCTGGCAAATGCTCACAGGTGAGAGTCAACAGGATAAAACCCCTCAGCTCCTCACCCACTGCCCTGCGCAACCTGTCTGCTCTGTCCCATGAGATGTGCACTGTGAGCCCTGCACAAGACAAGAGAACTTTTACTTTACTCTTGGGTTAGGGTGCCATTACACCCCTCAAGAAGACTTGTTTCATCTCTCTTGTTAGACCAGATTGTTTCTTTGGAAAAAAAAAGAATGTGAAGTGGTGGGGTGAGCATTGGCATGATCACATAGCACCTCTAAAATCTTTCAGAAAAGCTGATTAACTTCCAAACTGGATGTTGGGCATTTTTTCTCTTTTTTTTAACTCGGCTAAAAAGAAGGTTTTTGGTTGATAGCAGGCTGGAATTGACAGCTAGAGCTTGTTTGCTTCCTACAGGCCTCAAGCACTCGGAAAAGGACCTTGAACGTCCCAGAGAATGGGTCTGAAGAGGAGGGGGAGCACAAAAAGGAGAGGACAAAACGAGGAAAATTTGTGGCAGTGAAAGAAGAGAAGGATTCCAATGAGGTGGTAGTGGAGGTGAGAGTATGCTGGTTTCCCCAGCAGAAGGTTTTTGTCTGGTGTTTCTAATCTTGGTGGGAGGCAGCTAATGTGAGCCCTCTCTCTGCTCCCAGCTAACAGACAGTGCTGGAGAGGAAGAGCTGGTGGAACTGAAGAAAGCTCAGAAAGGTGAGAAATGAGCCATTGGGGTGCTGCTAGTATCTGACATAGAAAAGAACTTGCAGAACTAGACTCATCAGTAAAACGTGTGATTTCAGTAATGAGCTTTTTGAATAAGAAATAGTGTAAATTTGAGTCCCAAACCCCAAGATGACTCTAACTTGCATGAAACATTTTGGCTGGGAACCCTTTGATTAGACCAGAGACAACTGTGGCACGGGAGGGTCCGTGATCGAGGGCTGCATCACACTGACAGGTGTGGGACTGGGCTGTGGGGTCTAACTGATAACACGTTTACCCTTCCTGGTGGATCATGGAGCCATGCCAGCTGGCAAATGGTCAGGACTGTATCCAGGCCTGCTGCGCTGCTGTGAGAGAAGAGGGGCTGGGACACCCCAAGAAAGGTGGTAGCCAGTGTGGTACTGCACATTCTGACAGAGAAGGGCATCTCTTCAGCATACTTCCAAGGAGCTGTCTGGAAACTAGGGACATGTGGCAAATTGTCCTAGAGGCCTTCACGAGCCTGGAAAGCCCATGTTAAACAGCCTGGAGTACAGGAGAAACCTTCTGTCTGGAAAGCCAGCTCATTTTCATGCATCTTAATGTTTCTCAGCAAGAGCTGAGCTGTGTGCCCATTGTGTTTTGATAGTGTCTGTACTGTTTGAGGGCATTGTCATCAGTTCAGGTGTGCTCCCCCTGAGGTGCCTGAAACTCAAGAGCTCCTGCGGAATGTGCTTTCCAGCAGCCGAAGGATTGCAAACACCTTTGCTTCCTCCTCGCAGATAAGGGGCTGCACGTGGAGGTGCGTGTGAACAAGGAGTGGTTCACG
Source organism: Myiotriccus ornatus (assembly GCA_036023395.1). Classification (NCBI taxonomy): domain Eukaryota; kingdom Metazoa; phylum Chordata; class Aves; order Passeriformes; family Tyrannidae; genus Myiotriccus; species Myiotriccus ornatus. The sequence goes on along the minus strand of JAYRBT010000037.1, from coordinate 12,485 downwards.
GGCCGTGTCACAGCTGTGGAAAGGGGCAGACATGCGATCCGGTGGAAGGTGAAATTTGATTATGTCCCTACAGATACCACACCACGGGATCGCTGGTAACTATCTCAAGCTACTGGATTTTGGAGGCTTGTTTTGCTTTTGGAAAGAAGGGGCTGCTTTACTGCCATAGATGCTGAAGACAAATATGTTGCTGTCATGTCAGGGAGCATGTGAGCTCAGGACTGTCCAGTGGCTTCATAACGAATGGGCATGATAGAATTCATCAGTCATGCCATGGAGGCAGCTGTTGTGTGTCTAGAGGTCTGAGTGACACTTGGGTACAGGTTCTGATTAAACTGTTAATGGTGTTTCAGATATGTCCAGTGTAGAAAAAGATTCCTGATGTTTCCTTAATACTTTTTCTCAGGGTAGAGAAGGGCAGTGAGGATGTGAGGCTGATGAAGCCTCCCTCTCCTGAGTACCAGGCTCCAGACACACAGCAAGAAGAAGAGGTGGTTGTGGCTGAACCCTCTACCTCAGACAGCGTCAGAATCGAGCCTGACACCACTGGTCCCAGCAGCAGCCAAGACACAGTTGACCTTCTAGTCCAAATCCTTCGGTGGGTTCACTTGCAGGCGCTTGGGAGCTCTGCAGTCTGATTGCTTCAGCTTGTTAAACTCCCAGCTCTGGCTTTATGTTTTTCTTTCCTGCACAGGAATTGCTTGCGGTACTTCTTGCCTCCAAATTTTCCAATCTCCAAGAACGAGCTGAGTTCCATGAGCTCGGAAGGGTTGTTGGCATTTCCCTTGGTAAGTCCACTACTTCTAGAAAAGTAAGTTTGGGCGTCTTCCCATACATATTCCATTCTTATGGCAAGTGTGAATACTGTTGATGCAAGAGCACACTCTTGAAAAGGTGATTTTGGATCCTCGGCAGACTGACATAGCTGAGGAAAAGAATGAGTGCTCTGAGAGATGCTCTGAGTCTTGTGACAGTTGTCTGAGGATATTTCTGGTTACCATACAGCTATGTGGGAATGCTGTGAAACTTTTAAAAATAGAGATGCCAGGTTAGAGGTTTGTAGAAGCAGGATGCAGACACATCTGTAGTTTTTGCTCCCAGTCTTATAACTTAAGTGGAGGTAATCTTAAAAATGGAAGAGAAGATGTCCTCCATTTATCTGAGTACAGGTGGGGCTGAGCTTCCACCAGTGTCTGTGAGCTGGTACTGGGAGATCCAGCTGGCTGGAATGCAGAGCAAGGGAACTGGCCTCTCTGACTTCTCCTTTCTCTGACATACCAGCAAGGGAGACCTTTCCAGGAGGCACCTGTACATGGCAAAAACCACCTGCAGTTTCCAGAGCCAGTGCTGTTTGGCACTCCCATGCTCATAGTGTGTGTATTGGCAGTTTCTCTCATCTCCTCCTCTTTGTTAACTCAGGCATCTGCTGGAGTTACCACACCCACTGCTTTCACAGGGCACCTTGGTCATGTCTGGGGTGTTTGGCGAGTGCAGGTGTTCCTACCTACCAGTGACAGGCTGTGTTATCTGGGTTATCTGTACCAAGGACACTCACAATGTACAGGGGCTGTCAAGTCTTGCTGCAGCGTACCTGTGAGTTCAGGCTTTTTAAAACACGTTAACAACCTTAATCTAAATTCAGGCAGCTTTGGGGGCAGTCCTGATACTGGAAGAATGTGAAAACTCCTGTGAGTTTCATGCAGGCTGCAGTAGGCAAAATCAGATATAAATGTGAGCTTGGGCAGGGCGTGCAGAGATGTGCTGTGGGGAGGGTTTGGTTCTTCTACAAGCCTGCGAGTGCTGCTGTTTTTGTGATGCTCGGTGCTTTCTCTTAACATGTCATCTATTGTGTTTTGTCTGCTGCAGAAAGAATATTTCAAGCAGTATGAGGTGGGTCTGCAGAACCTGTGCAATTCGTATCAGACACGCGCTGATGCCCGGGCCAAAGCCTGTGAGGAAAACCTCCGGAACTCGGAGAGGAAGCTGAGGGAAACAGAGGAGAAATTACAGAAACTGAGGACTAACATCATGGCCCTTCTGCAGAAAGTGCAGGAGGTGGGTGAGGAAGAGAGGCAAACCCTGAGCTGCCCCAGAGCAGCCACCTGGCCCAGGCCCTCTAGGCATTCCAGGTGTTTCAGTCCAGTATCTTACTGGGCTCCAGCTCTTCCTCAGCTGGGAGCAACATGGACTCAGCCCATCAGAAGCAGACAAGTGCACAGCTGCTGTCCCTGCCCACTCTTGGGATCCAGGCCCTTGGGGGTCCCATTGAGTGTTAATTCTCACAGGATGATTTGTCATGGCACGTACATACTGCACAAGTTCTGTTTCTTCTCTGCATTCTGCTGCAGAATTTTCCCAGGCATAGGCAGTGCTCTGCAGGGAATTTTTGCCCCATTCTTGAGCATATTCTGAACCCCTTAGAGGAATGCAAACTTTTAAGCAAATGATGTAAAAAAATCTTATGGTGAAACCAATTTATTAATTATACTATTAAATATTTAATTAAAATAGCAAATATATATTTAAGTAAAACCCTTAAATAAATAAACTTTAAATTATAAAACTACTTAAATAAAATTAGGATCAACCAATGGAGAAGCTACTGAAAACAGCTGGAAGCAGTTGTTCCCTGTTAGGAAAATATGTTAAAGCTAAAAAATTCCAACCAAACCCCAGATCCGCACAGTAAATCCATCACTTAAGTACATTGTTTGAGCCTCAGGTGCTAACAGGTTTCCAGATGTTGTCTGTCAGGCGCTGACAGGGAAAGCTGGGGATGCTGTCACCACAGCTGTCAGCAGCTGATGGGTGCTGGAGGTTGCAGCATAGAGGCTGAGTAGACCATAGGTTGAAGAGGATGCTGAGCTGCTCTGGTTTCTTCATTCTTGCACTCTTCTTCAAGATTCACTTCTCACTGGTATTTCTTGTTTCAGGACATTGATATTAATACAGATGATGAATTGGATGCGTATATTGAGGACTTGATCATGAAAGGAGACTGAGCAGCCCCACTACGAGTCCTGAAGAAGTGCAGAGGAGCTGGCTGCTGCAGTGGGAGATGTGGATTCCTGCAGGAGTGGCCTGGGCAGCTGATGACGGAAGAAGGTTTTTAAGCAGTACTCCTGTTGGTGTGCAACTTGTTCCTATGACTGTTCATGAAAAGCATTTGTGCTGTTGGCAGGAAAATTTTCAACATTGTACTTGTCTGAATCTCTTTCTTTTGTTGATAAATATTTATTTTTAAAAGAAATGGGAACTGTGCCTGATATAATGGGTGGGTTGCTGCGTGTTTTTAGCGATGTAAAAGTGTGAGTACCCTTCTTGCATCTAAACCTGGGAGACCAGAGCATCCTGCCTAGCAGGTTGTCTGCAGTAAGAACCTGGCAGCAACTAAAAAACAAACCTCAAATTCTGGCAGAGAGAAGGTCAGGACTTAGACATGGAAGATACTCGAGCTAGAGAAAGCCAAGCCGTGAATTTGAGCAGTTGAAAGGAGATGTCCCTGTATGAGCATGAGTGGAGGGAATGGAACCTCAGTAGACTGGGGGGGATTGGCGCTGGCACATTCCTGAACAGGAGGTCACCGTAAGCTGGTGGAACTGCCACCATGCTAACAGCCAGGAGACTGAGGAGAGGATGGCCTCCCGGGCCATCACTGTGGGCTGTGAGCATCAAAGGGAGAACACGGGAGTTCAGGTTCTCTGCTTGCAGTCACCTTATCACACACTGCTGCTGCTGTTTCTTTGAGACATAATTGCAACATCAGAAGAACTCAACCACCTGACAATAAAGTGACCCCTTTTCTGTTGTCACCTCCTCAGGTGTGTGTTGCTTTGGTCAACTTGCACTTCCAGGTAATTTTATTATTAAGGTGCTAGAATCTGAAGCCTTCAGAACCCTACACCACTGAGTGGCATCTGGCCCAGTGCCAGCAGCAAGGAGAACACCTGTCCTTTGCCCTTTGGCTGCAGCCAGCTCCTAGCAGGCAACCTGTGACCAAGGGGACTCAGTCTGAGTGTGCCAGCTGGTCAGCAGGTTCTCAGGCCTGCTAGGACAAGGTGGCTGTGGACTCACATTCAGAAATGAGTCCCCTGCCAGCCAGGCACTTGGAGGCACATGGTGTGAGCAAGAGCTGCGCACCATTGAGGGGTCAGGTGGAATGGACCTTTGGGTGTCACTTGACATCTGGATCTGTAATGGATGTTTTGCAAAAACCCTTTCAAATTCAATGTCTGTTGCACAGAATATCATTAGCACTAATTGTTTATAGTCCTGCAGATGTCCTGAGTTCTACAAACCGCAGGGAAGGGAAGGCTTTTTTCTCATTACCTGAATTCCAGGTGCTTGTCACAGCATAGTGAAACTGACTGTTTCCATCTGGAATCTGGGCCCAGCATCCTACAGTTTACAAAGGTAAGGAGCATCCCCCTGTCCCTGTACACCTTCCATCACAGAGAGGCAGTGTTCCTTAGCTGGAGGAGCAGGCTCCACTGGTGTCCATTTCCTCACACATACTGGAGGTTTGTTAGTTGTGGTGACAGACTGATGCTTCTGATGAAAATAATCTCTCTGGAGAAGCTGCATTTTTTATTAAGGTGAAAGGAGAAATCTTTGTCCTTCCCAGGAGCCAGCAGACATTCTAGAGAATGAAGTTTCACTGAATGGCAGTTCAGAGCAGCTGCTATATGCAAGCTTTAATCCCTGACACTCAGGGCGCACCAAAATGGGACTAACAGCTCTTACACAGTTCATGAGCTTCCAGCACAGTTTGATTCTCTACTTCTGCTCCCCTGTTAGGAAAGTGCTACTCTGGGTTTTTCCCTCTGTTCTATGTAACTTCTCATTTTCCAGTTTTAACTCTTGTTTTTTATTGCATTTCATTTGTTTTGGACCTTGTTTCAAGGTTTTTTTGCTAGGAAAAGCAAGCTGAGAATTTTTAAGTGCCAATAAAACAACTTTCTCGTTCTCGAACTCTTCATGGAAATCCTTCTCTGCAATTCTTCTCTTTTTCATGGTTTTGTTTTTGTAACCTTGTTTAGCAGATCTGTGTGCAACATCAGTTCTTAGTAACACCTTTAAAACCCATAAGATCAGAATGCCTCCAGCAGGGATCCAAACTGCCATCTCCCAGCCCCATGTATTCCAAAGCTGTTACCAGGTTGTTCAGGGCCTTTTCTTCTAGAGCTCTTAGAATCAGTAGTGGGGGTTGTCCCATAGCTCTGCACCACACACTTCTGCAGATGTTCTTCTGTGGCATAACACAGGGGTGTCCCTGTCACATTTCAAAGGCTGTTTCAGCTGCCATCGAGAACCCTCTCTGCCACACTGCCATGACATCTCTGTGCTGTGGTTAAGCCTGTCAGTACCTCAGCTGTTCACTTAGTCTTCCTCTTCACTTACAGCAGAAATACTAAGGAGGACATTGTAGTTAATAAAGAGACCTTTCTTAACATGAATTTGTGAGACTTATGACTGTTCTTTCAAGCCAACTTTGTCTCAGTGCCTTGCCTGCTGTAGCATACAGCCCTGGGTGGCTCCTAACAGCAGGACCATAGCTGTCCATGCTGCTTCCCTTGCTGAAGTGCCACCTGGAATTCAAGGGCTCTGTCAGTGATCCTCCAGCTCACATGGATTCGCCCAGTCTCTCTTGGAGAATGAGACAAGGACCCTGAGCTCGTGGCACTGGATCCCTCTCCCAGTGTGTTGGATGTGATCCTGCTTGGACATCTTCACAGGACTGTGTACACTGCAGTTCCTTAAGTGGAGGCTTGAAATTTTATGTCACCAGTATCAGATCTGGGGTTTGATTTTATGGCAACAGGATCAACTGTTTTTTTTCTTGCAAGTAATTCCTCCAGTCTGTAGCAGAGACCAGCTGGGCTTTGGATGCTGCTGCCTTTCAGCCATTTAACAGGGTTGTGGGGAACATGCAAGCCTCCTCTCCTGCCACTGCCTTGCCCAAAAGGGGTAGCAACCTTCCCTGCCCAGAAAATCTTTCTGGTCTTCAGGACCCAGGGACTTTGATCTAATTGTACCTTCAAATCCTGAAATCCCTCTTAGCAGCATCTCCATGTGTTCATGGTCTTAGAGTTCTGGTCATTCATGACTTAAAATGGCTGTGCCCGCTGTGGGGGGTGGGACCAGATGGGCAGCTCCTGAATTATCCTTGATTTCCCGTTCCTATCAGCAAAGCTGAGGAGAACTGCCTCCAAGCTTCCTCCAAGTCTGCTATCCTGGTTCCAGCCAGGACGAGGTAATTTTTTCAGTAGCCAGGAGAGGCAAGGCTAGGACCCTCAAGTTATTCTATGCCACCTCACATCATGTGCTGAGGGGGGGGATGGAAAGCACTGTAAGAGCCTGTGGTTTAATGATTTGGGAACTTAGGGGAAATACCTGAGCAGTGGCTTCACATTTCTCGATACTTGCTGTTGTTTAAAGAAAAATGCTGCCACTACTCCTCAGTTGTATATCAAGGAACAAAATGCTCATCCATTGGTTTTTCGGTCTTGTCTACACAGGATAGTACACCAAAATATTTCTTTAACGATTTTTTCCATAGTCCAAAAAACAAACAAAGAAACAAAAAAACACAACACCAAAAAAACCCACAGCAAACCACCACCAAACCAAAACATGCTCCTTGACTGCATGGAAAAGACCTCTGAGAACACTGAGTCCAACCTTTGACCTAACACCACCTCGTCAACTAGACCATGGCACTAAGTGCCACATCCAGTCTCTTAAATACCTCCAGGGACGATGACTCTGCCACCCCGTGCAGCTCATTCCAATACCCAATCACCCTTTCTGTAAAAAACTTCTTCCTAATGTCTAACCTCGACCTCCCCTGGCAGAGCCTAAGACTGCCCTCTTGTCCAGTTGCTGGTTGCCTGGGAGAAGAGACCAATACCCACCTGGCCACAAACTTCTTTCAGGGAGTTGCAGAGAGTGCTGAGGTCTCCCCTGAGCCTTGTCTTCTCCAGACTAAACAACCCCAGCTCCCTCAGCCTCCCCTCACAGCACTTGTGCTCCAGATCCTTCACCAGCCACCTTGTTGCCCTTCTTTGGACACTTTGGACACTCTCCAGCACCTCAATATCGTTCCTGACCTGAGAGGCCCAGAGCTGGACACAGCACTCCAGGGGTGGCCTCCCCAGCGCTGAGTGCAGGCCAAGAATCCCTGCCCTGCTCC
>JAYRBT010000033.1:16316193-16344811 GCA_036023395.1 Myiotriccus ornatus | reverse complement strand
AATTATTCTCATGCTTTCCTCTGGACCCTTTTCTTATGGTTTGCATGGTTCCTGATTTTAATTCCCCTCGAACTGTGAACCTGAAAAACAAAAAAACCCACACCACACCAAAAAAACAACCACCACCACCACCAAAACACAAACAAAAACAACCAGATAAACAAACAAAAAAACCAAAAAACTAAGCCGACCAACCAAAACCACACAAAACTCAAAACGAAAAAGAGACAAACCCCAAAAGTAAACCCAACAACAACAAAACATGATTCCCTACTTAATCCTACCTGAACCTTTGCTTTGATTGGATTACTTTTCAATTTGATACCAAATGCTAACCAAAAGAAAAAACCCATACACATATAGAGTTACACTCATTTACCTGTACGCCTCCTTGAGCTTACACATAAACCCACTCTCACTCGCATCTCAACCACTCCATTACCCACCAGCAACTATCAGGCCACATGCACAGAACTCCCTCGGGAACAGGGTTCCCAGGAAGCCTCAAAAACCAAGAAATCATCCTGCCTGACAAAACCCCAGTCCTGGTACAGCCTGTGCCCAAACCTTGGTGATGAATGTCACCTCGCAGACAGGTTGGGACCAGGGGAAAAAAACCTCAGCTAGGGGGAAAAAAAAAACAAACCCCCAGCCGTTTTTTTTTTATTCTAAATCAAAAATTGTGTAAAAAAAAAATGAAAGAGAAAAAACACAAACACAAGGTTAGAATCATACACTACATACACCCACCCCTGCATCACCACACCTCAACCGCTCCACGACCCACAAGCCACCGCTGGCTATTGGTGCACGCTCACAGCACTCCCTTGAGAACATGGTTCCTGGGAAGCCTCGAAAATCAAAAAGTCATCCTGACGGACAAAACCCCAGTCCCGGTACAGCCTGCACCCAAACCTTGGCGATGAAAGTCACCTTGTAGACCGGACGGGACCAGGGAAAAAATCAGTCCCCAAAGATGGGCGGGGCATGCCAGGAGGGGCCGTGTGGGGCAGAGGCAGGTCCCACGGCTGTGACCCTGCAGGGAAGAGACCCCCAGGCCGTGTCCCTGAGCAACCCCTGGGTCAGCCTTGTCTGGCATGCCACTGGCCCTGCTCAGCCACTGCCCCTCACCTTGCACACAATTTTAACATTATAAAGCCAAGATTTAATCCAGAGCACCACAAGCTCCCAACTGCAGGGGATTCCCATAGACTTGTTATTTTTCTCTTTTTAATGTCTGTGTTGCCAAAGTTTGGGAAATACAATCAGCATTCCCTAAACACCATCACTTCCACATCCAGTTGCAATCAGGGGCCAATGGGCAGCAGCCTGCCCTGAACAGGCTGCAGGGATGGTGTGAAGGCCATCTTTCCCCAGGTTTGAATGACCCTGGCCATGATACCCTGCTAGTGCACAGAAAGCCCAGAGTAAACAGGAACTCCAGCCAGCTGCAGGCAGATGTTACTCCTTCCCAGTTTGCCCGGGGGTGTGGAAGTCGTCCCCTGTGCTGAGCCTGCCGTGATCCTCAGCCTTGTGGGAGCCAATTCCCTTGTCACAGCCGACTTCCTGCAGAGAAAAAAAGGAAAGATTGCACATAAGGAAGATGTTCTTCCCTGGGAGGGTGGGGAGGTGGCCTGGCACAGAGGAGCTGTGGTTGCCCCATCTCTGGAAGTGGCCAAGGCCAGGCTGGACAGTCTAGCTGAAGGTGTCCCTGACTGTGGCAGGGGGTAGAAGGAGATGATCCCTGATGTCCTTTCCAACCCAAACCATTCCAGGATCCAAGGATGATTCCATGCTCTCTCTCTGCATTTATTTTGAGTAATTTCCTCTCAAAAACAAAATCTCCAATTTAGTTGATTGTTAAAGCCATATTTTAAAATCACCCCAGGAATAAAAAGGGACTGTAAAACATACAGAAATCATTCCTACACCCATCAAATCATTATTAACTGGAATCTGATTCCCTCATCTCTGTCCTTGTTTTTCTTTGCTAGAAAACCTGATGATCCCCGGCTATTTTTAGGGTGGTTTTCTTCCATAGCTCCTTTTTCTCAGCTGAAACCTCCTGAGTTATTCAGGGCTTATTTGGATGTAAGCCCCTCTGAGGTATTTCCTATCGTGGGATACAGAAGTAAATAAAGCACGTGAAGAGTTTGTTCTACCCCTTCCTTTGCAAACACCCTCCCAGTTTGTCCTTGGCACCTCCATCCCCTCAGGACCTGCACCCGATGTGTCAGCTCCGCTGGGAAAGGGACAGCAAGTGCAGAAGGAAGTTTATTGCCATGCAGGGGCTCCCTGGAGAACAGCACTTCAAGTGTTTTAGTCCACGGCCTTTCCTGCTGCCCTCCCTCCTGAAGGCAGAGCATGACCCGTACATCACTCTCTCCCTTGTTTCTCCCACACTCGCAGATCCAGGTCCAGCTCTTTTGGCCCCACTTTTCAGCAGACCGGGCATCATTTTTCAGGGTCCCCAGGAAATTTATGCAGTTGACCCATTACAAAGTGCAGAGCACAGGATGAGGGAAGTACAAATTTTTCAGCACCTACCACGTGGAATTTTCCTTCTCCACAACACACTCCTGTTCCTGCTGTCTCTGTAGGTGCCTGCATGAGTCCTCCTTGTCCCAGCCCTGCCACACTGACGCATGCACATAAGAAATCAACAGGTCTTGCTTGCACAACTCCTGACACTAACCCTTGCCTTTCCTGCCCAGAGCTGAGGGAAATCTGATGGGAAATATTTATTAAAATATTAATAAACCACCTTTGCTAAGAGCAGTCATCAGCCCAGTCCTTCGGGCTTTGCAGGAGTTTGTAGGGAACAGACCTAAATTCCAATCCTACCTCTAAATTTCTAACAGCTTTTCCGGGAGAGATTCTGGACAGTAACTCATAGAACAGAAAAAAAAAAAACCAAAACTGCACAAGGAGTAACAGAAGGTTTGCCATGAAGAATAGAAGTTCCTCTTCTCCCTCATCAGGCTGGGACTGTAGGACCCAATTGTTGCCATCAAGAGACCATAGAGCTGTCATTAAAACTTAAACCTCTCCCACATAGGTATTTCTCAGAGAACTGGGCCAGCACTGAGCTACTCTCACATGCCTGCAGTGCTTTGGGGAGGGGCAAGACAGCCTCCCACTTCCGCTTGGAAAAATTCAAGAGAATGAAAAGTCATTCCCCTTCTCTCTCTCTGATCCAGCACCAAAGCAGTCACATAGGACAACACAAACTATGCACGGAAGGCCTGATTTAACTGGGAAAGAAAAAAATCCTAAACAAACAAAACCACCCCAAATTTCAAGGTAAAACTACACTACTTCCTGAACAGGAGCACACTAAATGCATTGAAGCCATAGAGAAAATGACAAACCAGAAAAAAAAAAGAGCCAAAAGAATTGCTCTGCTTTGATATGCTCTCTGGTTGATCATTCCAAAGAAAAATCTCCACAGATCAGAATCAATTACCAATAATTTTTCCTCTTTAACAAATTAATGGCTTGGGTTTCTGCTGAGGTGCTGGTTCATTGAGGATTCTGGGGTCTGGCAGACTTCTTCATGGCTGATCCTGATCGGCCCAGGCCAAACCCAGCCACCCCCATCACTGTTCCACCCCACATCCGGGGGGAATATTGATATTGTATAGAAATAATCCCCTTTCCCTGCTACTCAGTCCTTCCTTACACATCCGTGGAGCAGGTTTACTCCATCCTTTGTTCCCAACAACAACTCTCCAAGCCAAATTCCAGCTCCTGCAGACACAAACTAAACATACCTAAAGCGATGATTCCATCAGCACCTGGCATTCCGAGCTCCCCCTTCCCTGGATTGCTCATCCCAACACTAACTGCAATCTCACCTCAGCCCACAGCTCTCTGTCCTCAGATGGAAACACAACCCGGTGGGACACAGCTCTGGCACCGCATTTCCTCTCATTCCTAGTCTCCTCCAAACTCACAGGGAAATTCAATCCCTCAGACCCTGCATCCCTGGACACGAGAGTAAATGGAGTTTGAACTGGATCCGAGTGATTTGGACAAGTATGTTCCCACGAGCACAAGCCCGTGGCTCCATCCATCCCTCATTTCCCTCCACGGAGTCCCAAACTCCCACACCTCCACTGCATCTGTCGTCTGTCCCACAGCCAAGCCCAGCTCCAGGCTCTCCCCCAGCGCTGCGTCAGCTCCATCCCTGGCAGAGCTGCAAACACCTCGGGAGCTTGCCCCCCCACTGGCTCCTGAACCCCCAAATCAATATTCAGGCTCACAAACGGGGACCAACCTGCCCCTCTCAGCATAGCAAAACCCCACAGCTCTGTGACCCCACATTCACCTGGCCCTTTGCCCCCTCCTCTCAACCCTTCCCAGCAGACAGGACCAGAGCTAGGACCAGCACCAGAGAGGGAAAAAGAGCCATTTCCCAGGGAGCTAATGCCAACAGCCAGGAAAAGAGAAGCATGTTCCTCTGACTTACCCCACCCCACAGGCAGGACCAGCACCAGTCGGCGGGGCTGGAGCCTGTTGCCTTTGGTTGCTCACACCCCAAAGCATTTGGCATTATTGGACCCAATTCAATGATCTTCCCTATCCTGAAAGACAGGAAAAAAGAAAATGAAGTGCACTGTGGAAGTCAAAGGCCCCTGGCTTTCACTCTTCTGTTCTGATTACTCACTACAGGCATTTCTTCCCTAGAAACTGCTCTTACCTAGAAAAAGCTGAGCAATTCACAGAGCTGTTGTTTGTATCACAGCTTCCCAAAGGATTTCTCTCTCCTGGCAGCAGAAGCAGCAACGCTCCACAGGAAGCTCCAGTTGAGGCTGGGAATTGACACAAAACAAGCCAAAAGCATTAATTCAGCACCAAAACATTCAACAAAAAAACAGTTTAGAGTTACCTTTGTCTCGCCCCACCCCGCGCAGCCAGAGGTTTTGGGATTCCAAGGCAAACCCAGAGACCCTCAGAGAGCAGCAGCCCCTCAGCCCCACCACAGCCTCCCCTGGAGTCACCTGGCAGGGAACCGGGACACCCAGCCCCTGCTGTGCAGCACAGCATGCAGGGGGTTGACATTTGGAATCCATCCCTGGCCACTGGAGAGGATTCAGGCATCAGGGCCAAGTCCTACCCAGCCCCCAGGCACTGCAGACAGTTCAGCCCCAGTAGCAGTATGATTTTCCGCCTCTTACTTCCCTCTCATTTGGAACTGAATGGTGAGGCACAAGCCCTGAGCAGACAGTGCAGGACCGGCACCGGGCACAATCAACACCAAGCAGCAACCCCTGGGCTTGCCAGAGGCCTGGGCCTTCCTAGTCCAGGGCTTCCTTTGCTTCCTCTGGGCTTCCTTTGTTTTCTTACACTGCAATTATCCTGCCCTGGGAAGTGTTAAAACACGTACCGCCCAGTGAGACACGTCCTGAAACATAAATCAATTCCAACTCCAGAAAATCTCAGTGCCACACTTAGAAAGCCTTCAGCAAGACCCCTGGAAAAGCCCAGGTGAGTTGTGATTACCTGGAGTTCCAGAGAACTGAGAGGAAGGTGGGGAACGAGCAAACAGCTTCAGCTGCTTCTCACTTCAGCCCCCACAGCAAGTGCAGCTGCCCTGGCATTTCATGCCCCTGTGTCTCTTCCGAGCTCAACGGGGGAACAAACGGGTACCCCAAGATACACTTCCTCTACTTGAGGCAGCGCAGAGCCACCAAAAGGAACTGGAATCCAAGGGCACATCTGAACATGGCCCTCCCGTCTGCCGCTCTCTCCACACGTTCTGTTCCCAGCGGAATGCAGGTGCCGCTCCCCAGAGACAAAAACTGTCTGCAAGAACAGAGGCAACCTGTCGCTTCCCCTCCCTGCAGTCCCCGATGGCCACGGGAGAGGCAGAAGAGCGGCCGCGTCCCCGCCGGGCCCGGGGACGATCTCTTGGGGGGCCTGGCGTTTTATCTGCCGCCGTGTGCCGCTTCCGGGGGGGGCACCCGGCGGCGCAGCCCCGACAGCATCTCCAGGGCACCACGGGACCGAGCGGGGCGAGAGCGGGACGGGAGGGGACGAGCGGAGACGGGACGGGGTCCTCGGGCGGGGCGGCGGAGCCGCCTCAGCGACGGGTACGCGCTCCGCCAGGGGTCCTCGCGCCTCAGCCGCGAGCCGCGTCCCCGACCAGGGCTGCCACCGCCGATGCCTGCCGCCGCCCACGAACCTCCCGCCCGCGCCCGCCGCCGCCGAGCGCCCCGCCCTGTCCCCACAGCGGGAAGCACCGCGGTGAGACAGCGCTGCGAGCGCGGGGTAGGGCTCGGGGTGGAACTCAGGCAAGCGGAAAGATACCTCTCTGAGGCGAGTTATCTTTCCACATCTCTAGTGTGTCATGGAGGACTTCCGGTCTGGCCAGCGCCATCTTTGATGTGGCATTCAAGAACTTTCGGTCAGGAGGGCGCCACCTTTTGTACGGCATTGGGCGACTACCGGTCAAGGGGCCGCTCTAACTTCAGGTCCCCGATTTTACCCTCAGAACGTCCCTCACTAATTTTCGCGGTTTTACCTCATAATATTCTTCCCCCACCCCCGCCCGAAAGACGGGAGACCACAAGTCCCGTCGTGCCCCGGGAACGGGCCAGGCCCCACCGCGGCCGCTCCTTCCCCACTACGTGCCGCCCGCTCGGTCGCCCCCCCGCGGGCGCCACCGCCCTGAGCTGGCCTCCCCCGGGCCCCGCCAGGCCGCCGCCCGCTTACCGTTCTCCGCTGCCCTTCCCCTCGGTGCGGGCGGGGCCCCAAGGCGAGCCGCGGCGGGTACCACGCGTGCGCAGGCCGCTTCGCTGCATTGCCGCTCTCGGACCAACGGGCAGCACTGGCGAGTCAAGAGTCACTGCGCATGCGCCGGTCGGTCCGCAGGACGGCCGAGCCGCAACACCGCTCTGCAAAACCACGGCACCCTCCCGGGGCCGCGCCTGCCGCGACCCCGACACAGAAGCGCGCAGGCCTGCGCTCCCCGCCGGGGATCCCTCCGTCGCCCCGGAGAAGGGGTGTTGTACCAAGAGCACACAGAGCTGATCCAGGGAGCGTCGGCTGATGACCCTGTACTCTGCTTTTAACAACAAAATGCCGCAGACAAGTTTCACAACACCGTGAAAGCAAGAGACTATGAGAACAGTTTTATTATTAGACGCTTATCATGACCCAAAACAAGGCACATACGAAGGGGCAGCTCTGTATTTCCTTAAACAGAGCAGCACGTTGCCGGGTTCATTGTTTTCATAGGACTTGGAGTAAGAAAACTAGTCAAGAGCAACAGGCATTACACCTTAGTTTCAATATAAAAGCAATCCAGGATCACTCTTCTATTCAGTAGAACACCCCCATGCATATAACCTCACTTGGAACATTCTACCGTAGTATAGGCTGAATACCAAGACTAAACCTTGTGACAGTACCAAATCAAGTGTATTCATTTGCTAGGCATCGTGTGGTTAAACTGAGGGACTCTATGACAAAATCAAATGCCACGATAGTGCAGGTTGTTCAGAGACTCATCAGTATCGGACAAACATGATCCTACACCAGTTTTCTGCACAGCTCCAGCCTATCTTAACAGCTGCTGCCATCTTTGGGTGGTTTCCGTTTTTAATTACAGATTTTAATGGCACAAAACCAATCTTCCATTTTTATATTTGAAAGCTTAAAAAAAAATACCTCTAATTTTTGAAGGGAACAAAGTTGTATTAGTATCTTACATTTCTCCTCTCCAAGAAAAGTCTCCAGAGTGTGCATCTATAAATCTGCATAAAAAGCCTAGGCATTATATGGTTCAAGGAAAGCAGGGGTTTTCTCCCCAACGTAATGCAATCCAATCATTTTGATTCTCTGCAAAATGCTCTCCTACCAGTAATGATCACCTGAATCAGCCATGCCTAAAAAGTTCTAGTCCCAAAAGCATGGGACTAAATGCACGTTATTTAGCCGAATTTAAAAAAAAAAAAAAATCAAAAAAACCAGAACACAATCGCAAATTAATGACTACATTTACAGCTGGTCTGCAATATAAATTGAATGTATTCTGTGACTACCAAAATGTCAAAGGAAGGTCACCTTCAGCAGCAATTTTAAAGACATTGAGATTTGATATTTTTTAATACACCGAGCATCTGAGAAAAATGATCCATGGAAAAGTGATGGGTTATATAAAACTTATATTAAAATTCAAGTTGCATTGCAATATGTCTTGTTCATCCCTACCGTGCAATCCAGAAACTTCGCCTTTTGCTACCAAAGTCTAAGGTAAGACCAGCACAGAAAGCAGCGTGAAGAAATAAAGCTTGCAAGATAAGGCTGCCGAAAGACTGAAAAAAACAAGGCTTTTTCCATTAATGAGTCGGTACAGTTTTTAACCAGGTGAATGCCAGCAAACTTTTGGCAGTTCCTTCACTGTAGCCGCACTCCCGTCCTCATTTCTCCTTCGGCAACTGCAAGGGCGCACTGCTTTCTTGGACCATATCTAAAGAGTCCACGATCTGGCCGGAGAAAACCGCTTCCAAACGCTCATCGATCTCCGTTTTTTCCCTGAACACGCACCAGAGCAACATCCCCGTGCACAGCACACTGAAAGGCAACACCTTCAGCCACGGCCTCTCGTGGTCGCTCCCCACGGACCGGCTGACGCTCCACACCCGCGGACTGGCCTTGCTGCCGGAGAACGGAATGGGCCCCCCGCTCTCCGGATCCGCGCCCGCCGCACTCTCCGGCTCCCGCCGTCGTGCGAGCCCCCTCCGGGGCTCGGGCAGGCGCGGGGGCCGCCGAGCCCTGCAAAGACACGCGTGAGCGGCGCGGGGGCCGCTGGCAGCGGCGCGGCCCTGCTCCTCATCTGCAGCGGCCCCGGCCCGCTCCGCCCCGCCAGCGGCCCCGGCCCAGCCCCACTCCTCACCGCCAGCGGCCCAGCGTCCAGATCATCCCGCTCCGCCCCGCGCCGCTCGGAAGGGGAAGCGCGAAGACTCCCACAGCCGTGAGGGGATCACGAAGAGCGCAGGAGGAGGAGCCAAAGCGAGCACGGACGGCGCTCTCGGCGTTCTCCGTTTGCGGCAGTGGTGGTTCCACAGCTGGTGGTCGCAGAGTCCACTTTATTCCGTATTACATAGAGACAATTGCCAGGTATTCCCTTACCACAATTATGCTTTTATAACAATTCAACGATTTCATTGCACGTTTCAGTTAGATCCTGAACGGCTTTCATTTAACATGATCGCTAAAGATGACATCAACCTTTGGTTATGGGTGGGTGGTGTGTTATGCACTGCTGTGGCAGAAAATATTTCCTTTTCTGCTAAAGTCCGCAGAAAACATTTTAGCATACAGATGAAAAAACATTTTCTTAACATTGTATTTATTACCTTTCATAAAACATCTAACAGCACTGGTCTTGAGCTGTTTTCTATTACACCACCTGTTACCACACCTGATCAATAAAAACAAAGCTGAGATTGGACACATAGAATCTGTAAACCTGGGCCAAATACCAATCTTAGCAAATAAGTTTTAAAATGTTTTCAGAAACTAGCCAGCTGTTCTCATAATGGTGAGCCCTCACATTTCCTTTGCTTTAGGGCAGAAATTCATAAAGTCAAGAATACTTGCGAGAAGGCAAATCATTTTAGTGGCATGACATACGTTCAACTTAATTGACATTCCATATGAACCACCCAAGTTTCTTCATACAGTGTAGTTCCAAATTCCTGTGCCGCCATGCAGGTGCTCATCCTTTGAGCCACTAAGAATTGTTGTCACTGCAGTTGCCAGTTTGTGACTTACATATTCAACACTGGTATTTTCAGCTGTAAAATGTAGTTTAAGACATCAGTTATTTTTCTTTTTAAACACCAAAACGTTTTTGTCATAGAATTAACTAAATAGTTTTGAAATAAGTCATCCAGAGTAAACTGAATTATGCTTTTGATTATACAGTTCTAATCTGCAATACTTAAAAGAACTACTGCAATAATTAATAGAACTACCAAACGCACAGAAATACTGTGCAAGTTATATGTTAATAGTTTAAATGGGCAGATAAAATGTTTTTAAAAAATTTTAAAGGTTTTTTATCCTAGAAAAGAAAGTCACCAATTTAAAAGAAACAGGTAAGAAAGTTTCTCAAAGCAAAAAGAAAAAAAAAATCACTAATTTTAAGCTAATTTAATTAGCTCAAAGGTTCTTTGTTTTCTTGAAATGCCAATTCTGAACATAAAAAGTGTAAATATATCTATTTATTTTCCAGGAATTTAAATTCTCCTTTGACAAACAGTTCATGTAATAAAGGGCATGATGGCCTGGAAGGAATGAGGGAGAGGAGACAAACAAACAAAAAAGCCCTCAAAAAACAATCCACAACCCCCAACAACAAAACAAAAAACCCTAACTTGTCTGGAATTAATCCAGATTAGCCTTACTTCTTCATAGCCAGAACCAGTCTTTCCTTTTAAAAACTGCATGTGATATGGTACTTACCTAACAGAAATCAAAGAGAGGGAAAAAGAAACAGGTGACTTAGTAAAGGAAAAAACCAATTCAAACACATACAGAGAACGCTTCAAGCGTTACGGAAGAAGTCAGACCTTGTGGGTAACATACAGAAAGTGGAATTACTTAGATGACACTTTTATGCTATCAATGCTGTAACATTGATTTCCTTTTAATTTGGCACATTAAGGACTGGAGACAAACTTCAATTACAACAGCAGTCAACATTTTTCTATAAAGCTAGAATTTCAAGTCATGAACAGATTTTTTGGGGGGCAAAGTAAGTCCTCTTGCACAGGAATCAAAACCTAAGTACTTTTTAGATACTTTGTCTACTGAATTTTTCCTCCATATATCCCAGATTATTTAATTGTTGCTATAACTGAAAACAGCACTGGGGTATTCACTTTCTGAATAGACAACAAAAAAAAAAGAACAATACCAAAAAAACTCACCAGAATTAGCTTTGTATGCAATACCATGCTGATCTAATAAAACTTTAAGTTTTTTTATTTCTTCAGAAAGTTGCTTGTATTCCTAAAAAACAAAATACATTTAAAGTGGTTCTTCCACTTTCCAAATGCATACCTAAAAAGGGACTTTATAAAAAATAATGGGTCTGTGCACACCTGTTACAGCTTTTGACTTAAAAGATCGTAAACTGCTTATTCCAAGAACAAGGTGCAAATTTTAGAAGGTACGTGTCTATGTTGCCAAAACAGGAGCCAGCTTTTCTCAAGACTGAGTGTAAAAATTAAGAGTGCTTTCTCTAACTATTTCGAATTTATCCTCTAAGTAGCATTTTATCATAGAACAAAAATAGCATTCTTAAGTTTGCTTTAGGACTAGCCTTCTTTTATTTTATCATAATGCTCCAGTCTGGAAATTTGTCACCTCCTCAACTCTTGACCTCCTAACTTCATGTAACTTCAGTTTTTGTTAACTTGCAGAGAGAGGGATTGCTTAGTAGTTTCGACACTCAAACCACATACCCGAAATCTCAAGAGAAGCCCAAATTTTTTGTCGTCTTTTTGGTGTTTACATGAATAAAGATAGAGCAAAAGAGTAATTATTTAAAATTCTGTGGTTACCAGAACAGCCAATTTAATGTCAATTAAGCTATGATGAAGCCAGAAAAAGTAGTACAAATTATTAAGTACTGTATTGTTAATGAGTGAGCTCGTATAAGCTCAAAACAGTAATCTTTATATATGTATATTCAGGTTAACCACAGTCTATCTGATTATATATTAATTACTATCTGGTGTTTTGTCTTTGCTACATTTTTCAAATAAAATAACAGCAACTTCTCTGCATTATAATTAATTCCCTTCTGTGCTCTTTTTTTGATGTTCAGCTTGCACTCTTTTAAAGTGCACACCCCTTCTACCTCTATTTTCCTTATTCCAACTCTGTTGCAGAAGAATTGTTCACACACCCAGAAGTCCTTCCAAAATGGACACAGCATAGGTAATTCTGCCTTTTGCTTGTGTAACAGCCAATGTGTGCTGACACAAGTGTGGGTAATTCTCCACAGAGAGAAGCACCAGCATACTCAAGGTTGGTTACACATTTATTTGCACTATTAATTCCTTCCTATTTCCAGACTGATATTACCCAGAAAGAGTAGCTACAAGGTGTTCATAACCTCGGTGCATACACTAATTTCTACATATGCCCCATCTTCTTACTCGGCATTCATCTTAACTGATTTGGTTTTGACTTAAGGCCTACAATAAAGATATCAACTCCCACTGTATGCAAAGTTTAACATATTGAAAACAGAAAAGATAATCCCATGACAGATTTCAGCTGAATCCAAAGAACATTTACATAATGCTCTCACACTGATACTGTGATAAAGGTGGCAACTTCATTCCACAAATTTATTATTGTAAATATTATGTTCTATACCTTACTGCACTTTTCCACTGTTTTGAATTCCAGACTTATTTTCTTACTCTGTTTCTCAGCTTCCTTTTCTTCTGTTGCTTTTAGAAGTCCTGCTTCCTCAAAAATCTCTTTCAGTATTTTTTTGTAACCCTAAAAAAGAAAGTTTCCAAAAGACAATAAATTGATCCACTCAACTCTGATCTCTGCTTGTATTTTGCAATGGCCATTCCAAGTCCTCAAGCTTAATTGTAGAAAACATTACAATTACCACTTCACACAGCAGTTACAGAACACAAAATTATTATTTGCCCACTGCAGAATAAATGCATCTACTCCAAAAGGAGTAACTGCAGAAGCCAGGTTTGGCTATTGACAGTAATTTTTTTTTTTCACCGAATAGAGTTGGAAAAAGTTAATAAACCTGGTCAGTTATTAGTTCATCATACAGAAGCTGCTCTGCTTCATCCCACTTCCTTTGCAGTGCTTCAGTCAGAGTTGGATAAACTGAAAAATGGAAGTCAAACCATGTAAAAACCAACAGCACTGTCCTGCATTAGTTAATTCCCCCTCTAGTAGCATGCAAGCATATTTGTTCTAAGAACTCAGTGTTTCCATACAGTACATAGTCTCTTCTGCTTTCAAGGGTTGCAGTTAAATTGCACTTCACACATTTAAAGTTTCTGGAAAATGCCTCTGACCAGAAATTTTTCTCTTATATCCAGCTGCAAGACCTCATATTTATTCACTCAGTGTGATTCTGAGCTCTGCCTCTTTGTAAAATGAGCAGATACTACAGGGCTGATTCCTACAACCAGACCAAGAATAAAAAAAAAAAAAAAAATCCTTCACTGGGTCTATATCAGCAGTGACAACTTATTTGAGAAATATCTGTGTGTTCTAATGACTGGGATTTAAAATACACTTTGTATTATATGTTACATGTAATACTCATTTATATCAAGGTACACACTTAAAGAACCTAAAAATGTACACTCTGAGGTTAGTGTAATATGCCAACTGCTCCACAAATGATTTTCTAAATCTTACCTAAAAGAGAGTGGGGATGGCACACGAGAGGAGTCTCAAATGTCACAGAGTAAACACAAGTACTTGGCTCAGACACATAAGCCAATTTATTGCTCTTTCCACAAACAAGATGAACCTAAACATCAGTAAAAACAAAGATGAGCAAAAAAGGTCCATATGAAATAGGACCAGCATTGATGATCAATTTGCTGTTTCCAATGCTAGCAGATGCATTTCTATACATACTGTCATGTCAAAGCTTCCAGTCCTTTTTCCTTTTTCAACAGAAAAAGAATCATAGCAAGCACATCGTCAAATTATTTTATCAAATGTGAACATTTCTTCCTCTAATGGGAAATGATTCTCCCACCTACCATTGTTCCTTCAACTCCCAGCACCATATTTCCAGCAAGAATAAGAGTAAAAAGGAGGGGGAATAGGACACCCTTTAGAGCCTTATCTGACGTAAACACAGTTTGCTTAAATTTTATTTCTGACCAATGTGCTAAACAAAGAGCACAAGACCGTATAAAACTGTTTTCGTTACATTTGTAGCACCAGTATTTTCTGTCTGTCAAAACAAAATGCCTATGAAAGATTTAAATCACAACATCAAAGGTCATACAAGACTACTAATTTTTTTTCTGCAGCCCCTATTGGAGATAAAGGCACCTCCACTACAGTATAGAACATTTTCGCCTTGGCAGCCAAGTTGGCAGCCAAGCACAAGAGATTCAACAAGGCAAAATGCAGGGTCATGCACTTGGGTGGCAACCACTCCACACTGCTCCAGGCTTGGGCAAGAATAGCTGGGAAGCTGCCTGGTGGAAAAGGACCTGAGGGTGCTGGTTGACACCTCTCCTTGTCAGATTTGTGCACCAGACCCTTCCCCAGCTTTGTTGCCCTTCTCTGGACACGCTCCATCACCTCAGTGTCCTTCTTGAAGTGCCCTTGGTGCTTCTTTTAACATCGTACTTAATTTCTGGGTATGCTACTGTTAACTGCCTAATTCTTTTCCCTCCTTTGCTATGGATGTTCTTAGTACAATAGGCTGGTAGCTTGAATTCAACCAACAGCTCTTTTTCTTTATTTTTCCTGACACAAATTAGAGGTATATTTCTACAGTAATAATTAGAATATTTCACTCTATCAAGGAAAAAAAGAGTTTTAAGTAATCAATGGCAACACATAAGTACACTTCTTGAAAATTTAATCCTGAATCTAGCTTCCCTCCTCCATCCATTCATGTAGCTCCTACAGGAATTTATCTTTTTCTATCAATCATAGCTTAAATAAGGACTTTTTCAGGGTAGGAGTATTTCAGTTTGTAGAGTGTCACAAGTGTGTGTGTCACAAGTGTGTGTATAGCCATGCTGTCTGAATTTGCATAGCCTAGGTTATTATACCTTTGTTTGTCTGGTCTTAGTTTCACATGAGTCTCCTTCCCTCATCCACATTCCAACAAATGTGTTGTTGTTAATTTCCCATTCATGCCAGATTCTGAAAAAACAGGACACTATTTTGGGTTACTGGAAAGAAAAACTTGAACACTCAAGAAGAAAACCAGGAATACATTATACCATGTTCAGTTCAAGTGTATATACTTCATTTTTGTTGTCTTAGTATTTCCATTTCTTACAGCCAACACCTTACATACAGCATAGTTGGCTGTTATCCGAGGTGCTTTATAGGGCATGTCAGTATCACTTTTGAGAGCACAGTTTTGGATCAGCTTTCAATTTGCAAACCATTTGCACTTAAAATCTGCATTTAAATCCAGTAAAATATCACTTATAGATCAATCTCACAAAAAACTCCATGACACTGTGCCCTGTGCAATTCAGATCGTTTGCAGGATTTTTAGTGCTGGTGACAGCACCTAAAAATCTACTCTAGTTCTGCTAGTCCTAAAGCAAATGATACCCTCAGCATGCTGATGTACCATTTTCTTCACATATTGGCTCACCATTTTGCTCACAGAAAAAAAAGACATCTATATGCAAAATATTTAGAAAAGCAGTGCTCTGGTTTAGAATTAGATTTATTTTACGTCTCATGATTTGTGGGTATTTTAATCTGGGGTCTTTGAATATGGGAATTTTTTGAGGCATCTACACTGAGTCTTTTGTAACTTTTCATTAAATGATTAACACAACCAGTAGGCATAAAGCACTCTTTTCATTTTGTAATTTTTGTATTTAACTCAAACTGAAAATAGTTAACAGCCATGAAATCTCTATAAATATAAGCCGTAGTTATACATCATTAATTTTCTCACATGAACACATCGTAGTTGGCACTGGTTATTAATCAGTCTCCAATTAAAATAGGAGGTTAGTATTTATCAACCAAACAAAAAGAAATTTGAATTTTTCAAGACAAGATATTTTTATGCATAATACCTTGGGAACTATAATGACTTAAGCTGACCCACAGAAGAATCTTAATGTTAAAACTGCCTCCTTTTTACAATCTATAAAAATGGCCTGCTAACAACATAGGTAAAACTTAAAGATCTAAATGTCTCACCCTAAAATCCCACTATAGGCATTCCATCGAAAAGTCTGCTCATGCTGAGTGACGTTATGAAAAGGACAAAACTCATACTTGTACCTTAAAAGAAAAGAAAAAGAAAATAAGAAATGTTTCAGACTGAAATGGAAAACTAGTTAATTCCTAGTAAGAAAACAAAGACCCAAAACCATTACTCACGTGGATTCCACAAAACTGAAACACTTGCCAGCAAGCCTAAAGAGATGTGCAGGGCCTAAAACCACCACAAAATGACATAAAGGAAGAGTAATGTTTTGGTTAAATTTAAGAAAGTTGCTGTGGTGACAAAACTGCAAGGAGTATGTGACAAATTTAGGTCTCTGCTGTTCATAAGAAATTCTTATCTTCCATATGTATTACTGTAAGTTCCCACTAGCCCTGTACTGGTTTCCATCATAATCTTATGATGCTTATAGAATGACATGCAAAATTAGGTTGTGGCTGCATAAGGTCAAAGTAGACAATTTGCATTGCAAACAACTGTTGCTAAATGATGAAAACCGTACAAAAAAAAGAAAAAGTAACGCTTGCATATACCTGATACTGCAGACGGGGACATCTTTGGCTGGAGCCTATTTGTTTGAGGCAAGAATGGGTTATTCAACCTTTCAAAAGAAAGAAATTTAAACGTTTAAGGCTGTTACGCATCTGGACGTGGATATATCCTCCCCTACCTGTGTGTGTCCCAACACCGACGGCCCCTGCCCCGGCCCAGTGCCCCATCGCCGGAGGAAGGGACGGGCTGGAGCGGGCGGAGCGGCAGACAGGCCCAAGCTCGCCGAGTGCGGGTGGATCGCGGGACACAGCGGGCGGCCACGTACCCGAACGTGTTGGGCTCCTCCACGATCTTCATCTTCCCCGCCGAGGCGAAGAGACCTGCGAGCAGACAGCCGTTGGCCGCGGCGCACGCTCCCGCCGCGGCCCCCGCTCCCGCCGCGGCCCCCGCTCCCGCCGCGGCCCCCGCTCCCGCCGCGGCCCCCGCTCCCGCCGCGGCCCCCGCCTCACCCAGCGCCGCTCCCAGCGCCGCTCCCAGCGCCGCCAGCAGCAGCCGGGCCGCCATCGTCCCTTCCGCGGGAAGCGGAAGCGTGCGGGCATGAGGCGGCCGCTCCGCCCAGCGCGGCCATGGTGCGGGGTCGACGTGGGGGCCGGCGCGGGTCTCGCAGCCTCGACACTTTCGCGGCGGACGCGGAGGCTGCGCTGAGAGGTGCGTGAGGCGCCGCGGTACGCAGGCCTGGGCCGGCGGGTCTGGCAGAGCTGGGCCTGCGGCCGCTGATGTGTACCCGCTGTTTTCAGCTTGCCTCGAGGGCGGGGGGGCCGCGGCCGGAGGCGGCCCGGAGGCCAAGCTCCCCTGCCCCCTTGCCATGTGGGAGCTCGGACACTGCGATCCCAAGAAATGCACCGGGAGAAAACTGGCCCGGAAAGGGTTACTCCGAACCCTGCGTCTCCGCCAGAGGTTTCCGGGCGTCGTCCTCAGTCCGCTGGCCACGGAGTACGTCTCTCCCGCTGACAGGTGAGGCCCCCGTGCCTACTGGCGCGGCTGTGAGGGGAAGCACTTGGTTCAAATATCGTCCTGACGCTGTATTAGGGAGAACGTTTTAACCACTGGTTCGTGGCCAGAACTCTGATACAGAATAGATTTGACCTTCCCATGACATTACACTGATGCATGAACGTGAGAAATAGAGCCATTTCTTCAAATCAGGTTAACACTTTTACATAGCTGGTATCAGCTGAGAAAAGCTTCTGTAGATCCGAATGAGAAATCAAGGTACACGTAGTAGGTTAATTTGTTCAGAGCGCGGGCCTATAGCTATTGTCTCTTTATGATGCCATATTTAAGTTCTTCAGCTAGGCAGCACAATGCATTAACTAAAAACCTTTTTGAGGGAAATGAGAATTTTCTTCAACTGTGCCTGCAGAATTTTTATAAAGATGTATTTCCTCAGAGAAAAGATTTGTCTTTAGAAGCTACCAGAGAACCTCAATCTGAATTTTGGTGTACTTTACGACTGTGAACATTACTATTAATCGCACTTGTCTGTCACAGTATTAAACCAAGAGGCTTTCACATTTCACTTTGAAACATATGGACAAACATTTTTTACCACATGCATGTTTGAAGGAAACTCATGTTATAATTCTTTCTCATTCTGTCTTTCTCTATTTTCTGTTTTAGGTCATGATTGACACAAGCAGGGGTTGTATGCAAATTTGTTGCTAGTATAAAGTGGCAATTGGAATTCTCACTTCATCAATATAATGGTGACAATTTTTCAAATACAGTGATGTTTCTCTTTTTTAGACATGTCATTGCTCAGAGTGGAATTGCAGTCGTAGATTGCTCGTGGGCCAAATTAGAAGAAACTCCCTTTAAGAGAATGAGGGGGAATCATCCTCGGTTGCTGCCTTACTTGGTGGCTGCAAATCCTGTAAACTATGGTCGGCCATGCAAGTTGTCCTGCGTGGAAGCTTTTGCTGCAGCGTTTTGCATTGTTGGTAGGCTCAGTTTGTCTGATGTGAAGTATGTTGCCAGCAACTCTTACATCCTTAATAAATCAGAAGAGATGATCTGCAATAAAATAAACTGTAATGCCGTCCCACTGCTTATCAGTTTGCTAAGTTTGGGATCAGATTGCCTAGCTTTCTTCCAAGTTCTTGCATCTTGTAGCATTGAGGTACCTGTGGAGTGTTCATGTCAGCTACTAAACAGGATGCATGAACTAAATCCTGTTTTTGTCTTGATGGTGCATAATGTTAGAAAAACTGCTAAAAAAAAGCCAGAGAAGACAGAATATGAATCCTTAGGCACCTTTGCCTTATTGAGAGGTAGCAGCTGTCTGTTAACAGGGTGGGTTCTGGGTAAGAACAAAAGAAATTCCCCCTTCTTGTGATGTTTTGCAAACTCATCACAGAACCTTGACAGTTGAAAAGAAATACTCTACCACACTGCAGACAAATATTATTTTCTGATCATACTGTATGTGCAAATGCTCTTGTACTGAAGGACTGTGGGACCTAGAGCTTGAATCATTCATTACCTGTACAAAGTATTTTTATGTAACATTCACTAAAAGGCTATGAACTCTTCTTGGATTCAGTTAGATATTTCAAGTTAAACTGAAATTTAAAAAAGATTAAAAACATTTTCAGAGTCTTAATCCCCTAACGCTGAAAAAAATGCTGGCAAACATCTGTTTTAGTGATATGTAGGTATGTACTGAGCTTAGAAACCTGTAGGCTGAGTGAAATCTCACACTGAAAAAGAAAACTGATCATTTATTTTCTATTTTAGGATTCCCAGACCTAGCCACCATTCTTCTGAGGAAATTTAAATGGGGTAAGGCATTTATTGACTTGAACAAAAATCTCTTGGAAAAATATGCAGCCTGTCGTGGCCAGGAAGATGTGCTAAGCATTGAGAAGGACTTTTTAGCCAGTGTCCAAGAAACAAAAGATGAAGAAGTAGGTAAGAAAAAAAGACAGGGACACCACACACCCCTTTTTCCTAACTACTTTCCTTACAGTCTTTTGCTTTGATCTCATGAAAATATTGTCAAGGTGGAAGATAAGTGCTTTGCTGAGATATGTTCTGCTATTCTTGTACTGTGTATTCTTATAAGAAAGTTTACCCTTTTTTTTTTCAACTAAAATAGATGAAAATGACTAAAGCAACTCAGTGCATAGTGTAGTGCTTTCCCAGCTGAACTGTGAAGCAGCTACCCTGATACAAGTAAGCATACCAAGAAAAAAAGTAAGATACTTAGTAAGAAAACTAAGGAGCAAAAATAAAATACGATGCATCCTTTTTTTATCCACAGATGTTAAAAGCTGAATATGAGTAAAAAGACTAGTAATTGAGAAGGAGGAACTGTAATAAAAATACAACCATACAGTCTGACAGCAAATTAGTTATACATAAACCTAAGAAAGACCTTCAGTTAACATAATTATATAGTCCCCAATCAAGATGTTTCAAATCAGACCTGTCAAGATAATTAATCTATAATAAGTACAAGTAGTTTATTCCCAAATTCTTCCAGTAAATTACTCAAATCCCAATATTTCAAGCTATATTCACAGGTGACTGCTTAGTCTCATTCAAGAAAGCACAAAGAAAGACAAGTAATCAACATATGAAAAGAGATGCTCCTAATTAACATTTTCCTGTTACAGTGGTTAAGCCCTGTAAAACAGGCCAGGGGCTTACACTGTAAGGAGACAGTCAACAGCCTTTAATTGCTCTGAACTTTGATTTCTTTGCTGTTATGCACTGGAACGTGATGGAATGAAACCATCCTGTTGTTTGGTGGAAGCCTAACTAGTTACATTAAACTGAAGACAGTTCTTAAGGGGCAACAAGACTATGCCAAATAAAGCACACTTGAACCTATGCACTTTCTGAACGGACTTCAGTACCAAAGCTATCATGCCTTGTTTGATTGACTTTTATGTGGTAACAGTTCTCCCCAGCTGTCTAAGCCACCTCCCCTCTCTTTTCCAGCTCCCCTGGTTTCTGATCAAACAACTGTGGTAAACTTATCAGAAAGACTGACCCAGACTTCCTAGGTCTTCCCCTCCCTACCAGTAATCTTCTATGAAAATAAGGGCAGACCATTAAAATAAAAAAAAAATCTTTTTCATCATGTGCAGTTTTTCTTCCTTTTTCCAGATCCATTTGATGTTGACTCAGGAAAAGAGTATTCTAATCCCAACAGGCCAGTCAATTCCCCAGGGTAATGAAATTTAATTTAAATACTAGTTTTTCTTATTATAAGTTATTTTGCTTTTATAACCCTGAAAAATGTTTCCAGTCTAGCACAAAGCAAGGAAGACTCTGAGGAGGACAGCATGAGCACTCCAGAGGATGCCACTGAAAGCAGTGAAAGCAGTGATGAGAGCAGTCCAGAAGATCATGGTACTGTAAAGTTACTGCAACAGCTGCCAATAAATCAACTATTTGAAAGCTGACAAACAAACAAACAAACAAAATCAAAACTAATCCTCCTCAAGAAACAAAAACTTCCACAATACAAGAACATCCCCAGTAATCCCAAAGAGTTGTAACATCTTGTATAAAGAAATTTCATTATGAACTTGTGTCTTGTTCACCTGTAACTTGGTGCTTAGCTAACCTCTGTGTGGGTTTATAGGTCTTTTAATGAGAGCTCCAGTTATTTTTTAGGTAACTACGGAATGTTAATTATTTTGTAAAAAGCCTGAAGCTAACTTAGTAGTTAAAAAAAAATTCCCTTTATTCTAATCAATGTGTCTGGAAAGTGGTTTATAGGGATTATTTTACCTAATGATATATTAGGTAAACCTTTTTAACTTCTGGGCTATATTTCAACAGGAAAACATGACTTAAGCTATTGCCCTGTTCGGAAGACCTGCCACATAAGGTGCCTCTGATTTTGCAAGCTTGAACCTGCCATGTGTATTTCAACCACTTCTAGTTTATAAGAACTGACTGCCTAAGCTTATAAAAGGAAAAATGCTTCCTGGAATTCCTTTAACATCTCAGTGTGTCTTCAGTAACTTTACTTGCTCCTGTTTACTCTCATACAGTCCTAAGTAACACGATGTTTTGTGACTTCATATTCAGAACTGTGCCATAAAATTTCACATGGCAGGTTCAGCAGTGCCGTCTCTGTGCATTCTCAGCACTCCGAGAACACTGCACCAAGTCATAAATACACACTGTCTGGTCCTTAAAGGTTTGAATCAGAGACTCGTACCAGCACTCGTACTTAGGCCACTTTTCCACATGCTTCCAGTTTGTATAGTGAAAGTGAGCCAGTAGCAGGTTTTTTCTGCGCATTTAAATAGAATACTCTGAAGTTTCTAGCACCCAACTGAAACTTACTTAAACCTAAATTTCAGCAACCCTTCAGTAGAACTGGAGATACTAAGGGCAATTTGTAGACTCACCTTCTCAGATCAAAGTTCTTCAAGTCACAGCAAGACTTTCTCCTCTTAACCCTCTACCACTAGAGAGATTAAAGGCCAGCCCTGTTGGAGCTAGAGCTGAGAGTAACAGCAGAAGTTTGAGTGGTGCAAATACTCAATTTGCCTTTTTAAAAAAATTTTTAAAAAGCACAAGTAAATTAATTTAGCAGGGAAAATTTTCCTTTGATTCAGTTTCTGAATGACTCACTGTCCCACCCATATGAAGTCTTTTCCAAATGACCTGTTTCAAGAAGAATTCCTAGATAGGGACAAAGCAATCCTACAAAATTTTTAAAGGACTGAGAATAGTGAGGGTGTCAGCAATTCCAATTTGGAGGAATACTTTTATGTTATAAAGCCATAATAATCAAAATGCAGACAAGCAAAACAGATCTGGGAATTGAGCTGTAAAACACTTAGATTCTAAGTCTTCAGCAATAGCCGTTTTTTAATAACAAAAGCCCTGAAGGAACTATAGCTCAGATGGAACAAAGCTTTTAACAATTTGTTTTGCAGAATGATTTTGACTAAAAAATACAATTAAAAAAGGCAGTGAAAGTTTAATAGAGGGCATATCAGCTTGACATACATGAAAATAACTTACATAATTTAACTGATTTCCTTTACAGAAGGAAACTGTAATTGCATAGATCACGTCCTCATCCTAAAACCTATATACATTGACATACGGAACAAGGCACAGAATTATGTGATAAACAAAACCATTGAAAATCTCCAGTTTCTGTAAGTTCCCTTAAATTCCTTGGATGACTTCTATTATTGTTCGTATCAGTCTAATGCTTATGCTAACGTGGTCACACCAGTTTGCTGATCCCATGATGATGCACAGTAAGCAACTGGTTTCCAGTGAGTCAGAGTTCTGTGTGCTGCCTAAAGGAACTGATCAGAGGTGACTTGCTGCAGATACCACACAATGAAGGGCCACATTCATGTTGGGGGTTGGGGCAGGGAAAACAAATGAAGGCACTGTCTAAACAAAAGGTAACTGCAGCATCACAGGCCTTAAAGATAGGACTTGCACTGAATTGTGTTTAGAGCCACTTAAATAGCAGTCTTTCAATCATTTTAATGAAGATAAATGAAACAAAGCCCTTTATATAAACAGTTTATTTACTCTAAACAGCAACACAGACAGAATGCCATATAAACACAAAGGAAGTGATGCAGAATAAGGATGCTGGCTAACTTTGGATCTTGGAGGCTCTTAAGCAATAACAACCTAGTTTCTGAAAGATAGAAAAAAACAAATTCAGGGAGGGAAGGGGGTGCAGGGCATGATTTTTTTCATACAGCCAGCTAGAGGCTAAATACAGTTCTAACATTTTAAAGCATGCCTGCATCAGATAGCAAAGTAACTAGAGATACTAGTGAATTTATAGAAGTATAAAAGTTTATAATTTTACAGCAGTTGAAATACTGACATCAATATTAAAATAAAAGCAAGTTTTACATAACAATCAAAAATACAAAAGACTGAAGGAAGAGACCCTGTATGAAAAAACTGGGGGCAATTCAGCAAATTTAGAACTGTATACAAGTGGCGAATATGGAAAATGGCACACATACAACCCCCTCCCCTAAGTGGATATTAATTGTACATAGCAACATTAGATTCTGCAAAAGTTTTGTAAACAAGTTCTTGCCAAACCAATCCCTTCCTTTTCAAGATGCTGCATGACAAATGCTTATGATGGTGCAAACTTCTTGGCTTGTGCTCGAACCCTCTTTTCATATTCCACTCTGTTTTGGCTGAAAAGAGAAAGCGTAATTACAGCTGGAGAAATCAGAGGCCATATTAGAGAGTTAGTTACTTTCATATTGAAGGGAAATAGAAGAACAAGTCTTTGCTGAAGGCCAAACCATCAGATATGAATTCACTGAACACTACAGTAGATTAAAATCTTTTCTGGACCATTATTTTAATAATTTACTTTGGATAGAAGTATGGTACTGTTCAACTCATCACTTCTCAAACATCGCCTGTTATCAAATGACTGCACTATCTGACTTCATACTATTCCTGTCTCTGCAAACAGGCTTGTGTCTGCTCTTTCTCAAGGTCAGCTGTACCTCACGTGCAAACATTCTCATTCATCTCAAGTTTTCCACTCCTCACTCCTGTTAAGACATGAGGTCATTAACAACAAATTCCAGTATCCTAACAGCACAGAGTCATTGATGAGAGCAGTTCACTAACAGTTGGTGGACTTAAAATGATTTTAAAGTATCATCTTTACTGTTGTGGAGAGAGAATGGAACTACTCTTTAAGAAATGGGAAAATAATAATGGTGTGGTAATTTCAGCCTGAATCTCTGCAGACCTTGACTCACAGCTTTGGGTTAGGATCCTAATCTTCAATTGGAAAAAAAAAAAAGATAGCTCAACATAGTTCACTAAGTGTACCATACTTGCAACAGGATTGATTAAACAAGCACGTACTACTTGAGGGAACTATGCCCAGTCATTAAGCCTCAGACTCGAGATGTAAAAGGGCGAGTTCTTTGTTTTCTATTCCTTGGCCAACAAGGAACGGTAGTAGCTTAGTAGAGCATCCCTTTACATTCACTTGTCCATTTTGTATTAGCCCTGGGCTCTCTGTAAGCTGGAATATCGAAGACGGAACTTTGCACCTGGCAGAGGGTTAACCACGGAGAGTAAGGACTGTGGCACAGGGTGGACTTCCTGCTAGCATGTCTAACCTATGGTACTCTGACATGTGGCTGTGTGTCCAATCATGAGTTGTTATGTTTATGCTAGACCAATGGTGTGTGTACATGTGTACACCCAGAAGAGTATAAGTAGAGGCACTGTTGCAATAAAGGGGGCTGGTATCCCTGATCACCATGTCATCTTCCCGTTCCGACCGATGACATATGGTGACCCCGACGTGATTGCAAAGGAAGATAGAAAACAGAACTCGACAAGATGACCTTGAAGGGAACGAATATCGGCGGATTTCTCGGGAAGCTCGTCAGGAGGGGCAGATGGCCGCTGACCCCCCCCCGACTCGTTTCACTGCTTCCCAGCTCGAGAGATCGTACGCCCTGAGCTCTACCTGTTTATGCTGATGAGACTTTTTCCCTGCTGCTGAGCCATCGCTTCGCTCTGCGTAAGTTATTGGCGCACCCGTGGGCAGCATGTCCAACCCCTGTCCCACTTGGCTCAGCTGCTCTCAGCCTTTCCCGCAGGGCTTCCCTGCTCCCCCCATGGAGCGTTCTGTCACCCCGCTCCGCTCCTGCTGCAGCCCTACGGACACTGCGGCGCAGCACGCCACGCCACGCCGTGCCTGGTCTGCGTCCCTCTGGCTTCGCTGGACGCCCCTGGTCGAGCCCTGAGAGCCAGCTGAGACCGTCCCTGAACGAGCCCTGGCCCACCAGCACGCCCGTTCTGACCGGAGTGGCTCCGTCTCCTCCCGCAGCCTCCTGGTGGGCTGGCCACCCCCCCCGCTCAGCCCAGCCTGTTGTGCAATCGCCGCATCCCGGCAACCACCGCCTGTGAGCTCCCGGCTGCGGCAGAGCAGCGTTCCAGCTACCGTTCGTCTTTGCTTCTTCGTCGCTCTGTTTGTAACTAATATAAGTACCTCCTGCAGCAATCTGGAAGTTTACACATCCTAAGTGAGGACGGGAGAGATGGCTCTAAAGGAGTCATAGGGAGCGGGAAATTCCAGTTGCATTTGGGAGCGACGTAAAGTCGCTCAAGGGGCCAGCCCAAATAGTTTTTGAGACACCTGTTTCGAATGGTTGAGCCACCGGAAAATAGTGGGTTCCATGTTATCTAGAAAGGATGGTTCTGTCATCCTGTCATGGTAGAGACACATGGAATCAAGCTAAGTTGCCCTGCTCCTGCAATAAATGCAAACATGGTGTCGGGGTTTTGAAGCTGTTAACTCACTGGTCTATCATTGGTTTCTGTGTTGCCATAGTTATTATATTGTCTCCTTGCATTGGCTAGCTGAATGGCCAATCCCCTCCTTTCCCCAGTAGCCCTTATAGGCTGTGGGAGATTTGAATAAAGGGCTCTTTGCTGCGTGGTCTCTGTCTCCTGGCATAGATGCCTCCGCTGCCTGTCCCTGCCATGAGGGACGGGCGGCACGGGGGTGATCTCAGCCCTGAAAACTTTCACAGAGCGGCCGGGAGAGACCCTCCAGAAACCCCTCAAACTGCAACACTCATGTGCTCATCTTTGCAAGGTATTATTCAGTCTTAGTTTTCTGCAGCACCTATCTTTACAGTGAGATTTCTTGTATCTCTGGGTTACTGCTCAGGAGAAAAAGCATTTCATAAGGCTTACCACTGAGTTCTTTGGCCCCAAGAAGGCACATTCTGAGATAGAAGAAGGCAGTAGCTTTGTGTGCAGACAAAGACTAGGTAATTTTTTTGATATGTGTATATATACACACTATTTTTTATTTTATATAAATAAAAAATTCTTCAGGGCAGGTATCAGGAAGCCACTGCTTCTGCACAACAGTTAAAACTGACCATCCTTTTCCAACTGGGTAACTCAGTGAATTGTGCGTGCCTGCATGAGAGGAAACGTGTGTTGTGTGAACAATTATCTGCTATTAATAAGAGATGGGTGCCATCACTAATAACAGAACAAGTATTGTATTTTAAGAAGTTCTTGTTGTAATTTGTGTGCCACAACTTTATTCCCTATCTGGACACAGTAGATCTACAATATCTTTATGTATATCCAGAAGTAATCAGAGGGTGTTATTGTGCTGTGTCTATTTTCTCCTCCCTCTTGCATCTCCTCATGCAACTTCAGATCTTCATAATCCCTGAAAAACTAGTCACCTGAAGTCACTTTGCAGCTTACCTGGACATTTGCAGGCTTGTGCTTCAGTCCTGGCTTGTTCAGGATTCTTTCAATCTGCTCATGGTTAAAGTTGGAGAATCCAATGGCTTTTACCAGACCACAGTCCACCAGCTCTTCCATGGCCTGATACAAAGAGGAGCAAAGTCAACATCCAGTATGCAAGACAAGGCCTGAAGACATTATTCCTGGTATGTCTTTGTTTCCCCTCACGGGAAGGGAAAGTCAACTATTTGGAGTTGCAAAGTTTGTCTCCTGGGGGAAAGTGCGCACTGGTGTATTTGTGCCATGTCTTCTATCTCACCCAAACCCAAAGGCTCCTTCTTGAGATGGCAGAAATTCACACTAAGTGGAATTTCACATGGAAAATAATGATAAACAATACTGTGTTGAGCACCAGGGGGCTGTACTGCAGCTGTGGACAAAATCACAAACTAATTTACTTCAGCAAAGTATATTTGAGCAGTTTAAGGATGGTGGTAAAGACAGTTCTGTTTCTATTATGGTCAAGCAGTCTGGTCTGCAGCTCTGCTGAAGATTATCAGCTCCACTAAGCATGTATGTTTTAAAAAACAACACTGTATCCAGTCTGATAAATACATAAGAACTTTGTGACTGCTGAAGGTTATGAAAGCATGGAGAAGACTGCCCGTGACAGAAAACATGCTTCTCTCACTGTGACTGAACTTACCTCCCACGTATCTAGAAAATCTGTGTTGCTGGGTATAGACATGCCTTTGTCATCTGTGGGGAACAGCTCCTCTCCTGCCTGTCAGTGAGAGAGAAAATGCTTGAAACACTCATTATTGGGAAGTTAATAGCAAGACAACTGAAGACAACGTTAGCTTTAACTACTGGTACAGAAAATACTAATATTTGTCTACATCATTCATGCAGGTTTATGGTCTTTTGCCAGCAACCATTCCTAGTAGGAGGGACAGGTCTATCTTCTGGACAAAGTAAAGTGGTGACTCACTAAAACACATACAGATAAACAAATCACACCACTTGTGGAACAAAGTGGAACAAGCTTCCTGTACTCTGTCATGCCTTTAAGAGAGAACTGTTCTTTTGAAGGACCTGTTAAGGTCCCAGAAACATTTAAGTCAGATTTGGGGTGAGCCACTTCTGCTGAAAAACGTATTATGGAAACACACAGTTCTCTCATGAGGGGAGCCTCAGTTTAAATTAGTGGCACTCAGAAAATCAGAAAATCGCAGGTGTACAAACTCAGAAATAAATTCCCATGTCTCCACATTGCTCCACATCTAGTGTTGTGCAAATGTCAGAGTATTATGCCATGAGACTTTTACACAAGGTCTTTGTTCAAATAAAACCTACCATGACAGCTTGGAAAGTATGACAAACAGTTGACACAGCCTAAAGCAACAGATAGGATGGAGGCCTTAATCTGTCTTTTTGTAGCAGAAAGGAAAAGCCAAGACTAGACACAGACTGAGACATCAGCTCCTTTAAAGTACATGAATTATAAGATGTACTTTATGTACTTCTGACATGAATGTCAAAAATATCTCACCTTTTGAAATTCAAGGTCTGTGGAAGAACTTTAAGACTCCTACAGCAAAGATCAGCTCAACCTGTCCTATATTAAGGACTCAGTGATTAAAGAAAGAAATAGAAGACAGAAACAGTCTGTTCTTCTGTGATTCTGTAACATGCAGAAGAAAGAATTTCTGTCAGGTAGCAAAGTACAGCCTTCCTTCCCACAAAGCAGGGAAAGATGGCTTAGCTGAAAGTAAAGCAGCACAACTCAAGCTTGCAGCTGGGATGTCTTATCTTAGTGCTAGGTTTGCCTCTCTGTTATCAAAAGGGCAGAGGACGCTGTGCAAGCTGCAGTCTTGGGAGCAGAGA
>JAYRBT010000033.1:16196693-16316093 GCA_036023395.1 Myiotriccus ornatus | reverse complement strand
GTGGCTGTGTGTCCAATCATGAGTTGTTATGTTTATGCTAGACCAATGGTGTGTGTACATGTGTGACACCCAGAAGTCTATAAAAGTAGGAGCACTGTTGCAATAAAGTGTGCTGGTATCCCTGAACACTGTGTCGTCTTCCCGCCTCTACCGATGACATATACATATTTACAAGCTTTATTCTTTTTTTTCTGTAAGTTATATTGCATTGTCATAAAAGAACACAGTGTAGCTGTTAAGTCTCACACCCACAGAATGCACCCAGAAGAATGCCTTCCCTAGTACAGACCCTGCACGGCTGCAGCAGAGAGGCAAGCAGGTGAGCATATCAGGAATGTGAAAGTTACAGAATGACATTACCAAAGCAATCCTGAGAATGAGAACAAGTACTCTTATCTTAAATACAAAGTTTATTCTTGGAAAATTTAACAGCTTGACTTAAAGACATCTATTTAAACAATGCTGTATCTTCCCCAGAATTGATTAACTATGCCACATTACAGGTGCATGCGCAATCTGCTCTGTCTACAAGTTACTAAGTAGTAAGAGAGACACTCAGACTGCAAAATTATAGGAACACATCTAAAATAATATGCATGTCCAAGAGACATGAAGAAAGATAAATGAAGACTATATATACGTGAAGCAGCAAAAATCATGTACTCGTTTAATCTCAACAGATTTTTTTTCTCCCCGAGAAGGTCTTAAAAGCAGAAACAAGACTAGCCAAGACTCCCATACGTGCCTGTGGGAGGTGATTAAAAAAATAAAGACTATCTATACATGTATAACAGTATATTATTCCTGCCCAAGATTCCCTTAGAGTGGCCTTTTTTTTTTTTTTTTATGAGGCCTGTCTCATCGTTCCTGGCTCTCAAAGGTGCTCCTTGCAACTGTGGCCACTTAACTGTCCTCTGTATGCACTTGGCTCCATCAAGTCTTCAGTAAGTACTTAAAAAAATAACATTGAGTGAAGCCTTTAATTAAATGCAAGCCACACTACCCATCCCTGTATTTCCTTTTCACTAGGATCCTATAAAAAGACATTTTTGACACATCTTGCATGTGCAGTCTCATACAATGCTATTTTTCAAGCATGGCAATCTCATGGAGGCCTCCTCTGTCCAGAACAGTAATTCCACGTTTCTATCTTGGTCATTATTACAGTAGCTGTCAGTGCCAAAAGCATTCATTTAAAGTGGTTTTCTCCCCTAGAGATTACAGAACAACTGTCCACTTTTAAAGGTGGGAAAGTTATTAAGATTAACCCTTAAAAAAAAAAAAAAGTTCTTTTCAGCTCAAATTTTCCCAACAATTTTCCCAACAAATTTCCCAATGAATGCAAACTTCATTCAGCTAAAGCTACAGGTGGTCTGTACTTTCTAATCCGTTCTTTTGGGAAATGTAATTTTCACAAAACACCGTTTCCTACAGCACTCACAGCTCTCATTTATCTTCAGGCACAAGTGTTTTCAGGTACCCACTCCTGGAGGGAAGTAAGTTACTCCAGGACTGACAAATGTTACTTGTCACTCAATTCAGTCTCCTCTACCCCAGTCTCATGACACCATTATGCCTCATTTACTACTACCCAGCCTTTAGGGGAAGGGATTCTGTGTTGGGTTAGAACCAGGATGAGAATCATAATTAACTGAAGGAATCTTCACACTCTATTGCTGTTGTGTTGCTGTTAAAAGCTCCACTAGCCTGGTTACCATAAGGTTACCATTTTGTCCAAGTTTAGCACAGTCTGGGCATCTCCACAGGATATAGCCATGAAGGTAAGAGAATTCCCCTGATCATTCCTAAAAGCATTTGCATGTTATGCTCCTAAGTATCAGAGAGCTGTATGCAATATGACAGCTTTCAAGCTAATACACAAAGATACTTACCAGTAAATTGTGTAAGCCTCTGCTTGAGCTGGGTCTTGAATATTTGGTTCATTTAGAAGTTCTTGTATTCCTAACAAGATCTGTGGAAAAAGGAGTAGAAGTCACATAGGCATAGACATTACTACAAGATATTCACTGAATAACCATAGAAATCAACAGCAGAAACACAGAGTGAACATCTTAACACTCACATCAGATAAGCACACAATACAAATAAAAGGGCAAAGAGTAAGTGTAAATACAACTAATGACCTGTTTAATTGTGATTGCGGGCCGCCAGTCCTTATCCTCCTCTAAGATGGAGAGACACACAGTGCCTGAAGGATACACATTTGGGTGGAATAACGGTGGTTCAAATTTACCTGATAAAGAAGAGAGAATTATTTGCATGCAGTGCAAAGATGAAGATCAGAGAGCTGGATTAGATCAGTGCGGAAAACAAAACCCCAAATCCCCCAAAACTAACACTGGCAAAAGACACTCCCATGCC
Organism: Myiotriccus ornatus; assembly: GCA_036023395.1. NCBI lineage: Eukaryota > Metazoa > Chordata > Aves > Passeriformes > Tyrannidae > Myiotriccus > Myiotriccus ornatus. The sequence goes on along the minus strand of JAYRBT010000033.1, from coordinate 16,313,711 downwards.
TCCAAAAAAAAGCCCCACAGATTTCTGGAGCTATTAATATCAGTTTTCTTTTTGGCTCATCCTGCACCTAAAGCAAGAACTCCATCACATCTGTGGTATTAATCCAGGCAATCTAAGATAGTAATTTTGACCAGTAATCTTCTGGTTTAGAAATGGAAACTGACAAAATAATTCACAGTAGCTTTGTGATAATGACCTTTTAAACCTAATTCTGCCTTTTCAGCCTGACATACTACTATATAAAGGAAAGATATGGCCCTTCACTCGTCTTTTCTCTTCTTACTTTAAAACTGAAAGTTTCATACAAGAAAGACTTGAGTTTCTAGCATTTCTTTCAGTCTCACTTTTCCTATGTATTATCAAGATGCACTGAACCAGAGGAACCAAGTTTAAGTTGCAAGACTGACTTAAGGCTTGTGCAGCTTTCCTTCTGCCACTCAATCTATATTCTGGCATTTCTTTTAATCTTTACAGGACTTAAATGCAACAGCCACCATCTTGAGTAAAGCAATGAACACTTCTTTATCAATATATGACATATCTGCATGTTAGTGCAATTTTCTCATCTGACAACACAGTATTCACATGACATAACAATCATGCTGCTCAGTAAAGTTCAGTGGTACCTCAGAAGCTGCACTGGCAAGGAATCTTACCAATCACATATACATGTGGCTTATTTTAAGGCATGACAATACATTTAACAGTTTCAGGATGCGATAACTGGTATTTCTCAAGATAATACCCTTAAATATTGTCTAGTTAAAAGGGATGTTTCCCCCTGTGTCACATGTATTTAGGTCATAACAATCAAAAGGAGTAGCCAAAACAACTGATAGAGCTGAAATATGCAAGTGTGATGAGACTTAATATGGAAATTAGGTATCTGAAGATCTCTGTTATGCACAGGAGCAGAAAAAGAACAGATTTGTTGTTTAGAGCAAGCTGATTATAAGGTTCAAGTCATGGAACCTTTTTTTTCACTAAGTTCTTGTCTTCTGAGTTCTTAGCTGAGAAGACCAAGTTAGCAGTAAGAATATGCAAAGGGATTTGGCCTGAGCATCCCTACCTACCAGCTTCCAAGGAGTGCTGATCATGTAGTAAACACTTCAAGCAATGCTTGTGTCAAACTCTGAGGAAACTCACACAGCAATCTCCCTCCCCTCCCAATTTTTTTATATTGAGCACTTAACTGAGTTCATCACAACTTTTTTAATGCAAAGTGGTGAGGGGGGGAAGGGGGAGAAGCAAAGCAGTGTGCCTTAAAAACAAAACAAAACCCACCAAAACAAAAAACTGTAAGAAAGTAATAACCATTTGTAGAACCTCATGCATTAGTTCAGCAAACTCTGTTTGCTCTAACAAACCCATGGTTTTCAGTAATTTTACTTACATTTTGGGGGTGAAGAAGGGTAGTCATCCTTGAAAAGCATCCGTAGTTTAAATAAGCCTCCTTCCCATGGTGTCTATAAAAAGGTAAGGTAAAGTTTAGGTTACAGCAAGGAAAAGTCAAGCTTGTGGAAAACAGCTTACCAAGAATATGGTTTCTCAAGCAAAGCACAAGACATTTTTCTGCTACGCAGTAGAAAAGAGTTGTCCTACACTACAGCACCCTGTCTACACCGAGGGGAGTTATCCCCCTTCTACTATGTAAGAAGCTGAAGTGGAAAAGCAGGGGTTTCTTTCTTGATTACAGCTACTAAGTGCTGCTGAGTCATCAACAAGAGTCAGGATCATCGCCAGTAATTCCATATAAAAGTAAAATTTTCATAGTGCATAAGAACAGAATACTTCTGAAGTTTTACATGGTATACACATGCAATGAAGAAGGGGCTGTTGTACCCCACTTAAGTCTGAGAAGATGGGATATGGATACACCCCTTACACACGTGGACATAATGGGCTTCTATTGTGCCTTATGAGAATGTGGCAAATAAAACCACAAATGAACAAAAAATGTGGACAGCACTGTAGTATTGCTACAGTTACATGAGGTTCACTAGTCTAAACTAGCCCTGTCTGCATTTGGTAGCACAGAGTTTCAGACTCCATCTTTTTGTAAAACAAAAATTCTAAGAAGCTCTTTATCCAAAACCAGGAAGAGCACTGATAGGAGCAGTTATCATGGCACAGAGCAAACCAAGTATGACAGTACTAATCAAAAGGGTCACCTAAACAAGAAAAAACATCTAGCAATAGACAAAAACGCTGTCTCAAATATACAAAACATGTAAACAAGGAAAAAAAAACATCTTCTGACAAACTGAGTTCTGGTAGGAAGTGTAGAAATACAGAAAATATTATTACAGATGTAAAATTCGGACCACTTCTCTGTAACTTGCCCTTGCTATGTAAACACTGCAATGGAAATGCATGTTGAGTTCATTCATTAAAACAACTGGAGAAAAGATGGTCTCACATCTTATGAGCAAAAAGTGATCAAATCTTATCCTCACAGGCAGACAGATATGTTTGAAGACCACCTTAGGAAAAAATTCCTAATTATTTCCTATCTGAATGACGTGGTTTTTAGCTGAAAGAAGAAAAAAACCAAAACACCAAAACAGAACACCCCAAATAATCCACAGGAAAAAACCAAAACCACTCCATTGTCACTGGTATTCATTATGCAAAGTCTCAAGCTAGAATAGCAAAAAAGCCATACTAGGAAATAATACGATAACCACATTTTCAAATGTGAATGAGTTCGATGACATTTGCTATAGTGTATTTAAGCAACTTTTTCTAAACTGCTGTAGTCAGTTGTCAACAACTAGAAAAATCTATTCTCCATACCTTGTCAGAGGAGTCCCTCTTTAGGAAACAGGAGCTTTTTGACAAAATAAACTTTACCTGTTCTGTTTGCTTTCAGTCACAAGGGAAGACAAATAGCTTTTAATAATTTCTTCAAGTAGGAGGAGGACCAGAACAGTCGACAAAGTTTTTACCATCTTTCTCATAGAGTAACATACTTTATGGGTGAAAGAGAGTGGACACTCAAAGGCCTCACTAAGAAGCAGTGTGACAGCAGTGTCACCAACACCATGCTGCATTACAGGGCTAGTTCCAGATGTTCTTTGAGTCAAATTCTAGGTAGTTCACAAGTAATTTGGTGTCAAAAAAAAGTGAATGGAGATATCCAACCCAGGACTAACACCACTTCTATTCTTGATCTGGCTGCAAGAAAGCATTTTGGTGGTTTCAGCTACTCATCTCAGGGAAAGAAGCTGCAGCACAGCATAAAGGCAACAGCCAACTGCTTGGTCTCGTAGAAATGAACAAGTCGTGCTGCTGCTTGTTAAAGAGACAGCATTTTTACTTGAGTAAAAACACTTTTAATAGTAGGAATCATATCAGCATAACTGATCTTTTCCTGGCGTGACACATTTTCTAGTAAGCAAGAAGCTGCCTCTAAGGTCTTGCTCCGTTTTGTGGTTTTCAAAACTTCAAAGAATGAAGATCTGGTATGGCATGAAAATTTCACATAAGTATTTAAAGGTGACATCTTGATAAGGTACATAAATTGTAAGAGATGATATTGCTTTGGCAGAACACAAGGGGATGAGTTTTTCCTTACACTGTTAAATTATTTGTAGGTGCTTCTTTAAGAACTAACTTGAGCTGTGCAGGTAACTACTAAAACTAAGCTGTAACTGTAACAGCAATGCCACCTTCAGCATTAAACTAAGGCAGCAATACAGAACCTGAAGATTTTGCCTACAGTGTCTACTCAGAATCTAAGAAACAAGATCATTAGGGAATTTAAGCAAGTTTGCAAGGCAAAAAAGTTCCATGTCCAATGCAAAACACTGAAGACCCAAAGAATTCAAACCACCAACTAGTTAATAGTAGTATCTCAGAAGAAACAACTGCAGCAAATGAATTCAAGAATAATATCTACAAGCTAAATAACATCTTGGAAAACAGAAAAAAGATTCTGCTTAGAATGAGCTTTTATAGTGACAGTGTACAAAATCAAAGAAGTTTCACACATTAATGATTATTTTCATTAGAAAGCTTGCATTTGTCCTGTCCTCCAGAACCAGATCAAGTTGATAAAAATTAACAATTCTGGTCTCTACAGACTTTTTCCTTTCCCTTGTTATTTTATGGAAAGGGACACAGAAGCACAAGTGAAATCAGATAAAAAGAAACATCATTAGAGAGCTCTATCTTCTTTCCCCAATACAAAAAGAGAGAGTTCCATAAAATGGAAGGCAATGAGATTCCATGTAAATAACACAAATTCTTTTCCATGAAATCCAACAAGATAAAAATGGTGCACTTCTCTGAAGGATCTCACTATTAACTAGCAGAGGCAGTTAACCCAGCAGAGGCAACATTTTGGTAGTAATTACTTTCAACCTTTAGGTCTTAAAACAACATTTAGTAAGAACAGAAGTCACAAAAAACCCTGACATGAAGCAGAAGACAATCTCCAGTTTGCTTAATCCAAGATTCTTACACACTCCTTTGAAAACTTTTATTCTTAAGGTGGTCAGGTTGAACAGGCTCATGGTGTATTTTGTCCAATATTCTCACCCCACTGCACTTGGATTCTAAAGTAGCAGCAGGATCCAGACATTTTTATTAAACTAAATGTAATTTGTATTCTCTATTGTTGGTGTAATGCATGAGCAGATTTATGCTACTTTTCACCATAAATGAGAAGTTAGGAGAACAGTAAGTCTTACCCCTTTCTTTCCTGGAATAGCACACTCCCAGTTCATTAGATTCATTGTGCCATCTGGATTTTTTGTAGGTACTGCTACAAATCCCTGAATTAAAGCAAAAAGCCAAACAGTGAGGATTTCAGAAGATGCACTTAAAATATTTCATGACATACTTTATCTTTACACAGAGTTATTTCTTTTTGCACCACATAGTTTTTAAGCAGCTTTTGTTTTATCAAAAAAAAAAAAAAAAAAAATTTAAAGAAATCCCATCAGGGTAAAGAAAAATCATCACCAGAACACCAAAACAGCTGCAGAGTCAGAAATTTGGCAGTTCTCATACTTACAAATGGATGATCTTTCCTCCAGGCTTTTCTCTCCTGTGCAAGTCTGCTAAGAGCTATGCCAGACATATTCAGAGTCCCACTAAAACAAAAGTAATTGCTTTTAGCATAAACTTTTACTTATATGTGAACAACACGTTATATATCTGTTTATAAGCCCTGCTCACTTAGGAATTATTTTGGTCTCTGATTTTCAGTTCTGTAACTGCTTAAACTGAAGACACGTTTTTGCACGCCATGCCGAATTTAACATTAGGAATAACATCAAGTTCCCCCATGTCATCAAGTTCTTAGTTACTGGACTTGACCTATAAAATTCTATCCTTACCTAGTTGCTTTATATTTGAACTACATCTCAGAAGCAACTTTGACAGCAGCTTGACAACACAAACACTGTTAGTAATGGGAAGAGTGCTCAGACTTCCTACTTGTGCAACTGATAAACATGTCTTTATTTCCTTCCTACACCTCATAAGGAACGGTTTTCTTCTGCAGGCAAACACCTGTACTTCTCCAGTTTCTGGCAAATGGGAATAAGAAATGTTACTTTTAGGGTAAATTCCTTTTGAAAGCCGCTATTCCACACAAAAGCAACACAGGCACAGAACTTAGCAAAGTCACATCACTTTTGCAGTGATGCCACTATACAGCTTCTAGACAACAGCAGGAACAGACAGCAATACAGAATTGAGCTAAGGAAGAACCAGTGGCTCATTCCACAAGACAGGTTTTCAATTCCAATATCAACTGAATGATATCTCCGCACCTTCACTGCCTCAGTAACAGCCAAGCATGGTGACCAAGGCTGCAGAGGAAACATGCAGAGCACAGGTCACTGCTGCATGACACAGAGCAGTTCCAGACACAATGGTTGCATGAGTGGTGCTTTCAAATACAAGGGAGGATTCTCCATCTACCCAGAACAGTACTCAAAGCAAGAGTTTATTTTTCATTGTCAAACTATCTAAACTCACAGTTTCATTAGCTACATGGTCAAAATAATCACCAATGAAGGTTTTTAATCCTCCTCCCAGCTGCACTTTTACCCATCCTAAGAGCTGATAATTGGCGGTGGGAGAAGTCAGGCCAACTTGTTCTCAACTCCACATGTACCTCACAAGCTTTTATGACAGCCAGGAGAGTAGCACTCTTACTGTTCTCTTACTGTTAGAGCCCTTAACGACCTCAGAATTAATGAAAGTAGTATTACCACTCTATTGAAACAAATATTGGCTAAGCATTATGCAAAATTTTACAATCTCTCAACATGTAGATTACTTATAAGAGTGTTGCAGTCTACAATTACTATATCAATTGTAGCTCTTTAAAAGCACCAGATTAAGCATTTTATGCAGTTCCTAGGACAATGGGTATTTCAAATCCCTTCTTCCACCTTTTTTTTTTTCCTCTTTTCTTTTTTACAATCAGTTCTGCCTGCAGGGTCATAATCCCTAATATCACCTTTAAACTAGCAACTAAATTAATGTCAGATAAAGCTTTTTAAAAGGGACCATTAACACTCAGTGAACTTGCACATACAAAAATCCTATATTGTCCGATTTTTCCTCTAGAATTCCCAACATATGCACCTGTATCTGAGTTACGTCAGTAGATTTGCAGGACTTAGTCAACACAAACAGTACACAACTTTGGGTTTTAGTCCGCTCACACGCAGGAGATGCAGAGCCACAGAAAAAGGTACCAGTGGAACAAAAAAACCCCTCTCCCTTAACCAAATTATACAGGGAATCATTTTAAATATGCTGTGAGCCCACACACTTGCAACAGATGTAAATAAACTACTGACTATACAGCAAGATTTCAGTTGCTCTGTTGGTACTAGGTGGTCCAGTAATACCAACCTTCCCATCACAGTTTGAGAAAACTATTTTTTGCTTATAAACTATCCAAATATTCTTAGATTAGTAAATCAGCCACCTTTTCTGCCAAAAGACACATTACAGGATGCTTTCAAATACATGAATTCCATTTCCTGTGGCTAATAGCCAATTAATTACGTGTACCCCAAGGGAAATGTCAGTTTTTCACAGGGCATATAACCAGTGTATGTCCTACAGAACATGGCCAATCAAGTAACTTCTCAAGACAAACCCCTCAGTTTTCAGGCCATGCATCCTGCATTTGTTATGCACTATACTGTGCCTAGTACATTAAAGATTTTCTTATGTTCTATAAATATATTTTCAAATCTTGAGGCATTTGACTTAGTTCAGCACTGACAGGCTACATTCAAAGTTTCAGTGTATGTGAGAGACAAGAGGCTTCACGTGTATGGTTTTCATAGGCTTCAATTATACTGACATGGGGAGAAAAGCATCTAAAACCTCATCACAGTCTACTAGAAAATAGAGATTAGACAGAGAAGACTGAAAGCCCATTTCAAAAATTAAGATCCCATTAGGTAAGGACCCCCTCAAAAGTAATCTGTTAACAAACTGCCAATATTTACTCTCTATATTCCATTCTATTTATGTGCTACATCACTGGAAATACTTTTGCACCAGAGGAAGTCTATCAACCCTACCCTGTACATGCCACACAAGTCTAAGAGACCAGTTTTCATGTTGTGACTTTAGTCTCCCAAACACACCCTTGGCATTAAGAGGTCGCAGTGTCTCCTATCAATTCAGAAGTTAACTGAAACTTCCAAATCTACTCAGTTGCTTATCCCTGCTGCTATTAATGCCTATTTTGGAAAAAGGACAAAAAACCCCCAATACACTCATCATAGTGAAAACTTCTGTGTTCCATTACAGAACATCTTCCCCACCTACATCCTCTTATGGGAGGGAACAACCTCCTGCCACACACAGAGTGCAATTCTTGCAAAGAACCATTCCAGTGCCACAGATAAGTCTCTAAATACATAAAAAACATCATATATCAAAAAAATACATCAAAACCATCATATATCTAAATACATCATAAGTTTCAAGAATTTCCAATAGGTCTTATTAATTCTAAACAGCAAGAAAGAAACCCCAAAACGTTCAGATTACCAGCCTCAAATTTTTACTTCGCAGGTTAAATACTGACATACGAACAAATTATTATGGGAATAGCTTGCTCCCAAACTGTACAGACTTTATTTTTCAGAAGGGTGCAGAAAGCCATGGGCTGAGATTTAATCAAAGCCAACTCTGGACTGGGATAGAAAGTCTTCTCTGCCTGCGGCAAAAGAAAGGCTGAAGAGGCCAAGCGGCGACCGGAGCCGCACAGAGAACAACAGAAGATGCCGCGCGCCGATAGGCTCGGTGCTGGACGGCCCAAGGCCTGCACGGGGCACTCCGGGCCCGCCCGCTGATCCCGGGCGACTGCCCGGCGGGGCGGGCCCGGCTCGCGTAGGCCCGGAGGTTCCCGGCCCTCCTGGGCGACCTCCGCCACCGAGACGCGCGGGGCACTCGCAGCCGCGGGCGGGCAGCGCTGCGCTCCGGGCCCGGCCGCAGGGCAGGAGCCGCCGGGCCCGGCCCGACCCGCCGCAGGCAGGAGCCGTCGGCCCTGCCCACACCCGCCCCGCTCCGCTCCCGGCCCCGCTCCCGGCCCCGCTCCCGCCGGGCCTCACCGAGAGCCGCCGCCGCCGCCGCGCGTGTCCCGGATCGAGGCCGCGCGAATGACCCGGATGTTCCCGCTCCCCCCCCCTTTTGTCTGCACTCCGGAGTTTCCCTCCCTCTCGCCCGAGAGCGGAGCGTGACAGCACTATTATGTCCCTTGGCGCGACCCGTCCGCGTCGCGCACCGCCCACCACTCGCCACGTTTTACGCACCCTCGCGATACAGGAGCCAGAGGTGTCAGGACGATGCCTGAGCACGAAGCGCTGGCAGGAATTCAAGCGGGACTCTCCCAGGACCGACCCCTCCGCGCACCCCTAGCTCCCGCCAGTTCCAGCCGAAAACTGGGGCAACCTTTACCTCCGGCGCTGCGGGACCCGCCCACACCCCGAGAACACCCAGTCTCTCGGCGGGCGGGAGCGCGCCGTCTGCCCGAGCCCCGCCCACTGTGCCCAGCCAGGCCTCTGATTGGAGGGTGGGCCCTTCCTCTGGTGATGGGCAGGCGGCGCGACCTATGGGAGGGCGCGGGGCGGGCTCCGGCCACGCAGTAGGTCCGTGATACCTTTGCGGGGTTTGGGTCCGTTCGGGTTTTGGAAGGTGGTTGTTTCGTTTCGGTTTCCAAGAACGCATTTTTAGTGGCAGAGTACGAGTCACATTCTGATCTCGTCTTTTGAGTTATATTGCTGATTTTAATGGAGGAACATCTAGACCCGAATGCTCTGCCTGGCCGGGCCCTCCGCTCTGTCGGTGCTTCTGGAACTGTGTGCTGGGTACTATTAGAGTCCCCAGGGCTTATTGTAACTCTAGAATTGACTGTCTCAATAACTAATCACATAGATTTGAATCAGCCCTCCTCATAGCGTGTGCTGAAGGTCCCTCTGGCTGAAAAAACTTGTACCGGCAGCAAATGCCCACGGCAGCCCAGGACAAACACACACCCCTCGTGCACCTTTCCTAGCAATTTCAGTGATATTACCAAAAGCAGTGGAAACTGTTCCCACTCAGCTGACAAGATCTATCTCATGAAATTGCAAAGACTGCAGTCTTGGAGAACATCACATAAATATGGACTATGTGTTTATTACTACCAGGCAAGACTGCAGCACACTGAAAGATGAATTTGCAGGGTCACTTTTATCTTTCTGAAGTGAAACTTCCGACTGAAAGGAAAACTAGCTCCAGATAAACTCTAAATGTTCTAAAAGATCCAAATAGTATGTTATTGACTTACTTGCTTAGGTCTCCTTTATAAACTGGTTTCTAGTTCAGGTACACAGTTGTCCCATTCATGCTCTCACCTTTGATCAGTGAAGAGACTAAAGACAGTAGAAGCAACAGATACATAGTGTAGGAATTTGGTTTGGAAGTAGTGCTGGTTCACTGTAAAGTGCAAATACTTTTAGTAAGACAGTCTTAAAAATACAGATGCACACATTTAATAATTTCTACTAGAGCAATGTTTGTACTTGGCACTTTAGTTAAATAAAATGCAGTTAAAATGCAGCAAATCAGTTAAGTAAAATGACACCATTTTACTTACGTTGCTGGATATAAAAGGAAATACTAGAATGTGCTTTACATTTAAAAGTGAATAAACTGTTAAGATGAAATTCACATCATATATAACTACACCCTTTAAGATTTTAGAAATCATGGGTCTTCTCAAGTTCTCACTGGCAGTTTGGAAAAGAACAGCAGTCTGTGGTCTTCTCAATACTAATACTGAATTATGAACTTTTCTATACAGCTCTCAAACTTCCTGAATATCTTCAGAAATCTGTATTTGGTACTTAATTTACTTCCTTCAACCATTTCTATCTCTGAAACTTTTGCAGCAAACATGTACTAAGTGGCTTCTTGTTTACATTTATTATACTCTACGTTGGCCTTATTACAAAGCATCAGTTTCAGTTAGCTTAATTTTTCAGACTGAAGAAGCATTTCTATCAAAAAGCAATTAGGATTCTAAAATCTGTGACATTAGGCAGGGTGATCTGTGAGCTGCGTGAAAGAAAATGTATGCAAAGTGATTAGTTAAAACTTGGTACAGTTTTTTTTGTGTAAATATATATCCATACCAGAAACTATTTCCTCTTAGAACGATCAGCAACAGTCATAACAACTGCAAAGGAAAGTAATTTCCCTGCTGATATATCTGAATAAACATGACTTTTTTGTGACCAAGTCTTTGGGGCAGCAGTAAAGGATACATCTCCTTTACAAAGGAGAATGTTACTGCTTTGAATCAGTGCACAAATATGCAACTGCAGTTTACATCTGAAGTGCTAAAGTAGGAATTATCAGTGATATTACACTGTTAATTAATCCATTTGGGAAAAAACAGATTTAAGACATGAGACTTTAAAAGGGACAAACCAGGTTTATTTCATGCAGTTTACAATACACCAGTGTTATGAAAAGGAGTTTAAAAAAATACCCACACACATTTTAATTGTACACTTGTTTTAAAAGTGATGGTTAACTGTAACCAACTTTAAATTATATGGGAAGCCCTAGCAGATTTTTTTCCAGGAAAATTCCCCGGATTCACTTTCTTGTTTATGTCTGTGCTAAGAGTTTTGGCTAATGCAAATGCATTAAAACCAAATCAAAACTCAAATTTTGCTGCAGTAAGAACACTTCAGAGATAATGAATTGGCACAAAACAAAGTGTTATTGCTAATCCACTATCCAGGAAATAACATGTTGCAAGTATGGTGGCTTGGATATAAGCACAAACAGCTGATGCACAACTAATTTTGACAGCAGTGATTTGTAGGCAAAAGAAAAATAAAGAACATCTGTTGAATTGGGTAGGTGGGCCTAGAGAGTGCATAGGAAATAGATTTTTCATAGCTGGGTTCAGACGAGGCTAAGGTCAGAAGCAGGTGGAAAAAGTTGCCATTTGATACTTCTTCAGTTTGGTGATCTTGTTTCAATTCCAGGTGGAGAGGTTGGCAACACTTCTCTTACAGTGCCTTGGCACTTGCTTCATTGTAGCAAGTACAAGAGCCAAATTAATGTGAGTAAAGTTGTGCATAAGCTTTTGGAAAATCTTCAAAAGTAGCAAGAATCAAGTACATAAATACATTAACCCTTACATTTCAGATGATCAGGCCTCAAAATTGCAACTTAGGTCAAAATTTAGGCTCAGCTTTCTGAGGCAAGGAGAGCACTGTCACAGAATGTCCTCCCCTTCCACCCACTCCCAAAGTAGCTAAATAACTTTCTAAAAAGTTTCTGTCATTACAGTAGTTATCAACACACAACATCGTAAAGAGAACTCTTTGATGGGTTCAGAAACCTGTATTTGCAGCAGTGTCTATTCACTGAACTTTTGAAAAGTTTATGCCTTGGTAGACCCTGCTAAAGTAAAGGACAATTAAGTTGCAAAGAAATATTCTGTGACATTTTCTTAGGGCAGAATCTTCCTCAAAGCCTCTCCATTGCCAGCGCAGTTCATAAAAGTTGTTAGATTTCAGCATGGGCAATAGCAAAGTCGTAGGCAAGTCTACTATCTTCTCTAGTGTGCTCCTATATCCAATCTGGATACTGAAATTCCAAGCCCATACAGGAACCTTTATATCTGCAATTGGTTCAGCCATTTGTAAAAATTATTTTAGAGTCCAGGAGTTGAACAGAAAACAGACTAGTTACTTTTTGAACGTTGTATGTCTCTGGAACCTCACATTAGCCCTGGAAAGCATTTTAGCCCTTAGCATTTCTGCACTGAAAATGGAAAGGGTTCCTTCTGACAGTCATTTAGGCAAACTGAACAGTAATATCTGTTTAGCCCTTTAAAGCCTCAGTTCAGTAAAAAAAACCTTTAAAGACAGCTTGTGATTTTTGTGAGCTAAAAGTTATATGACATTTAGTTCAGAGAGCCTTCCACCTTTTTTTTTTTTAAACTGAATATTTATACTATTTTAAGAATCAATAATTCTACACACAAACCCAGGTAAGATCCCAAGATTGTGCTTAAAGCTGGAGATAACTGCAGTCTAAACTACAATGAAGTAACAGGCAGCATCTTCAGACTGTAAGTATTTCAAATCTGTTGTGTTAGAAAAGACACTTCACAATGACTACTCAAGTTTTAATCCTACTGTCTTGCGCTAAACAAAATATCTCTTTTGAGAGCCCCATAGTTCAGGGCTGATCGAAGAAGCTAATTTGAAAAACCTGGAAACTTTTGATATGGCGAGAAAGACAATAAAATAGGAGAATGACATTTTCTGATTTTCTCACATCTCAAGTGAACAGAATTCCAGGGTTCATCTCCAGACTCTCACTTGACTTTGACTTCATGAAAAGCCCAGGACTTCACTCTTCTCCCAGTACTTCTCAAGGAATGTATTCCAGTGTACCTGCATGACTGTTATCCAGTTTCTATCCAGTTATTTCATTGAATCAGATAGTACTGCATTTTTGCAGTCCAAGGTCATTTTTGTAACAATATTAAACCCAGTAATTTTTAATAAATGTATGCTAATTTCCTGGTCGTAGCTCTCTACAGCTCAAAAAAAGACTGACAATTCTCAACATTCTCAAGAGATATTCACAGAATAGCATTCTGAGAAGCACACTTCTGATAACACCATCACCCTACTCAACAGACTAGTTCCAAAAGCATGCCTGCAAACAAGTTTTCTTTTGTTTAATCTGCCAGAAGCTTTCATATTTCTCCTGGGGGGAAGGGGGAAATAAAAACAAACAAAAAAACCCCAACACAACAAAACAACCAACCACCTCTGTTAGAGAAAAATGAGATTGATTCAATTTCGTTATCTGTAGGAAATAGTTCTGTTTCTAATTGATCATAACTGTGCATTCACATTGCTGGAAACGGAGCTACACAACTATTGTCTAAAGAAAATCTGAAAACAAAAAAGTCAGATGGGTACACTGAGCTTCATTTTTTAAAGAAATATCTTTTCCTAACACTACAATGCAAGATGAAAGGAACTTTTATAATTACAAGAAACCTATCTGAGTTTGAAAAAAACACAGTGCATTTTGTAAATTTTATATGATTCTGAGGACTGACACTTTAGCAAAGAGTCAATATAAGCTTCTGAATTCAATCAGGCCTTTGACACACAATTAAATTCCTGTGGGATAAACCCCCTGCAATTAGCCATAATCCATGGAAATCCCACAGTAAGTGGGACAAAATTCCAGATAACCTTTTGTCTGTTTACTGTGGGAGTTGCTGAGTCAGACTAAACTTCTGGACAATTATTATGAACCATATGACATTCGCACCTTGGAGGCCTCAGAATTGCTTCACTGCAGATAAACTCTGATTCACTTGGCACTTGAAGTCAAGTCAAAAGCATATACTATAAAAATGTCATTTCCAATAAAGGAAAATGGCCTCTGAGGAAACTTAAGGCCAACAATATGCTCTCTGTTTCCTAACTCAAAGTGAGACATTGCTGTGGCAAATTTGAACTCAGCTTTTAAACAAGTTCTGCAGGAAGTCTGTCACGTTTGTCATGCCGTTAAGGAATTTAGTATCTCTCCCTTCCTGCTTTATCTCCTTCCACTATGATCTCTTCATGCTTAGCATCTTAAGTTCTAACCTGGAATACTGTTCTGATGTAAGTGTAAATTCAGAGTTTGGTCACAGGGGTTTGCAGTACAGCTTTTCAGCTGCAGCCTGTCAGTGAACCCTCAGCTCTCCAGAGTCCCAGGCAGTTCTCAGGTAGGTACTCTCCAAATGGCAGAAAAGAAACAAAGGACTCCCGTTTAAACTGTATTGGTACATTACTTCATCCTGCAAGATCTTAAAAGAGGAAGCAGTGTTTGCAAACCCTGGTGATGTGGATAGGACTCTAAGGCAATTACTTTGTTACTGTAGCTAACTTTATTGAAACTGCAAGAGTCAAAGAAAAAGAAACCAAACTTATTTAGGGATCAATTCTTAATGCCTTGAAAAAGGCTGACAATAGCATTTCCAACTACCTGAAAGCCTCACATGTTCACAAAAATTAAAACAATAATGACATTAGCAAGAACAGAAAAGTAGTTATTTCAAGTGGTCTCAAACAAAGGCATATTTAAAATCATTTACAAGGTACCTGCCTACTAAACTTCTTTTTTTCTCTTTCCTTCTTTGTGAGGTATTGGAAACAAAGTGCAAAATGATTATGAACACTCATTTCCCCCAAATCTGCTACGACAGGAATACAATGTAAACTAGACTGCAGGTAATCTCATAATAAAAGCATGTTTTAAAACTGAAAATACTCCAGTGAAAAAACCCCATACTTAGAAAAAACCACTCTTTTACAGATTCTAAATTTGTTCAGTTTGCTCAGTTTGTTACTCATGCTTTGTTGATGTCATTCAAGAAAATTTCACTTTATCAAACAATAATCTTTTTTGTGTTAAATAAAAACCAGAAATGCTGATTCAGAAGGATCATTGTAAAACAGGCATTTTAGGCATTAAAAACCAATGCTGAATTACTCTGTAGAGCACATCAGGAAAACAACAAGTAACATGGTTGGCTGCAATTCCATGAGCTGGGCAGCTCAGAGAATTTGGTGGTCATACTGCTTAAAAACACAGTGACTACTGCAGCAGAGGAAATGTTTTAATATGCAGTTAACACAGACAACTGTTATGCTTATTTTCAGATACACAAGATAATCTGTTACTATTTAGGGGAAATTTGTGTGTTCAATTCAAGCTGATAAAATATGGGTGCCTAAAAAAGTATAAAAGTATAAACATTTCCCCCTACACAATTACATTTTTTAGTAAATTAAATTCCGTTTTAACTTCTTAAAAAAAGACAAAAATTGTATGTGTTGTGGAGGGGCCAGCAGCTTCCTGTGCAGACCACATCCAAGTCGCAAAACGCAGTACAAACCCTTTCAAGCATTAGGCACATGGACAAAACATTTAGCCCATTGCTTAACCTGCTTAGTAGAAATGTTTTTACAAATTGTTCTCTGCCAAACTTTTATCAATGTGTAAGTCCTTTAAAAAAAAAGTAATAAAAAAAAAGAGTAGACCCTGGATGTTTGAAAATCAGGCTTTTGAGTAAAGTATTACCTACAGTATATGCATAAATTCTGAAATTACTGAGAATGAAAACTGTAATGTCTTTAGAATTCAAAACAATCTTGTAGCTTTTTGAAACTCCCGTCCACTGCTTCCAGAAGTTAACGAAGCCAAGTTTTATACTGTCCATTTCATTAAGTGTTTTAAAGATGTGCTAAAGATTTTGCTGAAAACATAGTGTATTAAAAAAGCTCCAGTCTAGTGTATTAGCCTTCATCAGGGACAAACTAATAAAGCTGCACCAGATTTTTTTAAACACTCTTCTTTAACTGCATAGTTGAAACTGTATAGAAAGAGAAAGGTTGATTACCGGTATCCTGAATGTCCAAAGTAATCATGTTTTTCAAATGGATGAGCTTGGGCTCACACTAAGGTTGATTTTAATCCCAGTCATAGTGACAGGGACCTAAGGACTACCCTGCCATACTTCTGTGAAACCTCCAGCTCTAGAAAGTTCTCTACCATTATCCACATAGTTCAATGCTCATAGGCATTTTATAAAAGCACAAACACACATATAAGTATAAATATCTCAAAAGAAACAGAATGTTCAGTTGGTCATTTTAAGTGAATTTTGATTCCCCTTCCAAGCATCTGGCTAAGACTGGAGCATAACTTTAGCAGGAGACTTTTAACATCAAGAATATCTTTTAACAACAGAAGGAACATCAAGAATAACTCAGATAAAGGCCATTTTCTCTGAGTTTAGTCTTCCCTTTGGGTGATAAAATATGCTATAAATCCAGTCAATATATACACCCTTCCTTCAGAGAAACCTTTTTTCTGTTGTGAAATTTTTTCACATGCTAGTTTCAGTTGATCTCCTAGGCTGTAATTACATAATAGAGTATGTCACAGAGCCAAAAGGAATGTGCAATATAACACAGTCAACTGGGGCTGCCACTGATTCTGAAACAATGTAGGCCCAAATACTTCCATTTGTGGGCTGTAACGCTTGTGTGTGTGTGTGTGTGTGTGAGTGTGTGTAGCACCAATTGCATTGTCCTTTTACGGTTTACATCGATTAGTAGGAAAATGTCTCCAGACTGATCAACATTGGGTCATTCAGCACCAGACATTAAGTGCTACATGTCTTCAAGGAAAATATGAGTGCATGGTTATTTCTTTTCAAATGACCAGTGTCAATCAGCCCACAAGAGAGTATGACCATGCACTACAACCAAAACTTAACACACACTCCCACACCATCTATTCCCATTATGTAATCTTGCAATGCTTCCAGCCAGTTGACACCCAGTTTACAGGCAAAAATGGTTGAACCTAGATCAACAGAAAATTGTCTAAATCAGGTTTTTCCTTTTGCAGCCAAGCCTCTTCAGTGTGACAATTCACTGCATCTTCGAATAGAAGTGAAAAAATTGTCACCATTCAATACTGTCTTCACATCCTGGAACCTCGTTCTTGCAAAATCTGAAACAGACCAATAAAAAAAATCTATAAATGAAAATTAGCTCAATGTCATTCCTTAAACATGGAGGTCAAAGAGCAACATAATGACTATTTCAGATAACCTGTAAAGCGTCAGGGATCTGGTTCAAGGGTATTCCCGGGGTCTGTGCATTAAAGCTGAAAAAAGACAGATTGATATGTACAATGTCTATTATCAGACACCATTAAAACAGACCTAAAAGACTGCTAGGAATTAAGTATTATTAATATAACCAAAGCTTAAGAGTTGGCAAAAGTAAAAAGTAAGCCATTGCACCTCATCCTAGTTCTGAACATACTTAGGTCCTGTGTGGTAAATGAACTTGGGTACTTTATTAGAAATTTAATTTAATCTGCATTTTTCCTGTTCCAGTAAAATATCCTTAACTTTCTGATGTTTCAGATGCAAGTTTTGTTCCACAAATTAGTATTGAAAACATGAAATAGCAAATCAAAATGTGCAAAAATGGCCCACTGGGTGAGATGATGCAGAAGTTTTCAAAGGCTGAGTGAACAATTTATACAACATGAAGACCACCTATTCTACTTCCAGTCTGAGTGTTTTTTCTCCTTTTCTGTTTCAGTTTTGTTTGGTTCCCTCCAGTGAGAAAAGGGTCAAGTCTTAGGACTAATTGTCCAAGCAACAATATTTTCACATTGTTGCTCTAAACTGAATGGCAACTATCAATAATGAAGTTAACTCTCAGGCTGAGAAGTACTCTAGAACTGTAACAGCAGGCTATAGAACCAATCATGACAGCAGCCAATAAAAGATTTAAGCAAAGTTTCAAACATACTCAGCACAAGTACTTAAGACTGCTAATCTGTAAGTGAAAGTCTCATGATACTTCATTTTCTTTTGCTTCTTGATACAGGAAGATGTTTTCCCTGGGCCACAACATGCTTTTGGGCATATTTTAGATGCAAACATTGCTTATTTCATAGGGATAACTTATTACATGTACTAAGCAAAAAGCATTTCATATGAAACTATAGGAATGATACAACTGAATTCTGTGAAGAAAAGCCAGCCTCTGTAAATTACTCAGTAACTGTTTGTACAATAAACTAAAAAGGGACTAGACAAACTTACAGAAGATAGTGCCACTGATACTGACTGATGGTGTTACAGTGTCATTGTAGCTTTCATACACTCTCTTGGATGAAGGCATGAAGCCAAAATTCCTAAACTGAGGTTTACTGGAAGGTGGGGAAATGTATCAGGAGTAAATACCATAAATGCTTCAGAGTTAAATCTCACTCCTCAAGTATTTGCTGTTGGTCACAGGTGAGAACAAGGTCCTGGAGTAGAATAATGGCTAACGGTCTGACCCAGCAAATGTGGTCAGTAAGTGAAACCATATCCAACAGAGACAAAACCACAGCTGACACAAAGAAGCACAGAGTGGGTTGAGTTGGAAGGGACCTTAAAGATCATTAAGTTCCACCCCCTGCCATAGGCAGGGACACCTTCCACTAGCCCAAGTTGCTCCACGGCCTGTCCAACCTGGCTTTGGACACTTCCAAGGATGTGGCAGCCGCAGCTTCTCTGGGCCGCCTGCACCAGGGCCCCACTATCCTCATAATAAAGAATATGTTCATCATTATACCCAGCCAAAAACAACTGGTTCAAAAATTTGAACCCAATGTTCAAAAACATCACCCCTTGTCCTCTCACTATGAACCCCAGTAAAAAAGTCTTTCTCCATTTTTCTCATAAGGTTCTTTTGAGTACTGGAAGGCTGCAGTAACATCTCCCCTGGGCCTCCTCTTCTCCAGGCCAAAAAATCCCAACTCTCTCAGCCTGTCTTCACAGGAGAGGTATTCCAGCTCGCAGACCATTTTCATGTCCCTCCTGTGGCCCCACTCTCACAGGTCCATTTCTTTCTTGGAGTGGGAATCCCAGAGCTGGATGCAGCACTCCAGGCAGGATCTCATGAGAATGGAGTAGAGGGGGAATATCACTTCCCTGAACCTGCTGGCCATGCTGCTTTTGTTGCAGTCCTGGATAACGGACTTTCTAGTATGCAAGTATTGCTGGCTCATATCCAAGTTTTCACCCACCAATATCCCCAAGTCCTCTTCAGTCAACCCATTTGTCACCAGTCTGTACTAGTACTTGGGACTGTCCCAACCCTAGTTTACATGTTTCTGTTCTGTTTTCCCTACAGGTGCACCAGATCCAAAGTTGACTTATACATTCTAAACAATGCTGAATGAACTCTCATATTCTAGAGGCCTGAGTGTGATTGCTTCTTACAGAAGCAGAACATGAGAACCACTCAAAATAAAGGTGCTGCTACTAGAACAGTGTTTTAGGGAATGTTTGCCCCTCAGGCAGCTTAAGAATATTGCACTTGATTCCAGCATAGTGCCAGTTTACTTTTTTTCAATAAAACTTCAGATTTGATTAATTCCCTTCAGCCATTCCTGAAGACTTGGCAAAAGGTCTTGTTCTACTGTAGCAGTAGTTGCTGTTAGCATCACTTAAGAAAATAATGTAGGTTTTTCTTCACTATGTGAAACAACTTCATAGAATCATAGCATATCCTGAGTTGGAAGGGACGCACAAGGATCATCAAGTGATGATCCTGGCCCTGCAGAGGAAAACCTCAAGAATCACACCATGTATTTGGGAGCATTATCCAAACTTCAGAGATAAATATAAGGCTGCTTTACAGCTAAAAAATTCAGGTGTATAGGTAAGAAGCTGAAGTTTAATCTTATGCAATGATAAATATCTTTGATTCATACAGGCTCATGTGACTACCCACACTGTACCACTGAACATTCAATGGTATGTTATCTTCTAGAAACTGGAGAGCAGAATAAATATGCGCAGTGCTCGCAGACATGTTAGGAAAAGGTTCTTTCAGATGGAAGTTTTTTGGTGCTCTTCCACTTGTGATTTTTAAAGTACCTTGATCTTGTATCAGATGTAAAACAATAGTGGAAAGAATCCCTTCCCAGAGAGTTGTTTCCTGTTGCACCATGATCACACTATTTACTTGTATTTGCTACATCTCAATTAAAAAAATTATTAATTTCAAAATTATCAGATAAGACCACCTTTGAACTACGTTGCACTTCAGTCAAGTGTGCTAAATTATTGCCAAATCAGACATTTACTGAAAATGTATACTGTGAGTTTGTATCAGATGCCCCGACATATAAAAAACCCCTTAGGCAGAAAAGGTGGTGTATGTGAAATAAAAATGAAAAGCAACTCTGACCCTAGAATCTATATGATGAACTTTCCTTCTCAGCAAAGCTTTAAAGGAACGAATCACAATACAGTTTTTAACAGCAACACTTATTACTCTGTCAAAGCAGCAATAACCCAGAACAGGAATTCTATCTTTGCTAACCATGCTACAACTATAATCACAAACACACACACACCACCAGGACTAGCCAAAGGACAGCACTAGTGGGGGTGGGAACTAGATGGGGCAGAAAAGCACCTGGTTAAAATCCTAGGGCAGCTAGTGCTCACCATGACATTTACACTTAATCTGAGTCATTCATATCGTAATCCGTTTCTTCATCCTCACTCTGTCATGCAAAATGCAGCAAGTATAGAAAAAGGAAGGGAAAAGAAGAGATTGCAAGTGAGTCAGAGCTGCAACAAAGTACAGTCCACTTACACCTGAAGCATCTGGTAATGACATTTATTTACTTTTACCTGGACCTCCACTCTTAGTAAAAAAGTGTAACAGCTGGCAATTTCAAGAACGAACATAACAAATTTCATGAAAATTTCCTTCTCCAAATGTCCTAAAATTAGCAGATAGAAGCCAATAGTGCCATGCAACATAACAACAGAGAATGTAAGAATAGAGAAAAGTTAAATAAAACTGTAAAGCTGGTACCTTAACTCTGTGTACTCTTCGCCATGGATGCAAAAGGATAATACTAGTATCTAACTTTGGATGCAGACATTATGAACAAGTTTTGGTCATTTGTCCCAAGAGTGTTAGGTCAATAAAGTGATATGAAAGAGAAGAATGCTTGTGGGATAGTGCCACAGCTACCAGTAAAAGCCACTGGAACAATTCAAGTTCAGTTTTCTTTGCTTAGGTAAATTACAAGGTTACACAGAATCATCTACTAACTTACTGTGCTGACTGTTACCAAAAAAAGAACCCACAAGAAAAAGTCTCTAAGAAGGCATGAAGGTGAATAGATGACTATAAGAAAATGCTTTTTCCAATTCTGAAAGTCCAGGACTATTAACTAAAATTGAAGTGCTTGTCAACAAAAATTACATACTGGCAGGTTTTTTTTGTCTAACCCAATCTGCTATAAAAGTAATAGGAAGACTTTATCATGGCATCTAAAAGTCAGTCGCAGTACATAAACATATTATTCTGTATATATCAGTGGATATCAGAATTTCAGTCACATGAACTTCATGAAGACCAACTCAGACACTACCGAACAGATTGCAGACTAGAGGATAATGCTAAGAGGGAACTATGGGCACAACAGCTCCAGAGGTTCGGTCAATATTCCTGAACACAGCTGTCAGAAACCTCTCAAGCAAAAAAAAAATTTTTTCCCTTTTTTTCCCAGTCACAACATATATCTATGTGAAAAAAATCTGATCTATTAGAAACACAATATATAAAAATTATTCTGCGCGTACTGCCTATTAGTTGCTAGCAAAAGCTCAACTCTTCCAGGACAAAAGGAGTGAATATTTTTATCGCCAACCAAAATTAACAGTAATTCTTACTCATCACGCTGGTCAAATTATGCTCTGCTCCCATCTCTGAAACAATGATCAAGCAGCACATCAATGAAGAGGTCTAAGACAGCTTTTCTCAGAGCTACTCAGTTTACACAGTTGAATTGCAGTCTGAACTAGCTTTTGTATTTAGCCTTTAACACTTTCATTTGATACATATTTTCTTTTACATTAAGGATGCACTGTAACTCTGGCAACTTCTGAAATTCCCTGAAGATGTACTACCATTCCTTATGAAGATGTTTATTAGGCTCTAGAATTCCATGGTTTGTTTCAGGTAGGTATCTCAGTCCTAAATTACTACCACACAGCTCTAACCTGTCAAAGTTTTCCTGAAGCATCCTGGCAAAAGCAGATCTCGACTATGGTTTTGAAAAAAGAGTACCAGGTTCACTGTTTACCCTTAACTACATTAATCCTTTACACTTCTTTGGAAGTTTTATCTCAATAGGGACAAAAGAACATACATTATTCATTTCACTAGAAATCCAACATAAAGCTTGGAGTATTTTTATAGTGCATATTATAAAATGACTCCATAAGTTTAGCTACATAAGCATGTTACAAAGCACAGAAAGTAATGAGGTTTTATCTATTTGAGGCCTCACTGCCAAGACTTGGATCCATTATTTCAAAATTAATTTCTTCAATGGTGATTCTTGAGAAAGCAACCTTTGATGTTTCACCGTTTTCCACCTACATATATGAAATCAAAGGCTTTTGGTAAAGGAGTGTCCAGTTTGTCTGTAGTCATCTCCTCATGCAATGCAGCAATACAATAATAAAAGGTGTTCACTATGCATGACAGAAAATACACTTACATTACAGAACTGCTCCGCCTTATTACTAGTCAGCTGTGATTTTACATTTTCCCTTGTACAAACTCTGAAAGACAACTGAGTAAAATGCTAAGATACTGTGCCCATTACAATCCTTTTGTAAACCCGGTTACAGAAAGTAATTAGGTAGAACACTGAAAACATTAACCAAACAAGTATCTTCATCTTATAACATATTGAACATGACTGATTTACAGAGATAGCATCTTACAAGCTCCATTCTTGACAGTAAGATTTCTTCAGTTGAAGTCAAGCAAGAAAAAGTTTTCAACTGAACCAGTGGCAGAATAAGAAAGCATTCAAATGTATAAGAAACAAAACCTTGATTTTCAACTGTAAAAAACAGCTATTGAAAACGTACAGAGTATTGTATTTAAATAATCCACGCATGCATAACTAATGCATGCTACCTGTACAATTCACAGTCTCTCATACAATGGACAGGGAGTTAGTCATGAGCAAGGGGGGAAAAGGCAATTAAATAATGGTCCAGAACAGAGGTAGATCTAGCACGACTTTGTGAAGCCCACCCAATTCAATATCATTTTTTTAGTTCAATGTCTAGCAACTTACCTTTGCTTTTTCACTGGGTTCACTGGTTGTGCCATATGGAGTGTTATGCAATTCCTTTGAGACAACACACAGAAATTCAGCCTGATCCTCATTGCCATAGTTATAGGAAGAACCAATACTGACCAGCTGAAAGATGAAAAAAAAAGTCAATTACATTTCCACATTAAAAAAATCCCATAAAGCCTCACCATTAGTAAAAACAATCCTTGCACATCACTGTTGGTTGTGCCTGAAGCACGATTCTCCACTTCAATGCAAATACGTTTTGATGTTGACAAATACATTGACACTGATGATAAGATAAACACAGCTTTTCTTTTTAAACAATTACAGAATTAATGATTTACAGTTATGATTATACTGTGAAAGAAAAGGCTACAGAGGCAGGCCAGTGGAGAAGTAGCCTGTTCTGTTTCTGTTATTTACTGGGAACCTTCATATCCTCCAAAGTTAATTTTTAAAAGTTTGTATATGGTATCTTAACATGGCATGATTTAACATGTAAACACCTGCATGCAGGAACCTGAAGGGATCCTCACCACCATTTACAGAATAATGGTATTTCTATTAAGACATACATTGAATGGACAAAATTTGCATTTGATTGGAAAACAGCAAGACACAGCATGGTGGGACACCAATTAACATCTGAAATTCGTATGTACTGCTACAAGGAAGTTAATTAAAGAAGCGCTACAAGCGAAAGCCATGTATAATGAAATGTGACAAATTTACAAGTTTCTACAAGTCTCTATATTGAATGATAAATGACAATTTACTGAGACAGAAGGATATACTCAATATCAGTACTTCCTCTCACACAGATGTTTACCAAATGGCAGAAATTGTCTTACTTTACACACAATGCACTTACCTAATGCTAGAAGCTTTACATAGCCTGTCTTTCCAAGACAGAATCAATTCAGATGTAGCTGGTTCAATTACCTTAAAGTTTTACTTCAAAAGTATGACAAGATAATGTATGGTGCTATTACCACTGACACAGATCCAATCCTAAAAATCAACCAGTTGCAGAGATATTGTATCTAAATGTCATTACCAAAACTATATTGAATCCACCTACCAAATCATCACCCACATATAATAAGGCAAATATTCTACAATCTCTACTATATCATTAAAGTGCTCTGGTAATGGCCCCGTAGAAAAGGCCTGACTTTTTAGGGTAAAACACTTGAAACACTGTGGTTATCTTTGTAAAGACAAACAGTGTACTACCATTAGTCTAGTAGAACATCATAGAGAGTAAAAGCCTTGTTTACAGAAAGGAAGATGCAGTCAGTACGAAATCTTCATCCAGAGTCTGTACTTGATTATTCCCTCAACAAAAATGGAAGTCAGACCAAGGTTAAAAGCAGCTTCCATATAGCACTGTCAGGAGAAAATAAAGCCTCTTTGTACTTCTAAGGAGAGGAGAGAGATATTCAAATGTTCCTGCACTGTGGTAAGACAGTCAAGCAAGCAGCTCCACAGGAGGACAGAGCCGTTGGCTACAGAGATCAGGAGGCACTGTGTCTGCACAAAGAACCAAGCTGATTCCAGGCCTAGGCAATGTCAAAGTTTTTGGACCCTGACGGTATTACAGCATGCAAGGCTCAGCCTTCCATGAACAGAACTGGCCAGCAAAATTCATCACTCTCAAATTATGTACTTTAACTACACTGTCTGGGTGTGATCACCAGAAATCTTTCCCTCTCTCCTCCTCTCCTAACATCGTTCTAGTTCTGCAAAATACATACACAGTCAGTAATGAACACAGGCTGATCAAAAATTAATGTTAAAGACATTTTTTCCATCAAAACTGTGTAATGAAGTTACTAAACCCGAAGTTTTCTAGAAGCACCAATGCATCCTCAATATAAAGGCACCATTTACCTTGAGACATTAAGTCAGCTTATCTTCCACGATGGATACTCTGCAGCCTGCACCATACCATATTTGTGTAATACAGAATCACAAAACCTATAAAGTAACTAGTTTCTTAGTGGAACAAAATGAACTAAGAAAATCTACTAAAGAGTTGGAAAATCAACACAAAGTTACTTCATATATTGAGATGATTTGTTGATTGTCTTCCCTATCAACAAAAAATATAATACACAAATGTTCAGAAAAAACAGCAGTTAAGTTGGCTCTAAACCCAACAAAGTGGTATGAAGTTTATCCTATATATTATATTGCAATTATAAACCATTTAATACAAATACAGTAACTGCTCCAATTATTGAGGTAAAAGATAGAACATTAAACAGCATTTTAAATCCACTTAAAGGCTAGAAAATGTTCAGGAAGTTGAATACATGTTTAAATAAAGCCACAAAAAATTCACTTTCTTTGAAATTTGAATAAAATTCAAGCATATAATGTGATTAGTATACAGTCAACTTTTCTTCTTTCAAAATGGCAACAGCTCACTATCAGATAAGCTATGATAACCAGCAGAAGAAAAAATACTTCTTTAATTATTGACTCTCTAAAGAAATAAATGATCTCTTTGAAAGTAGATACCATACAAAATCCAAACATCAGTCAAATCACCAATCCTGGTTCATCCAGGCTGACAGGTTCTCAGTTGATAATTACTTGCTATGCTTCATAATACAACCAGATAAGTTAACCTTTTGCACATAAGTCTTTTTAGAAGACATGGCAGACTGAATGCTTATTAGCCAGTTGGACAGGACTATGGATTTGGCTGACTGCAAAATATCTCTTTTTTTTTGCCATTACTGATCAGCTGGTGCATTTCAAGATAAAGTCACTTTTGCAACATTAAGCACAAATCCCCCAAAACTCCAACTCATAATACTCCCCATAAGCAGTTTTGTAGGTGTGCAGCTAAGAATATACATGTATTTGCATAGCATCAACGGCATGCCAGAAATTTCATTGTAGCTTTTTGAAATGCATCAGCAATAAGGCTGATGGTAGAAAAAGAAACAATGGAAAATGACTGCAGATTAGAACTGAACTGTTGTGTCAGGAATTAAGGTCAAAAATAAAGCAATGTTTTAGCACTCCTATTCCAAAAGTCACCCCATTGTTCCCAGTGTTGGTGGCAACACTGAGAAAGATGCTGATAAACTAGAAGACTGCCCCCCACCATGTCCACCCATCCCCACACCACCAATCCCCACCCCCGGCCAAAAAAAGAACCCACAACAAATCAGAGTAATCTGAGGTCTGCAAAACAGGTGTTATAATGCACAGTCAAAGTATTTCAGATTATCCAGACTTTCTGAAAGGATAACCTCTTTTTGGCTCATGGGGCTTAAACAACCAATAACTTAAGGATGGAAAAAAAGAATGTTTTGAAACTCTGAATTTCACAGATTTGTGTGGTTATATATATACCCATATATATGCACACAGGTATCTATTTTTCCTCATTGTTTTTTTCCTTCCATGACTTGTTTCATTACACTCCTTACTAAAGCCGTGTGATCCTCATTAAGCATCCCTGTTAGCCCCAACAGTGTCACAACTGAGCACAGGAAAATGCCAGTGCTAGTTAAGAAAGAAAATTCATTAAATATTGCTCCATTCACCATCTGAATGGAATAAGGGTGATGACACTAACAGACTGTCAGCTACAACTGAAAAAGGCAGGAATGGAAAGCATTATTATTATTATTATTAAATCAACAGAAATACAGTTATTGCTTGATATGCCAATAGAGGTCCTGAAAAGATTTTCCTGAGAAGACGAAGAAATCCAAACAAGGAAGTTCCTGTCTCATAGTAAGGAACCTTATTTTCGAAGTGAACAAATCTCATGCCTAACTGAACTGAGACTTATCTCAAAACCAGACACATTTCAGTAACGTGCCTATACAGATTCACTATATTGGTTTAGCAATATTGATTCAAAATCTATATAGTATATTTACCAGACAAATCAGGAATAGTATTACCATCTCACATAACCACTCCAACTTGCACAAAAAGCAGCCCTGTCCTCCTCCTCTGCTTCCCAGCGGAGTTACTCATATTAACCAACTTTTCTACTTCATCACTACCAATTTCCTTCTCTATTTTGCGATGGTCCAATTCTCAAAACCAAGTAAATTTTTCTCAAACTCTATTTTAAATATCATTGTAGTTAGAATATTACTGCTTCTATTTCAGATGTGTTGAACTTCTTCCACACTAGCAAGCTTGTCTTGAAAAGCTTGTGGAGTTTTTTAATTATACTAAGAGTTGACAGAATTAAAGAAACATCCCCCCCAATATTTTTTTACAGAATCAAGTTGTATGACTCTAAGAATGGCCTCTATGCCTTTTAGAGTTATAATGCATTTGTTCTATTGCTTTCTCAAAGGCTTTGCAAAAGTTTATAAAGATACGGACACATCAGCTCTTAAACTCAGAACTGATGACTGACACCAGGCCTGAAAGCACATTTATTACAGGTCTCTTAAAGTAACTATCAGACTTCAAAGCTTCAAATTTTTTTTTAATTATTATTTTTATTTTATACCCAAATAATTTCTTCACTGCCTCCCCATCTTCCATTTTATGACGCTGAATTTTACTTTGAGCTATCTTAGACATGAACACATGAATAACATCATGCTGCCTGTACCCTACACATACCTAACAAGCTGCAATGCTTATTCTAATCCAGGAAGTCTGAAAACTCACAGCATTAATTCCACATTCCAAATGTTCCCTATACAACTGAAAGAAACAGACAGTGCTTGGTGCATCAAAAGCAGATTCTGGAATACAGTGGGGTAACAGTCCAGTTTTAAAATCTAGAATTGCATGGCTAAGTATCCACGTAAAGTCAGAGGCAAAACTCTGCTTTTATAAAGCTGCTTCACAATCATGTTATCTTCATGATGTTATACTCATCTTTCAGACTGAATAACCATATATATAGCAAGGGAAAGAACAAGTACTTCAAGCATTTTATTGATGAAAAATACTACAGAGCATGAGGTTCACAAATTAATTCACATATGACACTTCAAAATGGAGCACAGATATGTAAAAGACTGGATTTTTTGCTAACCAGTTAGCAAAATGGTGACTGGTAAGCAAAAAATCCTCTGGTGTTACTGGTTAGCAAAAAACCTTCCCAAACTCATGAATATTTGGAAGCAACAAAGCAATTAAAAAGCAGGGAAAAGAGAACAAGGGGAGAAGGAAGGATGAGCCTAAAAAGCCAATGACTGAAGTTAGGATTCTCCATTCGGGTTTCAAGAAAATGTCCCAAGATAGAAAAACCTAAAACAACAGAACAATAAAGCCAAAAAGCCACGCAGGATGTTTTTTTTTACTTGAGACAAAATTTAAAACTGGTGGTTTTGTTCTCCCCTCACTCCTCCATATGAAAAATTCCTGTTATTTGTTGTTCCAGTTTGAACATATTTCATCTATCTAAAAAACAGTTAAGTTCTGAGTTACCAGAAATAAAGGGTTCGAACTCAGAACTTAACTGGCTATTTGGTGGATGAAATAATCATTGTCCCAGTTTGACCGTAACACAGAAATGTCCCCTTCTGAACCCACTGAACTCAAAGGTGTATTTACAGAGTTCCTAAGGTTTGAATTATATTCCTCTTACTTAACAAGTATGGATGACAGGTTGTTAACTTCAGAGGAAGATTTAAGGAAAAGAAGTTACCTATTGAGAAGGTAAGAACCCTTCTTAAAAAAACACATTTAACTAAATAACTAGGGGATTTTTGTTTGGTTGACTTTTTATTATTTTTTACAATATGAACATTCATAATGCATAATGAAATACCGTGAATATAAATAAAAACCAGTCACAAATACACACAAATTACTACGTGCTATACATCCAGGAATAAAGTGGAATGATTTGAAAGCAGCAGAAACGCAAGGAGGCCAAGCATATCAGTGTGAGGGCAAAAAGAATGGCATGACACACCTCACTGCAGCATTTCTGGAAGCATCTCTCTTCCCCTTTCACTTCCCGTGACACTATCAGCAGATACTCTGACTGCTGAGCCCGGCCACAGCTGTACTGGGAACCTATACTGACAAGCTGAAATAACCAATCAAAGCAAAACACAAAAAGAAACCTTCGTAAAGCTGAAGCACATACCATTATCCAAATTGTACAATTAACAGATGAGCTGAAATGTTCAGGTTACATTTACTTGGCACTAGAACAGGTTGCTATCAAGCTACAATTTCATTTCCACATAAAATAATTATTGTGGCGGCTGTAAAGACCTTTGTAATTTCAAGGGAAGTTAAGAGTTACTGACAGTAAGACAGAAAACTCCCCATATCACTGCGGTGTAGCCAACTACTCTGAAAAACATAAAGTTCAGTGCACTATGAAAGTGAGTGTTATTTTCCCATCATACTTGCCAAGTGGAGAAGGTAACGTGGATATAAGACTGGAAGGTGTTACGTAAAGCAATATATCAAGCCTGGGTATGAAAGAGCTTCATCTTGTTCCAAATATTGATAAACAAAATACAGCTAAGGAAACATATGAAGTCATCTAGAGGAATAAAAGTTGGATGCTCTAAGTTGCTTTCAGAAGGGGTAATTTATAGAGATCCAAGAAAATAACTGGAGTGGAAAAAAAAAAAATGTCGGTCTTGTTCCCATAAAAACCACTGCCAAGAACTCTGGTCATACGTGCCAACCATCTAATAATTCAAAATTCAGCATAACCTCAGACTTGTTATTACAAAAAATATTTTATCTTAATAATACTTGGCAATTCCTAGTCCATTTAAATTAAAGCATAACTGTCAGTGCCCATGAGAAAGATTAGAGCCTTAAATTAAGTGTGAAGAGCTAGACAACAACAGCCTATATTCTGAGTAAACTAAAACATGTCAACTGAGATTGACATGGATAAGAAGGCCAATGAACAGTAAATTTATATACATCCTGATACTGTTATGTGAATAATTTTGAAGGCAGCAGCTAAATACTGTCCTCCTCATACTGTGAACATGCTTAAGACTGCATTATGGTGACAGACTCAGGTTACATTAATCATTAAAATTTACATGACCAACACCACTCCTGTATAAAGCCTTTGTATGTACCAACTTTGTACAGTCCAAAATTTCTTATGTTGTATTGCCAAAATACTGGCTTTTTCTGATTGCCTGAAGAAGTGACAATCAAAGCTAAAAAATCCTCTACAAAATAACCCACTGAAATCAGAAAAGTAGGGCACCATAATTTTTGGTAACAGATTTTGAACTAGGACTGATATGTAATTGTACTGTTCTAGCACAGCTTTCTCCTACATTCTTCGGAAAAGGGCATCAAAACATCTGCATAAGTGCACCAAAAGTTCAGCACCTTCCACTCCTATTTAATTATCACATCCAATACAATAAAATTTTTAAATGTTAAGGGGAAAGAAATGGTTTTGATTAAAACCAACCATTTAGACATATTGCATGGGGCTGAGAGCACAAGGACTCCCAATCCATAGGAATATCACTCCTCTGAAAAAGCTGACGATTTCAGCGTTTTTCATGTATGAAGTGTGGTGGATACCACCCCAAAAACTCCTGAAGGAACCATGCTGCTGAGCAACACGGGCTTAGAAAAGATAAAAAATTACAGAAATGCTACAGTGTTCTCAGATCTTCACGATAAAACTGTTCACATTATACAGAATATACTAATCCTATTCCAAGTGAATGCTGTATGCTAAAAGCAGGTCTCCAATACAACCAAAGAAGGGAATGGCCTAGTGTGAGGTAATGAGATGCTGAGCATTATAAGATTATACAGCTATTGTGTTTATCTACTTCAAACTATGTGTCTAAAAGAGTGCAACATGAGAGAGGGAGGAAGTGGGAAGAAAGCTGAATGAAACAAGGGCGTAATGTTCAAGAAAACCACTGGAACTTTCCAATTCTAAAAGAGATTATAACAGTTTTTTCAGAAGCTGCACTGTCAAACCAGTATTACACCCAAATACAATATCCCCAAAGACTGTAAGGCTTCAGGATAGGTAAAAGACAAGGTATCATTTACTATTTTAAAAAGTAAAGAATCTCTGTAATGAAAGCTAATTTCTCATGTGCATTAAGTGAGAGCTTTTTACAGGAACTTCAATAACATTCACCTCCTAGCATGGCAAACAGACCTGGTAATACTTGAGCCAGAGAAGTGAAGAATAAAAAGCTGTCTGTTTGGTCAGGATGTCTCCGCGACACCAGCATCTTATGCATTTCAGCAAATATAAGCAAAATGTTCTCTTTTACCTTTGTGTCCTGAACATTTTAAAAATGTTGCTTTGTTGTATTATTAGAGTGAGACTGCACAGGATAACGGACTTGTGCTTATTCCAATCTCTCCTAGGCATCAGACACTGAAAAAGGTGCTGACGGCAGAGCACTCGTGTCTCATCTCAGAGTTAACAGATTCATTGTTCCAATGCAATTAAATATTCTGCTAGGTTAGGAATGTGAAGGATGAAGAAGTTGTACAGTTAGTTTCTTATTTACAGAGATTAGCAAAAATAACAGAAAGATCTTCTTGCAATTTTACAATGCATTCTTGAATGTACACACAAAGCTATTTTTATACAGTGCAAAGAACATTCACACAGCTCACAGCTATCCAGCTCCAC
Organism: Myiotriccus ornatus; assembly: GCA_036023395.1. NCBI lineage: Eukaryota > Metazoa > Chordata > Aves > Passeriformes > Tyrannidae > Myiotriccus > Myiotriccus ornatus. Next base: position 16,281,826 of record JAYRBT010000033.1, on the reverse strand, counting down.
ATCCACACTGGTGAAGTCCACCCTCCTATGTCTACCAGTTTTTTATCTGAAGAATCACTCTTTGGGCCTGACAAACATTTATCTTCCAAGCTCATGTTTTTTTACTCAGAGCTCTTTATATCTAAATTACCATTCACATAAACTTGTATTAGATAATTTTGGTTGATTCAGCCTTCAACTGCTTGTGTGTAGACACTGAAGAATTACATTTCAGACATGATGCAGATGTTTTTAAAGAAAGTCAGCACAATTTACCTCCTGGAAAGCTAAATTTTTTTTTGTTCTATGACAAATACAAACACAAGTATCAAATTTTAATTTAACTGTGTATGTACGCTTAAATTCTGAAAATGACTGAGTTACAAAAGATGCACAGAATTTAATTTATTTTATACTCCTTTTTCAAAAAAATGATCTTTTAGAAGACTTTGTAACTATAAAAACCCATATGGGTTTTTTACCTGTTCAAATTTCCAGCCATCAGACATTGTGGAAACCATTTGAGTGAGTTCCTCTTCCTGGCACTGCAGCACTCTGTATACGTGTTTGACTGGCACCTTCAAGAAGAAATATAAGATGCTCAATAGGTCATGGAATTCACCATGTTTGTGACTGGTCTGAAGCAGCCCTTACTTTCTAGAAATGATAAGCAACACCACCTGGAACTCATATGGAGCAACGAATAACTAGGACCACTTTAGATGAGACCTTTAGTAAATGCTATCAGAGCAACACATCCTGACTTCAAGAGAAATTTGGCAACACGAGTTTGCAATATCTCCACAAAGACTAACTTACAAAGGAAGGCCAGAGCAGCAGAGTTAAAGAACAAACTTTCTCTATTGTATTCACTTCCATAGAGAAATATTCATGAGCTGCTATGAGAAGAAGCAGTCTTCTCAACCGCAGAGTGCTACAAATAAAGAAACTAACTTTGCTACAAGAAAAGGAGCTAAATAGCATCTGTATGCACGTTGCGTAAACATACTGTAGAAACAGCAGTTGTACCATAATTAGGGAACCTCATCATATTCAGAGTACTTAAATATAAATGAGAAAGATATATTCTAAACAAGCTGTTCTCTAAAACAACTATTTGCAGAAATGATATGACGAATTCTACTAATACCAGACATTTTGGAACAATTATTTAGACTGTTTTCACGTTTTGTACAAGATTTGTGAACTTTGCAAGTAGCCAGAAATTAAGAATATTAATCTTTGTATTCTAAGGGTTCCAGCTCATCCGGAGATGGAGGCAGCCATTCAGTATCTTACTAGGGAAATGAGCAGTTAGATAAAAAACACATGGAACCCACCCACTGCTTGTCATAGAACAAATAATCAAAAGCACACTAGAAAACAGCCTCACCTGTGAGATTTTGCTGTCTCTTTCCCTTATTTTGTCCTTTACCAGCTTTATTAGTGATGTGATATTGTAGAATTCAGCCTCTTCCAGTACACCTAAAATGAAAACATTTTTTGGAAAGACAATGTAACCAAAGATTCCAGAACAAAATCACCAATCAGTTCCTATGATTATCTTCTCTACAGCTATAAAAAATTATTTATTTCACCCTATAATAAGATAATTTACCAACCTAACGATTCTTGCCTCCTTCAGGCACAGGTAGTTCAATGTTTAGCTCATTCTAAAAAATTGTCCTAAAAAACCCTCAAAGAAAACGGAAGCCATTTCACACACAGAATGAGGCAGGAAACAAAAAAAGGAACACAGACACCATTCCATAGCAGACTGATAGACAACCATAGCTCAGGCCCTGCCTCTGGCTGGAATGCAAAAGAGAAATTAAAATAATCCTACAGAAAAGCTCTGCAGCTGCTAGCATGCGGGAAATTTTGCTTCCTGTCATTTGAGATCTTAGATCCTGACACAAAAGTTTGAAGTTACTGCTTCAACTCATATGTTCAAGGCTTACCTGTTCTCCACATGTAGTATGAACTTAACAATGCATGTGGAAACTATATTTCATACTATTTCCCACTAATATTGTTAAATTGTATTTATCTTTGAAAAATTTCTTCAATACCTTATCAATACAGTTTTAGTAGTATATGCTTTGAAACAGTCATCCTCCATTAGGGTAAAATTGTTACAAACTGGGGACAGGGAGGAAGAAGCTGAGCGCAGAATTTAGTCTTCAAAAGCATATTCCACACTTGTGAACACCCCAGACCTTCACCCTTACTTTGATTTACATCTTCCCAATCTTGTTTCCCAGACAGGATTCTTTTGCTTGAAGAGGACTAAACCCAAATATTTCACACAGTCAGAGATGAAAGATACAAGACTACACAATAAAAGCCATCTCCTCTCCTGTTTGAATACTTATAGGCCTTGTGCAATTAGGAATCATACTCAAAACACTCAGCTAACAGCACATACTATTAACTCCATGACGCCTATCAGCTTTGCTTGAAACAGATTGAAATGCTACACTGACTAAGATTTACCACCTAGTTCTAAATTATTTTGATGACTCAAAAGCAGTGAAAATAATAAGCAAGTGACAAGTAAACAAGTAAAGGATATTTAGGAATGTCTTACCTTCCTCAGCTAGGTCCTTGTTAATAACCAGTTTCCCGTGTCTCAGATAGTTCAGCACTGGCCCAAAGTATGTTGGGTCTCTGTCTATTAAATAGGCACCCGTTTCATCCTAGATTAGAAAAACAAACAAACAAAAACCAAACAAAACCCCAAACAAAAAACAACAAAACACAAAACCCCCAACAAACAAGCCAAAAAAACCACAATGATTTGAACATCCAAGTGAGAATTGCAAGCTCATATTCAGCTTGGCGTCTGAATAGCAAGCAGGTATTCAGATGTAGCCACATTCATTATAGCCAAATTTTTTAAAGACATTAAAAGGAAGAAATTCAGCAATGTAGTTGTAACTCTACCAGACTGATCACTCAAATCATGTAATACGCAACTTCTCTTACCTGATTAATCACCCACAATCATTTATCAAAGATTATCAATACTGCTAGCATGAAAGATCTAAGTAGTAAGTGAAAACACTGAAAGTTAAGGTTAAAAATAACACTTAAAGTGAGGAATTTTTTTTTTAAATCTGAACAAAGGCTATATTTTAGCAAGGCTCAAATATCAGTTTTTCCTTTTTCTTTTTTTTTTAATTAAAGGCAAACAAACCTACTTCTTTTTAACCTCAACACTTTGTTCTAAAAACATTTGGTTTTGTCTTAGCTCCAATGTACAAAAACTCAGGGTACTAAGAACTGCCATGTACCAAGCAAGGGTCGTATGTGGATCTTCTGAAAAAAGTACACTGGAGTTGCAGTTTCTACCTACCTCGTGCAGACAGTGAAGGAATAGATCAAATTAACTAACACTCAGTTTACTGAACAGAGTACAGCATTTTGTGAAATGCAAAAAACATCAAGAAATCCAGAGCTGATATTCCTGACAAAGAGATAAAGAAGCAAAATTGGTATCTCCCATGTTATTTACAATCTATGTATGAACTCCTGTGATCAATGCAGTACTGATATATTTCGTGCTGGCCAGAGGTCTAAGGAAGATTCATAAGATAGATGTCTAACATATCTATTGCTTCTTTCTACTACCAAATGGATCACTGACAGTATTAATCCTTTAGGTTTTGGCACAATAAATATCTTACCAATACATATTGAAGATGTGGCAGCACCCCAAACACTCATTTTACTTATTCTTAATATTCCAGTAGTTTACAGGAGATATTCAAAAAAGCATCATTACTAGCAATCCTAGCTAAATTTGAGTCATTCTCCCTGGAAACCACATATGCTAGTGATACTTGCTGTTCCACATGAAAAAAAAAAAATTCTACTGACCCAATCCTTTGCATTTTAACATTAATGCTTATATATAAAGGTGTGCTTACTGAACTCAAATACCTGAAAACTCTTTCTACTTAACAGGACCTAGAGTTCCAAAAAAAATGTTTAATTGGAAAAAAGATGGTGGATATATTTTCAGATACTTGGATTTCATTTCTGAATAACTGAACTTGTCTAGCTGGGGTTGGTAGAATGTAGAAAGACCAGAGCCTGAACTACAAAAGCCATAAACACCTTTCTATAATTACAAGCTAAATGCTGTCCACACTTAGACACACTATCACTTTAGAAGAAGTGAAGGGGTGTTTAATTTTATATAACATTAACTGTTCGAGAAAATGTTTAATACATTAAAACATGATGTCAGCTAACCTACACTCAGATCAGACAATGCTTGATGAAGTCTAATCACAATTTCTTCTGATCTAAACACAAGGTCTCACAGAAGTGAGGCTATGCACCAAAACCAGTAGATAGACAAAGTGCATAAGATGGTATAGTTTTAATATGTCACATTTAAATACATTTGTATTACCAAAACAATTCAAGAATGAACAATCTACAGATAAAACCCAAAGAAATTAAATTAGCTGACAACTGTACGAATTATAAACTGAAATGTATTATTCAGTACAGGAATAGAAACCAGTCAAGTTGAAAAGTATAATCTAAAACAGATAAAAAGAAACACTCTTTTAATGAAGAAAAGTGCAGTACTTGGTCATCAGTTGAACTGAACTGAGAAACATATGGGCCTACAAAACTGGAAGTCCTCCCAGTTAAGAGAAATAAATCTCTAGAACTAATCTTGTTCAATAAGATTATTGTAATTCTTTACACTACAGTGTTTGCTCACATCACCTTATGAAGCAATACTGGCCACCAGCTCTACACCACTACAGAGACAGAGAGGTGGGTCTGGGAAGCAAAGTAACTAAAAGCTCTAAATGAAATCTCAAGTAACAGCGGCTACTTCACTCTTTGCAAAAAAGGACTTGAACTTTTTTTTTTCTTTCCTCTTGTTTTTTCCTTTTTTTAAACAGGCTACAGTATCTGAAATTTCCCTTCCCCAAGCAGATCTCTATATACACTAAACAAGCTTTCAACATAATCACAAAGGGAAGAAGCTATGTCAGGCCTTCTCTTTAAACTTCCACCTTATGAGAGGTCACGTATGAATCAAATGCAATTCCAGTAGTGTCATTATTGCCTGAAAGGCATCACAGAGTAAACAATGTGTCTTGAAAAATAATAATAAAGAAGAAGGCACACATAAGTCTTATAATTTATGATTCAATAGAAATTAGCAAATACCAGCACTTATAAACTCTGGCTAAATGCTAACAGTGTGCAGTACAAATGCTGTCAATAGCATTCACTTCAGCATGTAAATTCTCTGCAAAATCTGCCTATCCAAACATGTCTACAGAGATGGAAAACATGCATTAATTAACTCCAGAAAGGAAGATGTGTATCTTGAACACTGACCTCACAGCTCAGGTTTGCTACAGACTAGCAGCAAGGAGTCACCCAAAAAGGAAAACCAATCAGTAAAGAATATTGTAACCCTATGCAAAAAATACACAGGCAAAAGGGGCACAAAATTTACTTTCTCCTCATCTTCCTATAGAAAACGCCTTATCACTCTTCCTTTAGAATGAGCTGCCTGAATATCATTCAATATATGCTAAGCACTTCATGTTGAAATCACTAAGAAAAGCCGATTACACTAGAGCTTTAAGGATATTTATGTAAACATAAATCCAATAAAATCTGACACAGAAGTGTAGTTATCTGCTCTACCCAGAACACTCAAAATACAGGTCATAAGTCTATCAGAATATCATCAGGATTGTTTTCATCTACATGTACATGAAAGCACATTGTATTCTCTTGTGTAATTAGCATTTTGACAATTTCTAAAAGAAAGTTTTATTTTAAGATAAGAATATTAAACTGCAGTTAACATGCAGTCTAGAAATTTAAATACATAGTTACAGTCTGCACAGACATAACTACCTTTAGGTTGCTAGCTTAAATATTAATAGACTTTGGTGTCCCAGCTAAGCAATTTCCTCTTCTAACTAGTAAATTAGGCTTCTACAAGCTTCGAGCAAATTTGAATCTTCACTGACAACAACTAGTGTGGGTATTTTAAAGATGTTTCCCGAACTTCAAGCAAATACCACAAATGTCAGACAAATCTATAATAAGATTTCAGTTTTCTCTTGTGCGTATATATATAATGCAAACAGGTGATAATGTTTACCAGAACAGCAGCTGAAACTCATTTCCCCTCTATTCAGTAGTCACATCACCCCAGATTTTGACCCCAGAGGTCTTTCATGCAAATTTTGACACTCTTCATAAGAAAACTCAAAGCAAAAGTCCTAATTAATCACACAAGTGTTTGTATCTTTACCCAGTTCCATTTTTTGCATTACATCTCTAGCAAGTTTCTCCTTCCTTGTCCATAAGTCCTAGAACCTTTTCCACATGCACTTACGAGGACACCATTTAAAAGAGAGCATTGCTCAGGTACAGCGAACCTGCATTTGTTTATCACCACTCTCCCACACCATGGAATTTTAGAGGAAGCTCTAATAATTTCCTCTTAAATTTTCAATCACCTAGTTCAGCAATACACAAGTATTTTCAAAGAATTTGAAATATATTGCCCACAACATTTAAATGATTGCGTATTCCTGTTGCAATCATTTCCACTTCAATTAAAGAGACTGAGGTTCAAAGGAATCATAATGAATACTTACCCTGATCTTAGTTTAAAACACACATAGGACTCAATTTATTTATAGTGAAATTTAACCTTTAGAAATAACTGGTGAAACCTAATCATTTAGTTCAAGCCATTCCAATAAATAATTACTCTCACTGTTAACATTATGTGCTTTCTAGCATGGACATCTACAGTTTGACCCTTCAACAGCTGGATCTGACAATAGACTTTTGCTAGACTGAACAGGCTTCACTATTAGATTTCTAGTCTCCATTTATGTACTTCTGGACTGAGAAGTCACTCCTTAAACTCCCTGCCAACAAAAGAGTTTTGTTCTTTATAACCTTCTGTCAAATGATGTTCCGTGTTGTGACTACCCACTACCGTAGTGTGACACTGAATTGTGTATACTAGAGGCTGGTTCAGGATTCCAGTAGGTCTCAAACAGTGGACCAAATACACACACCTTCCCAATCCCATTTAACAGTCTCCCCAAGAATTGCATTAAAACAGTATTTGAAATGCCATAAATTTATTTCCAGTCAATTATCTTCATTGAGACCAATACTTTTCCAGAATGGATACACTCAGAATCCACACCACCAAGCTGAGTATTTTAAAAAATTACAACATTTACATATATTGAGCAACCACAAGTTCTGCTAAAGGCAGCAATATGCACAGAAATACAGTAATATTTGGCACTAAATCTGGACTTAGAAATAATTGTCTCCCCTACCCTCTGTGCTTTTTAAATCTTGAGCTAGTTGCCCAGAACACATTTTTCACAAACTATGTGGCCTAAAAACTTTGAGTGTCAGCAGACTGCCAGTACTTATCAAAACTACATCAGTAACACAACCTATCTAAGTAGTCAAAAATGTCATGGACAAATATAGTTTATCTCAGTTATTTCTTAGAATAATGACTTATTTCTTAGTAATGACAGTTAAGGATGTGCTGCCAGGAAGATTCTGATTTTCCTAAAATATTCGGTGCTTGCTTGCTTCCTTCCCCAACAGATTCTACCTCAGTACAAATACATCTAACTTTAGAAAGGCATTAAAAATCAAGCATGAATACTGTTGCCAAAACCTTAAGAAAGTCTGACAATCTTCTCACTTAGGGGAAAGTTAAAAGACTGATAGACCAGTTTGTAAAAGAAAAACTGGTATATAGGTAAAGTAGGAAGGTGTTGAAATAGACAAATATCTGGCAATAATGCAGTAAAAGCATTAAATTAAACAATGATGAAAAGGTGAGCAAGGCTCTGCTTCTCTGGTTTTATGTATTCATTTCTAAAGCAAGATTTAAAGATTCCAGAAAACAAATCCTATTCTTAAGAGTAAGTATGACTACTACCACTCGTTTGCTGAAATGATTCTCAAAAGGTCTTAAATACAAAGTTGTGCGTGAGCATGACACTGTGACACATACTAAATTCAGAGAACCTATGTCACCATCTCATTCCATTAAACACTATTTTTGCCGCAGGGAGTGCCAAGGTTAATCTTTCCTCTGTTGCAAGTGGAAACGTATCTGACAACGTAGGCTGCTCCACCCTACTCAACATTAGCACCTGAAGGTAGTTTGAAAGCAAACGTGCTCCCTTTCTTTAAGTCTTCCAGTTCTTTTTAGCAGCAATCATTACGGAAATCACAGAATATCTTGAGCTGGATCAATGACCCTTGTGAGTCCCTTCCAACTCCTGGCCCTGCCCACAACACCCCAATAATCCCTCCTTGTCCCTGAGAGCAGGGTCCAAACACTCCCTGAGCTCTGTCAGCCTTAGGGCCATGACCACTGCCCTGGGGAACCAGTTCAGTGCCCGACCACCCTCTGGGAAAAGAACCTTCTCCTGATATCCAACCTAATCCCCCCTAACATAGCTCCAGCCATTCCCTCGGGTCCTGTCACTGGTCACAGAGAGGAACATTGGTGCTGTGCCTTGTAAGGAAGCTGCAGACAGCTATGGGGTCTTCCCTCAGTCTCCTCTTCTCCAACTGAACAAGTGAAGTGACCTGAGCTGTTCCTTTTATGGCGTCCCCACAAGGCCCTTCACCATCTCTGTGTCCCTCCTTTGGATGCCCTCTAAAAGGTTTAGATTCTTCTGATACTGTGGTGCCAAAACTGCACCCAGGACTTGAGGTGAGGCTGCCCCAGTGCAGAGCAAGGCGGGACAATCCCCTCTCTTGCCCAACCGTTGATGCTGTGTCTCATGCCCCCCAGGGCTGGCCTTCCAATCTGCCAGGGCATATGGCAGTGCCTTATCTTTTATTTAAGAGAAGCTTAAACCTTTACTCTCTCAAGTAAAGACAATTTCTGACCTATCAGCAAGCCATCTACATTTTTAAATTTACTTTTATAGGTTAGTTTAAGCTCTTCAGAAACACCCAAGCCAAACCAAGGGCAACAAGAAAAAAAAAAAACACTCCCACACCACTACATTTGAGGTTGTTTTTTTTTTCTCTAAATCTGGAACTAGGTCCTGTTCCCTACTTTTTTAAGTGTTCAAATATCCTTCCTGGAAGTTATACCTGAGAAAATAATGAAATCTACTACAAGCCTCACTGAAAAGAAAATCATATATATTTAAAAAAATTAAAATTTTAAAAATTCATATGTAAAAAGCAACTCTTTATTTTAAATCTGTAGGTTATATATTCAAGGGTTATAAGCTGTTCCTTTCTTTTCCCGAAGAGTGCTGTACTGGAAAACCCTTTTTGTTCATGCTGCTCCAAAATCGCTTCCAGAGCCAATACTATATACAAATACTTTATATTTGTTACTACATACCACACAATAGATAATATCCTAATAACTTTTTTTCCCTACTAAAAATGAGTCAGAATGAATTTTGAAATATTCAGTATCACCCACCATTTGCAATCTATGCAGAATATGTAATGTTTTTCTCAGAGAACTGCTGAAAGACAGAATGCTATGCCCAAGTGAGAGGTTATTATCAAAAGTACTTTGATCGGGTTCTTGAAATTGAACAGGAGTGATGACAGTGCAAAAATAACAAAATGTTAGTGCACGCAGATATTCCATTAAAATGCTAAAACTAAACTCCATCAAACAACATAAAAAAATCACTCATGAACAATCCTGTGCTCTCTGCTGTATTTATGAGCAATTGTGTTATTCACGAACCTAATGGTTTCACGTGGCATCAGCCCACCTTACACCTCAGCTCCCCTGAAGCTCACGGACTCATTAAATTGCACCCCTCAGAAACTGCCCTCGCGGCGGCAGAGCCGCTCCCCCGCCCCTCACGGCAGCGCCGGGCCCAGCGCTCCCTCCACTCCGGCGGCTGCCCGACAGGACACACTGCGGGGACAGGGGAGCGGGCCCGGGCCGAGGGCAGGGGAGAGGGCCCGCAGCGGGGCCCGCGCTCACCTTGTCCGAGTCCAGGTCGGGATCGGCCTGGCAGAGGCGGAAGAGGAAGGACTTGGGGTCCCTGCAGAGCGTCTGCCGAGTGGTCAGGAAGCAGGTGCCCCCCACGTTCAGCCGCACCCACTTGCCGGGCCCCGCGCCGGGCGGCGGCGCGGAGCTGCAGCGGCGGCAGGGCCCGCCCGTGCCGAGGCCGCCGGCCACGGGCACCGGGAACTCGCAGTGGTTCTCCGCCGCCATCCTCGCCGCCGCCGGAAGGGGCCGCCCCCCCGGCCCGGCCCCGGGCGCACCGCCCCCCGGAAGCGCCCGCCGGAGCCGCTCCCCGCCCTCTCTTCGCGGAGAAACCCGAGTGCACCCCTCCTTCACCTCGACCCGCCGGAAGGAAGAGGCGGAGGCTGCGCAGGACCCTACATGCCTTTATTACAGACTACCAAGCATAAGTGAAATCCGTCATCCAGTCACTAACTACACATCTACAGCACAGAGATCTTCGAGAGGAGAATAAACAGTCATTAAATTATGAGATATGATTAAATCATCGACTGATAGAAAATTTATATAATAAAGCCAGAAAAGAGGTGTAAAATATAGTTTACAATAATTATTCACATTCAAGGCTGTACATCAATACATACAACACCATGGCCCCGAACATGAATTCAATCCAAATAATTCATATATTAGAATTTAAATAACACAGACTGAACTAGAGGCCAACAAGAGCCAGCAAATAACCTCATAAGAATAAAAATACAAAAGTGTGTATCTTATATCATTGCATTATTTGCTTCTGTTTTCACAAGTTCTTGGAAGAGGGGAGACTGTACTGTTGTTTGTTGAGAGGGGCTGGGTTTTTGTTTGGTTGGGGATTTTTCTTTTTTTTTTTTTTTTTTTTTAATTTGTAAGTCACAGTTACAGCTACAAACCAGGTAGAGCATATTACACATGTAACTGACTGCCACCAACCTGAAAACAGCTAGCATACACCTATCAAAACTGAGTATGGTTCCTGGTTCCAATTTTTTCTCTGTTGTCAAGACACAGTAACTTTAAATTCTGTTACAATTTCAAACTTTTGCCACATCCAATCAGAGTTAGTACATGGTCATAGGAAGCTTCGTCAAATAGCAACCATCTACATTCAGTGCCCTGCTGACAGACAGACTTCATTCTCAGGACCAGTGACAGGACTCAAGGAAATGGCATGAAGCTGAGTCAGTGGAGGTTTAGGCTGGGTATCAGGAAAAGGTTCTTCCCCTAGAGGGTGGTTGGGCACTGAACAAGCTCCCCAGGGCAGTGGTCACAGCACCAAGGCTGACAGAGCTCAGGGAGTGTTTGGACAATGCTCCCCGGGACAGGGTGGGATTACTAGGGTGTCCTGGGCAGGGCCAGGGGATGGACTGATGATTCTTCTGAGTCCCTTCCAACTTAGGATATTATGTTCTAAAACCAGGTTACTGGGTGCTTAAGAACCTCTCCAACTGTTTATTGTATAAAAGTCATATTTCTTCTAGGAAAGACGAAACATTCTTAAATTATCAGTCTTAAAAGAAAACATGCCATTTTGGGTTACAGAACTACTTGTTTGTAAGCTCACTTGATCAACTGATGGACAATCTGCATCACGAAGCTTTGCAGGAGTATTTCCATTTGATTAATAAAATATTTACACAAAGTATACCAGGCATTCAGCAAAATTTCAGATATAAATACCACACCTATTTGTGTAATTTACTAGTAAGAAGTGATCAGAATTCACAGGCCACATCTTTAGGCAACTATTAATAGACAAGTTCTTCTCAGTAAGGTGTTGAAATCAAACGTTTTGTCCACAGGCCAAATGAAGTAATTTTCTTGACTTCACTAAATCATTCAAAAGGAAATGTATGTGGGAAATTCTCATGATTCTTCAAAGTTCCCAGCACAAAATGTAATGATATCAAGCACATTAAATTAAGAATTTGAACTATGAAAACTGATTAGAATCAACACATCTTTGTTTCAATCAACAGTTATTTCCAGGACTATATATAGCAGATACTTCACAACTAAAATATGTCAGAGGGAGAAAAGTGGAGCACAGTACAGATACTTTGATGTTTTCAGCATCTAAGTGCTTAGCAAATGGAATTGTTATAGGTCATATCAGTCTGCTCACAATGCCTCAACATCACATCTGAAGCAAGTCTTTCTTTAATGTAAAGCCTTTACAAAACTGGATTTTTAAGGCCAATGGTAATAAACTAGTTTCTCCAATTTATTGAAGTAGTTTAAAACTTCCTGTGACTGGGCTGGATGCTGAATAAAACAGTGTTATTCAAAAGTCCTTTCTAGTAGTAATAGATGTATGACTTACTTGAAGTAGTACTTCTTCCTTTCTTAAGCTCCACAACACAGAAAACTGATGCAGTAGACACCTTTCTGATGTTTAAATCCCCAGCAATCAAAAATTACAATACCATTGACCAGATTCTTCATAAATGATTGGCAATTGTTCAAATTGCAAAAGATAGAATGAATCAATAAATTGGATTTTCAACAGGTTTGCAGTCAGGAAGAATCTTTAGAGTCATCTTCTAAGAGTGATTAACACCTTTTTTTTTTTTTATGCTTTGAAAACCTTGGATTAGAAGCACAAAAATCACCTGGCTTATCTGCAGCTCTGAAGAATCTCCCGTGTACATTTCATTCCATGAACTTTCATGAACCATAGGAGTGATCTTCAGGACAAAGAATTGAACCTACCCCAGGTATAAGCATTTAAAATGGGAACCAGCCCATCATAGTATGCAGCACCTGTCAATACACATTTAACTGGACAAACTGGCAAAACAAACTTGAACCCACAATTGCTTTGTGTTGCCTCACTCTGTTCTTCTGCCACCTTTCAAAACCAGAAATTTCACTTACAGTACAAGAAATACAAAGACCTCTCCCAGAAAAGTTCTAGATCCTTCTCAAAAAACAACAGCTAAGTAAGAGTGGATTAGGAACACTGAAGCTCTAAGTGGAGGGATGACTGTTATGAGATGCTCAGTTTTCTAATGACAGCATTGTCAATTAAAAAAAGGGATTCCAGAATGCAGACATTAGCCTTCTTGACAGCCCCCTGCTATCAAGATCTGGCTGGCTGAAAGCTCTTGCTGGGCAGGACAGAAGTCTCCTGAGAGAGGATTTTCAAGGTGTGAAAGAGCATAGTAATTGCTTTGTTATGGCAAAATGATTAAAACTCTACATATTACAGAAAACATGGTTAAGCATAGTTAGATTTCCACCTAGTGAACAAACCAATGGAGATCATTTTGCCAGACTTTTATGGGAGGCCAAGGTTTGTCACACTGCACAGCAGTGGCACCATGAATCTCCATTATTTTCAAACGCTCCTGTATAAAGTTGGGAATACGTCTACATCTCTACACCAAAGCCTAAATCCAAAAGTGATAGAGTTGCCTCCAGTGGACACAACATATGGCTGGAATTTGACAGCCAGAGAACAAATGGATAGCACTGCAACAAACTTAAAATACCTGTCATCTTGGTTAGAATGGCAAATATAGCTTAATACAGACGTAGATCAGAGGTGCACTGTGCTATTCAAATCTGAGTGACAAGGAGTGTAATTTGTATGTGATGAAATTTGTCATGATGTAAAGGGAATGCTGTTCTCTCTTCCTCATCTCAGCCATTTATAGGACACCTTCACCCCCTTAACACCAGGCACTGTAAGCCAGGGATTTACTTCTCTCAGGTCTACGGACATGGTGGGATACAGAAGACTACAAGAATGCTGTTCCTCCAAAAGAAAAGGCAACTGCCTTGTCTCTTTTAAAGAGTGAAAGATACTGGAAAAGCTGAACTGCCATCAAGTTCAACCACAGTTTTCAAGAGATCAATAATACATCTCCTTCACCCTGTACAAGAAAATATTCGACATGCATGTGTTTTCAGAGAAATCCTGATAAGCTACTGCCTTTAAAAATACTGCTTCTAGAACAGCAGCCCATGTGTTTTTTCAACATTGTAGTGAAATTTTTCTTTGGTGGAAGGAAAAGCATATCATAGTATGACAACTCAAAATTCAAAGAGATGGTATGTGTAGGAAGTGGATAAATAGGTGTGATGTTTATACTGCTTTTTAAACAAAGGAAAAATGCCTTTGTCCAGACCTTGGTCATTCCTCTCTGCAAGGTTCAGGAACACAGGCATGTTGAAAATACCATTATGGGAGCTGGTTTTAGCACACAAAGTTGTGTCTTTGCAACACTATGAGAAATGTTTGACCAGAAAAAAGCCTTAATATGAAGAGGATAAAGGAGATCGATATGAAAAATACTTTCATTTTATAGATATGCTTTAGTACCATATATTTTCCCCTTTGTACGAATATTTTCTTTTGATTTTCTCACCAAATTACTTTATTATCTAATATTTCAATTGTTTACATTTTTTTCTAGAGTTCCTGAATATTTGGCCAAGGACCAAAAATAGGATTATTTGACATCTCATTATACAATGAGACAAAAAAAGTCAAGTAATGAATTGTACAAAGCTTTCACACTTCCTTCTCTACCCAGGTAAATAGGTTGGCCCCACTAAAATGCACAACACATGCACACCCTGGAAAGAAAGCTTCTAACTCTCATCTGCTGAAAAGGTGAAAAACTATTTACTACTTCAACAGTAACCTTTTCCCCCCATACTAACTAGCTTCTTTTTTAGTTAGCATTAGTTAAAAGCATGCTGGTAAGTTTATCGTCCCTTGATTAAACACACATATCATTCATATTAAAATTTAAATTGAATGTTTAAAATCTTATATGCTTCAGGAGCCAACATTTCAATTTGGGAAACTTTCAGTGCCATGTTCAGCATTTTACTCTCTCAAAACCTTTATCTTTGGAGCCTGTCTGCCAGACACATAAATCTGATTCACTCACGTAATTACTAAAGTACCACGTAAATCCTGCAACCAGAACTATATTAGGGATTATAGGTCAGTGCCACTGACCTGCCTACAAATGCCATATACCAATAAGCTGAGGGACTGTGAGGAAAGGAAGAGAAAACAAAGAGGTGGTGCTTAGGAGATGCATATAAAAGCTCCCTGATGAAATACAGTTTAATGATAATCTGAGTCACAGAAAACTCCAGCCCCATGAAATGCAAGGCTGGTACATGATTCGGTGTGTGTGCGTGTGGATTGGTTTTAACTCATCTTAAGTGAAGCTGGTAATGCAAGGTCTGTCCACTAGTCTGCAGCAGAAACTGAGCTGAAGTGCACAAAAGCAAGATCTTCACTGCAATGATATGCATGTGGAAGCCTCAAAATAAGCACAAAGAGCGAGCAAAGCAACCCTGAATTCCATTAGGTTTTTGCTTTTCTTCCTTTTTTTTTTTCTTTCTTTAAAAAAAAAAAAAAAAAGAGAACATTTCAAACATATGCTTCCCCTTGAGATGGTAATAGGTGGGTTGAAAAGATTCCTCTGATCGGCTGCACACGGAGTTCTAGCAGCAAAGTAGGGAAACTGGGAAAATTTGGATGAGCTTTACTATTTTGCAGCATTCTGGTGGTATCTGTTCCGCCAAACTTCATGTATCTTTTTGCACCATTTATGAGCATTCCCACTTGGGTCCATCAGGTAATATGTCCTGTTTGGCTATAAGTGAACAATATTTTAATGATTACTCCAAACACAGTTTAACCAAAAAGACAATTATTCTGCACCTACCAATAAAATAATTATTCAGAATTAGTTCATAAAATTCCTAAAAGTTAAACTGAATTACAGCTATATAATATTATATATTACTGAATAACCATACATCTGTCACATTGTTAAGCAGTCAATATATTATTGGTATACTCCTCATAATTCACTACCTATAAAGAGGGCTAAATTTTCTAAGTCCTTCTTAAGACCTTCCTTAAAATCCCCAAATCCACATATAGTTTATTTAAATAACAACAAAAATACAGTTGTATTTTTGCAATAATGTGTATGCCAGGGTGGGGTTTTGTGTGGGGTTTTTTTAATTATTATTATTTGATTTTGTTTGCGGGGGGTTGGTTTTGTGCTCTTTTTTGGGTTGGTTGGTTTTGTTCAGGATTTTGTTTTGTTTTAAATTAAGACTATCAACCCTTGTATTTAAGTAATTATATTTTCTCCAGAAAAATCTATTTGATAACAACTTATAATAGCTGCCCAAGGACCTTAGTGCATTTTACAAAGAAATCCAAGAAAGAAACTTACCGTATGAACAAAAAACGTCTTAAAATTCTTGGCTTCTGGCCGCAACTCTAATGACCACGGAATTTCTCCTTTTAGAACTTTATTGACAGGATCCACATAATACAAGTGGGGCCCTTCTGTGAGCAGCAATTGGCGCCGACGTGCAAATAATCCCTAGTGAGAAAAGTAGAAGCAGCAATGCAAAACCAGTCATGAAATAAAAATGTAAATGTGCACATCTATGAATTGAACAACAGAGGTAGTATAAAACCAGCTCAGGGACAGAGAGTGTGTTTGGATTTGGGGGACTTCAATTTTCCATTTACTTTACCTATTTGACCTCACTCCTTTTTTAGGGGGTTGCAGTGCCTTCCTACTATGTGGCAAAACACAAGTACTATTTCAGGAAAACATCTTCAAATTCTAGCAAAACATAAAACACCTAGCTGTACATAGTGAAGCAAAACCTATTCAAAGATTCCAGTACAGAAACCAACAGTTGTGATTTTGTACAAACAAGCAGGTACTAACTCAGCTGAAAGAGAACCTTCTTTCCTGCAAAGTTGATCCAGACTATCCTTGCTCACCTGTACAATATTAAAAGTTAATACTTAAAGCTGTTCTAATGCCACCTCTGCCCCTCTCAGAATTAAGGCACTAAGTCAGATCCAGGAAAAACACCACAGTTAAGAACAACATGAGCTTGTATTTAATTTTTTGGTATTTGTGGCTCAAACCACATTCAGACACGCATCAAGACAAAGGTGTTTAGTGGGCTATATCAGATTGGGAAGAGGAGGGGGAGCAAAAACTCATGTACTACAATCTCAAAAAGAAGGCATCATTAGCAGCTTTTCAAAGAAACCAAAAGCACATCATAAAATTAAGAAAAAACAATCTACTGACAAGAAAACACAGAAGTTTTAAAAATAGACAATTTGCCACTTATTTATAAGTTCAAGAAGCTTTAAAACAGGTTCCTTATTTATGCTGTGACTGCACAAAAAATGTGACAGCTGAATCTTGTTACAGGAAATTTAAAAAAAACCCCTTACCTTTCTTTTGTCCACTGGACCCATTTTCAGGATTAAGTTATTTTCTACAAACTGATGCCTTAAAAAAAGAAAAATAACTATTACTCCAGAAGCAATTCTTTTATAGAAACAGTTATTATTAATATCAAGCAGTTTTCCATGTCACTCCCTAGAGTCTCCTTTTCCACCAAAGAGTCCTGAGCAACTTTACTAGATGAGTTTTGTACTCTTCCTCATTCCAGGCCAAGGAGTTCTTTCTAATTCCTGACAGGGGTAGAGAAAAAAATTTTAAAAAATCACAATCACACATGAGAAACTTCTCTAAACCATGCAAAGAAATGCTATCAGTTACATAATCTGGAGATATTTTGGTTAGATGTTAACAGAATATTACACGCATAAAAACCCAACAACTTTTAGCATCAGTAAGAAAGGAGGAACCTTTTCTAGTTCTAGGACTGCAGAGCAAAGACTCCTCAGCAGCGGATAACGTCATTCTGCCTATCTTATAAACACACTCCATGCCATCTTCTAGATCTGGTACATTTTAGAAATATAGTATTAGGGTTTTGCTGCTATTGCTTTAAAAATAGGAGTCAAGAAAAATGTAGTTGCTAATTGTTTGAAGAGACTAAGATTGACAAATATTAATTTAAATCAAAATCAGTTCTTTTTCAAGATTCTTTATTGCTGTGCAAGTAACAGACGAGCGACATTTAAAGATCCTACCAAGGATTTCCACCAGCTTGTTTTGCCAGAAGTAACCTCTTCTCATCTTCAGAAAACTGTAAGTCCAGCTCAAAAGAATTGTTGTCAAGATCATGAATATACTGTTCAATATTTCCTCCTGATGTCTGTGGTGTACTTGTCTCTGGGACAGACAGTGAATGGGAAGAGGCAGAACTAGAAACTTGCATGCAACCAAACTGACTCAGGAGATTGTCGTACTACAGGAGGAAACAAAACGAAGTAATCAAATGTTTTGCATTACACTTTGGTTTTTAATTTAAGCATGTTTTTGTTTATTTTGCTTTTGGGCAAAAAGTCTATTCTCTATAGATGAACAGGCACTTATGCAAAAAAGTATGATTGATCAAAAGCAAGCCAACCAGTATTTTTTTCAAAACACTTGCTCTTGTAATAAAACAAATGCTCACTTAAAATTTTACCCAGCAATTATATATTAGATTAATAATTAAAGTCTTCATTAAAACATAACTAATTAGTAGTTTCAGTAAAAATATTTAATATTCAATAATTATGCCTTAATGAAAGTCTCAGGCAGCATCAGAGCCGAATATATGTACAGAAAAACATACATTTCCGTAACAGTCTTCATCATCCTCTGACATAGCAGGTAAATATGCTGTAAGTTTAGGGGGTGTCTGAAGATGTAGGTTCTCCCACACAATGGATTCGAAGAAGGGATGAGCCTTAAGAGGTCCATATCCTCCCATTTCTTCACAACCTAATCTGTTGGTAGCATCTAGAACCTGAGCAAACCAAAATTAAGTTACCCTGCATAAAATAATGACAAGGGGCAAGCACCATTCACATTTGCACAGCAGCATGTGAAAACTTAAAACCAGTTGGTCTCACTATCCTAAGCATACCTATCAATAATACAAGGAGACTGCTTATAATAAAAGATGTTATTTGTCAGCATGTCATGTCAGCAACATTTTGTATTAAACCAGCTCACAGATCTAAAGGAAGGAGCACTTCTTTTGGTCCATACAATTTTTTGGCTTTGCTTCTTCATAAAGACAGAAGCAAACATACAGAGAAGGCCTGATGGAACGTCTCATTTAAGTACAGTCCACCATCACATTCTAGTGATGCAAGAGCCTGTGGAAGCTGTAGTTAGTGTCAAATATCAACCTCTCAAGCATCCTAAAATGACACAGTTCTCAGGATGTTAATATAACCCAGACTTCACCATACAGCAGGCACTGGCTTGGCCATAGCAGTGGCCTTGGACACAGGAATGCACTGCTAGGCCTTTTAGGTTGTACCCATCATCATCCACAAAGATAAGCATTTTCTCCTCACCCCCTGCTAATATGCTAGACTACTGAATTTGAAAAAGCTTATACCACCCAAAATGTTCTCTGCCCATTCGCTTTAGTGTCATGCCTATGATCTGACTCATGGGATAGAATTACTTTCTCTTCCTCCTTGTCAAACCTTCACATGAACAGTAATTCTTAGGCTGATACAACTGAGATGTGTTAAAGTGCATGCTAATGCCAAGGTAAGTGGACTTGCACTGTAATGAATATATCTGCCTGTGATGTATAGAAGACTGTTTTCAACTAAATGATCCATTATACAGCTCAAAAAGAATTAATCTGAGAACCATATAAACTTGAGTATTTGCATCTTAATGTCTATGTGTAATGCACAGTGTCTAGAATCACTTGCTTCCATTCAGAGACATTCCTTGTCCACATTTTAGAATTCAGATTTTAAAATAATAATTGAAATTTAATGCTGTTTAATAACAGATGTTGATTTCTCAAGACACCCCCCTACAGTCAATAATGCTCACAGCCCTTCTTACAATAAGGTTTGCAATAGAGCGCATAGAAACTTTCAGAAATGTTTCTGAATATAAGCTGAATGTTTCCAGTGTCATCGAGTGTTTAACAGCAGCAAATATTTACCAATAGCTTTTCAACAAGGTCTTTCGCCTTGGGAAAAAATTTTTCTGGAAAGTCATATTCCAACTTTATTATCTTCTGGAATATAAGATATTCATTTCTGCAAAAGAGAAAAATATTGACTCTTGTTATTAGTTTCCCATGGTTCTATCACCTTAGCCTGCATAACCTGGACAAATATTAAACAGAAAACCTAGAAGTTAAGTCATATTCCCATAAATCTTCCTAGAAGAAGGAGTACAAGTATCTATGATCCTGTAAACACCATATACTTGAGCAATAACAAGAAAAGTTCAAATGATGCAGAGATGCCTTATACCCTCTTCACAAATAAAGTTCTCTCTATGGTACAAATTACATGTGAAATTCTTGGCTAACTTAAGGAATGTCTCTCAGGAAATAATAGCAGGTATGACATTAACACCAACACCACGTCATGAAAAGTTGTACTTCAGAACTGGTAGTAAGGTAAAAAGCAAAATCAAGTCACTGAATTTATGATCCACGTGTAAAGAATTAGCTTAAATCTCTTACCCGGCTCTAAATGGAGGCAATCCAGCTACAAGTTGATATATTATACATCCCAGAGCCCAGAGGTCAGAGCTTCAAAAGAAAGAGGAAGAAACATAAAGCATCTTTTCATAACAGAAGTCTTTAAACTGTATTTTAAAAAGAAAAGTTCTTAACCTTCTGCTACTTAAAACATAGCACAAACCCATCAGACAAACTTGCTCTGTATAATTTCCGTACTATTCTGACTTCAGCCCTTGACAGAAGATTAGACTAGCAACACAACTTTGTTAAAGAAAAAAAATTATACAGTAACAATCCCACAACAACTGACTACAAGGACACATGCAAGACAATTGAATTCTCAGGCAAAATAATGGGTATATGAGTCTGAAAAGAAAACTGATTTATCCACTATGACAATTCAAAGATGCATCCAAATTAATGCAATATATGCCCCATCCAGAGAATTAAAATCCTCTCCTCCAGTATTTTATACCAAAAAAAACCCAAACCAAAACAAAACAATATAGCTTTTTCACTTGAAGCTCTTCTTAAGACACAAACAAAAAGGTAGACTATATGGTATGTGGGTGAGGGAAAGTTAAGTTTTAGTGTGTTGGCCTGAAGTAGCACTTTAAACTTACTGTACTTCAAGGTAAGCTATACATAGATTTGACAAAAGTTTCAAAATCCTCATGGAAGACTAAAATACTAACAAAGACTCAAAACTACTCAAATTACAGATGAGGCATTATGCAACTTCTAAATGGAGATGATAACCTGGTGAAGTCTTTCCATCAGCCAAAACAGTTAAAACCTCTCTACTGTAAGCAAAATGTGGAAAGCCTGATGGTATTTCTATCATTTCAAGAAATGCCAGCAAAAATTACTACAGTTATCCCTATAAGAGTTCTTTTTTACCCCTATGGCTTTTCAGCGATTAACTTACTCTTCTATCACCGTAATAAAACAGATCTACACATTCAGTAGGTTACCATCAACAAGCAGTTTTAATGAGTTAAGAGATTTCTTAAGGGCATCACTCATACCAGGCACAGAGATGAGCTTTAAAACATTGCAAACCTCAAGTACAGCTTAGCAAAAATAACTGCAAGTTGATTTAAATACCAGTCAAAGAAAGCTGCAGCCTTTCCCCTAACTGACAGCATGTGACATTGGTTGCAACTACAGCAGGAAATACCATTATTTGAGCAAGCTTATATAAAACAGAATTAAAATAATGATATTATTTGGATAACAGAAAAAATTGATATATTTATGGGTAAGAAATCCAACTTCACATTATAGACCTTCAACAACACCTAATCCTGTTTGTAGAACTCCAGAAGGTAGATGAATTGAGGAAACCAGCACTAAGACAAAAGGCAATACTTGTTAAGAAAAAAAACTTTCAAACTCTTTTAAAAAAACCTTTATACATAAGCATCTTATTTCTTTACAATACTATGCTTTCTTGCTTTATTTATCCACTCCTCCCCATTTAACAGTATCCTGAGAGTCGGTGAAGTTCTGAAATGTAGAGTCCTCACCTTTTACAGGCAGATTTCTCTGTCAGCAGTTCTGGAGAAACATACTGTGCTGTCCCTACAAATGAGTTTGCCCGCGCTGGTAAGGAAACAGAAAGAAATAAGCCAAACATATACTTATGGATAAGCCAATCTTCCTCTTCCTCCCCTGTACCGACCCAATTAAAGAAACCTGCAAAGGCAATACCTTGCAAGTTACACAATGCTACCAAGAATCCATGGGAATTTAATTTCTCTACCAATCCACACAACCTGCTTGGAAGAAACAACTCAGTCTCAGTGATACCTATATGGTTCAACAAGTTGGGCATGTAGGTACCTGGTCAGTTACAAAATCTACCAACACAGGCTTACTACATTCAAGAAAAAAAGGTTATCAAATTCAGTTCAGCTTAGTGCTTTTTTCGGGCATTGTTTGCAGCATCTATTTACAGGTTATTACTAACAACTAGTCACACAAGAATTCTGTAACTTTCAGTGGCTATCAGAGTTGCACAAATGTGGAGTTAAAGACGTAAGCAGAGTAAAAACTTACCGTATCAGCTGAGCCACAGTACCTCTGTTTGTATTCTTGTCTTGCAAATGAAAACTAAGTAATTTGAAGTAATGTGACTTCCCACTATATTTGGTGATTCAGCTGGCTATAACACTACACCAAATATTACCTTTTGTGACATAATCCAAGCAGTGATACTCAAAACTGTTTCAAGATCTCTCAGTGATTTAGATGAAGTTAATGATATTTGAAAGTTACAATTTGGTAAATACAACATATGTGCATTTTCAAAGGACCACTTGCTATAATTATCTGTGCTACATAATGAAATAAATGATGGCATACCTTGTCTGCTATCTGCAGATAATACTTTTGCTGTTCCGAAGTCTGTTATTTGAATGTGCATGTCTTCATTTAATAAGATGTTCTCTGGCTTAAGGTCCCTGGAAAAGACAGATTTCTATGTTCAAACACCATGCAAATGAAAGCTGCAAAACTGTCTACTGACTTAGGTACACAATGTTATCATAAATGATGCAGACATTCTATAAACATTGTTGCGACAACTTTCCTCTAACTTGTAGCTGTCAACCTGCAGACTATCACATTTTGATAAGTCCCTTAATTAACATTTTTTCTAAAAAGACCTTAAGTAATTAATTGTCTCCAAACTACACTACTGTGCATCTCAACAGAAATGAAAAAAAAAAAAAACCAACAAGAAAACCCCCAAAACAATCCCCCCCAAACAAACAAACAAAAAACCACCTCCCAACAAATCCCAACAAAAATCTCACCCCACAAAAACCCACACAAAATCCCACGCCCTTTCACTCCAAAGCCTTAATTTAAATAACACCTAACAGACTGATATGGCATTAAGATCTTCTAGGCCTGTCTCCTTGGTGCAAAACTCCACTTAGTCAAACAGTGGCAAACCCAGCCCCAGCTAAATGTCCAGACTACTACTCCAGGTCTACAGTAAGAACTGTAGACCATCTCCACATATAATCTGTCTTTCAAATGTATGCCTACCATTTGCATGAACACTGCCACCATTCTGAACAAAACCAAACCTCACAGTATCACAAACACAATAGATAGCAATATAGAGTTAGATGTCAAGAAGCCTGTTAGAAACAAAATAAAGAGCATCGGGTGACACTGATATAGTATTTCTTTGCACAAAGTTTCCTCATTTGAAAAGATGACATACTTCCCCCTCCTAAGCATCTCTGAATGCTCATAAAGAAATCTAGGATCATGGGAGTTGTTTTGGTTGACTGGTAAGAAAAAAAACAGTGCAAATTCAAAGCTGTTTCCATCAACCACACTGCAGCATTATTTTCATCAGATTGCAGCCCCCTATTACGGAAAAGCATGGGTTGTACAATTTAAAGTCTGGAGATTAGCACAGAGAGCAATTAGAATGAAGTAATTATGACATACAAGCCATAAAAATCCTCATTATTTTCCTGTAACTAATCTCAGAGAGACATAGAAAGTATGTGAATGGAATGGACCCTTTTAACAGTTCTATGTGGGGCTTTTTTACATATACATTTGTATGTAGACATATTGTACTCTATACACACATATACACAGTGTTTATATTATACACCTACATTAGTACTGTATTATGGATTTATAGCTATATAGCTAGAAACATAGAGATATATCTGTAATAACATTTCCAGAGTAGCCTGACATCTGAAACTGGTTCTATCTCATGTCCTGTTTCTTTAGGCAGCAGAAAATACCAAGAGCTTTCAGGCACTGCTAGAGCTCTGGCCTTATAAACTTCATACTAACTTCTCTAATTGCACAATCTCACTATTTTCTTTTGAGCTTCTCATAAGGGCCTTCATACGAAGACAAGTATAAAGCAGCTCTTCTGTAACATAACATTTCCAATATACGCTTAGTAACACTGACAATCATGCTGCATTCATTTTATAAGCCTTCTCTCAGCCTAACATGTGGACTGTAAAATTGAATGAAACTGGGAGTTCTTGAACATTTTTTCACCCCTGTGGAAAATCTTATGCTTTTATACTCTCCATATCCATCCCCCTTAGATTCTATTCCAAATTATTACACAAAAAAGTATTAGAAAAACACTTTTTCCTTTTAAATGTAACTGAAAGAAGTAATGCTATCAGAATCATAATCAGCCAGCTTTCTGCCAACTAGCATTTACTGTTCCACGACAACTGCTTGGTAACATACAGACACGATAGATTCCTTACCCAGAAAGAAGATCTGCAGCTCAGATTTTTAGCACTTAAAACCTTAATTTATTTAATATACATGAATGAAAAAACATGATTATCCAAAGAATACAATTACACCCAGAACAACTGTGAAAGTACTACTAGAAACTTTGCTAGATTTCACCATTTACCTAATTATTGTTCAGCTTTGTGGAAATTGTTCACTCGGTGAAAACTGATATAGTTTTCCACAAAATCCACCTTTGCTTTAAACTTCACAAAGAATGTTTCTAGAAAAAGCATAATCAACTGCTTGTTGGTCTCAACTTCGTATTACCTGTGAATTATTCCTTTCCCATGCAAATACTCCAGGGCTGATACAATTTCAGCAGTATAAAACCTGGTACAGGTCTCATCAAATGAACCAATTTTGCGTATATACTTTAGCAGCTCTCCGTTTTTGGCATAGCTAAGCCCAAAATCTGCATGTAAGTAGTTAAGGTCTATCTCTAAGCCATTCTAAAACAAAAATCCCCACATCTCATTCCAAAGAAAGAATAATATTAAAAATACATGAACAGGAGGGAAGAAGTTGGTTAATTTGAAACTTCACATGGCAGCAGCCCTAAATAAATACTTAAATACATTAACAACCTAGCACACAGGTCTCAACACAGCAAAGACTACATAAAGCGGTAACTTTGTTGTTTTTTCAGACTGAGACCCAACTAATTAATTTAAATGGTATACATAATTGTCCTCAAAGAGAATTATTTACAGTAAAAACTGATATAAGTTTAAAATTGCCCCATCACCTCAGAAGTACCAGAGCAAGTGCTTCCACTACAAAGAGCCCCTGTGAGCTCTTCGAGCCTGTACTGCATGAACTCTAGGGTCTGCGAGCACTGCCTGTAGCATCTGGGAAAATCACAACTACTTACTGACCCTAAAAATAGACTGATCTATCCCTTTATCCTTCACACAACCAATGGGAAGCAGGAAGTTTAGGAGGAAGTTCACATAATTAACGTTTCCTTCACAAGGAAAAAAATAAAGCCAATTTCCAACCAACGAGCTTCCAGGACGAAACTGTACTTTGCAATTACTGCTAGAGAGGGAGCATGTGAAACAGAAGCCCAAACACAAGATTCAGATTATTCTGTAAGCACTTTTACACAAGAAAAATTTTAATTATCGCTCTAATTGCAAAAAAAACCAACGAAAAAAAGTAGTAAATATAGCTGGCTACCCCTATTAAACACTGGAATCGTGGTGTTTTACTATACATATCACAAATAAAACACTTCTCACACACTTCTCATACACCACCCCAATTTAGTATTTTTAAATTACTTTCAACCAGGATTGTTGCAAGTCACCCTTCAACATTTACCACACTGACAATTAGTTTTATTGCTCTCCCTTGTCCCACAAGACACCCACTCTCCTCTTTGAGAGGACCCGCTCATTTCATCTGCTTAATTTCTATTAAAAGCATGACTGCAAAAATTGCAGCACATACATTAGGCTATTTTAAGTACCTGAAGTTATTTTCATCATTCCTGTTAGACCATGTTTCAAAGGAACCAAAACTGGGTTCCTTTTAAGAAAGTGTTACAGCAAGTTTTAGAACACAAAGGATACATAGCTTTTCATCATCCTGAAAGGTGAAGTAGAGTTTCACAAAAAAAGGGTGATCCAGACGGGACATTACATCTCTCTCTCGTGTCACATATGGCACCTTGTTCTCTTTTATGATATGACGTTTTTCTAGAATTTTAACTTAATGAAAAAAAAGAGAGTGAAAATAGAATAGGTACAATCAAATGAAATGCATTTAAGTAATTTGTTTTGGGGCTTTTTGGTTTGATAAAATTATCATAAAACCACTAATTCTGTTTTTTTCAACAGGTGTTCTGTAACAGGACTAAGTTGATATTATATTTTCTAAAAGTTCATGTTAAAGGAGCCAATACTTACTGGCATACTCTCTAGAACTTGCCAATTCTCGAGCCAAGACGACCTGTTGCCAGAGGAGAACAAACGTATTGTAACTGGTCATTAAAGACATACACTAACACTGATTTTGATCTTCCAGTAGGTATTTAGAACACAACAAAATATTTAAGCATGTGTTCTTATTATGCTGGCTTCAGCAAGACTTCTATGGAAATTCAGTTCAGCATAGCAATGCTTGTTTTGCTAAGAGACATACTTGAGAGGGTAAACATTGATTTACTTTTTTTCCGGAAGAATTCTGAAAATTGTAACGTAAGTCACAGTAAATTACCAAATCTTCTTAAAGAGAGGACAAAAAGCCCCTCTTTAAGAGCGAGGAATATTTATAAAAATCTAATT
The DNA here is from genome assembly GCA_036023395.1 of Myiotriccus ornatus. Lineage (NCBI taxonomy): Eukaryota > Metazoa > Chordata > Aves > Passeriformes > Tyrannidae > Myiotriccus > Myiotriccus ornatus. Next base: position 16,254,772 of record JAYRBT010000033.1, on the reverse strand, counting down.
TTCACAGTACTTTCCTTAACATAAATGGCAAAGATTGAAAGGTAAAAATTATCTGAGAGATCAAAAGTAAAAAGTCAGACAGAACTTTTAACTATTTACAGTGTGTTAAGAAGATTTAAATAAAGGGAATGACAGATTTCCAATTAGTAGAAGCAAGAGATGAAATTTCAGGCAAGCAGGTTTATATTTTTAAAGAAAAGACTTTGGGGGAACACAAATTAAAGCTCATTTTCAAGAAAGAAATTTATAAAAGGCAACTCCAAAGACAATCGGAAAAGTCTCCTTGCATGAATGCATGCAATAATCTTGTAACAACAAATGACTAAAGTTTTCAGGCTTTCCCACTGTAAGTCTATATCAATTTCAACACCTTGCTAGAATCTCAACTTTATACTAATTGCATAGTTCTTACCTAGACAAGCTCCTAGACCAGTTCCAATCCGTTATACCATAAACTTTTAACATAAGCTATTATGCTATCACACTTACATTAGAAAGCAATGTTGACTGAAAATCCAAGCATTAAGACATTAGGATACAACTTTTTATGAATTTAGAAGGTGCTTGGAAAAAATCAGCACCCATATTTAGTGCAATGCTATTTTAACAGTTCAGCTTAAAACCACTATGTCCCATTCATTTACTCTTCAAGCTGTTCTTTCCAGATTTAAATCTCAGCAATCTTACACACACAACAAATTCTGAAGTTTATCTAAGATATTTGGCACCTCTTATAAAAAGTAAAGTTACCGTTGAGAAAGATCCTTCACCCAGAATTTTCCCAAATTTGAAGTCATCAGGTCGTTTCTTTCGAGGCTGTGGAGGCTGCTGTCCTGTATGTTGCTCCAAGGAGTTGGAATTAGATCTTGATTCAGGTGCCGTGCTCTCCATGTTAGATCCCTGTCTGCTGCCACAGGGGGAAATGACAGATGGAGTGCCGGAATCCGCTTGGTTCCTCACCATTGATGGGGATGAGCAGGAGCATAACACCACACTTGACTGGATTGGAACAGCATCATACTGAAAAGAGAAGTTAAACTGTTATTCCCATACCTGGCAAAACAGCACTTTATTTCCATAGAAATAAATCACATAAAGTCTTCTTTGTAGGGGTTATCATTAGAAATTTCTTTAGGAGGGAATGTCAGTATTTATTTTAGCAGATCCAAGTTGTTAAACAACTCTGTTTAGGTCATGCTGTCATATAGCCATAAGTCAAATGTCTGAATACTTTATTAAAGAATGCTTTTTTCAAACTTAAAAAAATGCTCCCTAACAACAAGTTACCAAATTTCACAGTACATTCTCCTACAATGAACATGATCTTTAAACTTCTAGTTATACAAGGAACATCTGTTCTACTAGTAACATTATTTCAGAAATCCAAGTTACAATGAACTGTAAATGATCACATGAAAACTTTATTGGCGATAAAGGACACATTCCTATTTTTTTACATGGAATTTCACTTTCTTCAGTACTACTGGGGAAGGACAAGAAGAAAAGAGATAACATACAAAAGGTAGATCAGCTGGAGGGTTTAATAATCAGCAATATCTAATACTTTTTTTTTTTATGTAAGAATGCTCTGGTTCATGACCTTTTAAAACAAGGGAGATTATATTATTTAAATTGTGCATATGATCACCTAAAGACAACCCAACTGCAAAACAAAGAACCAGACACTGCCCAGAAAGCAGCAAGTACAAAAAACATGCTCCTAAAACTGAATCATGCAATATACAGAGCAAATTATCATTTGGTACCCTTTCATCAAATCTCCCTAAGTAAGGCCAAGGAACCTTATCAAGCTGCTTTCTATCCCTTTTGGTAAAACCTCATTAGTCTCTCAGAGTCTCCTTCAGATGTTTTACTTAAAACTGGACAGAAAATGTAAACAACAGGAGAGCTCTGCTAAACTGATGCTGACAACAAAAACTTAAAGGGTACCTAAACACAGGAAATGTTTAAGAAAGTTAACACCATGCCTGAACATTATTTTTTAATCTCAGTATTCCAACATACATACAGCAGAATGAAACAATGACTTAATGAAAATCTCCTAACCTCAAAATAGATGTATTCTACAACCCTGACCTAGTCTGTAACATACATTGTGTTGATATTCAATTAAAAATTACTTCCGACAAAAAGAATTTCTACCTCATGAATTTCAATTTCACTCAGAACAATTTTCTGCATTTCTGTCAGAACTCCCTTTAGAAGGGAATTGAACTTGTATTTAATCATGCATATGGCCTTAAAGCGAAGCTTCCAAATTATAAATTCCTCACTTGGCTGGGCTCTGTGCAGGAGGAAAATACAGCCTTTATTTACTGCTAATCTTGATACTATTATTATGAGAGCTGCAGATACACATTAAAGTATATGTGCTGTAGATCACAGTTCCTTTCATGCCTTTTATACATATATTTTAGCTGACACCTTCCCCAGACTAACTATTGCCCCCAACATTTTCACAGCCCAGATGAATCACCTCTCCTTCAGACAGCTACTCAAACACCAGCCGGTAAAAAAGATACACGCTAGCTAGAATTAAAACAGGTTGCACCCTTTCCCAGAAAGACTGACACAAGCATGACTGCTCAGCAACTGAAGTGATGCCAATATGAGAAACATCCCATTAATCGAAATACAGAAAATAAAACACACATGCACACACACTAAATATCAGGATTTAAATTATGAACTGGCTCCAGTCATGCTGTTCTAGAGCAGATGAGGATTTACACATAAATAAAGCAATAGCATTGCAGGGAAGGTCTGATTAGATTCTGCAGCTAGTGAAATCAGCCTGAAAACACAAACAAGCAAGAAAAAAAATCCACCACAAAATCCACCAGAGAGCACTGAGAGAGAGGGGGCAAAAGGTGTTGGATGCAGTGTGTTTCCTTTCACCGTATTTGAAACTAAGTCACAATGAATATCAAGTACTGAAAAGTCCTAAGGGAAGAGAAAGGAGTGAAGGACTTTGTAGGAAGAGAAGGTTATTTCCAGTCAGCGTATAACATCAATTAGTCCCCTCACTTTCTTAAAGGAAAGTCAAGATTAAGAAAAAGGAGGACAGAGGAAGATGCAATAGATTTAAAGGATCAGTTACCTAAGAAATGACAAGAACCATGCAGCTAGGTCCGTTATGTTGCACCTCAACATTTTATAGAGAAAGGTAACTCCTACACTTGTCTTTCCACACTCCACATATTCTTCTTTAGTATTTTGTGTCCTGTATTACTTACCTTCTCAGTTGTATTTTGAAAGAAAGACTCCAAAAAACATGTCTGCAGAGACCATACACATCTCTACACATAGGATATTTTCACATACGCAAGACATAGAACAGAGGACAGCTCATCTGATCTAACCTTGTACCATCATTCTTTTGTAAAAATCAGATTTAAGGTCCTTCTTCTGCTTAGATGCAGACATTTTTTAGTGAGGTATGAGGTCAATCACTGAAGAATTTTAAAACCTTCTAAACTGCACCTGTAGTTCTCAGAAGCTTGAGGACGATCTCCTTCTAGCAATTACCAACATTTTTCAGCTGGCAAGCCAGTGAAAGCACGGACCCTCATATAGTGACAACAGAGGGCATTACTTATTGCATGCCATGGATCACCATGGACCACCCTGATTACCACTGCTCTAGTAATTTTATTTCTGTTCTTAAAAACTAGTCTCTAACACCATCTACTTTCCCAAGCCCTTAAGGGTGCTCTTTTTCATTTACATTCACATAGATATTGTTTCCTTCTTACTGCAACATACTCTGAATTTGAAAGCCTTGGAAGAAAAAATAACAAACCTGCTGACAGTATTTGAAATTATAGATCAACAAACATATCAAAATCTTCATTAGTTTTCACTAAATCACTAGAAACAGGCTTCCTTTTATTTACATGCCACAATTTTCCCATTTTGCCTACAAACAGGAGAAATAAACTTTAAGAGAAGTAAACCTGAATCAGTGCACAAAGCCCAGCAGATACCACTACATTTTTCCTTTCCTTTCCTCCCAGCCACCTAAATGGACTCATACGTTTTGGAATCATTTTTGCAATTCAGCATTTTGACAACTACACAATCACCATACCTTTTAATGTATCTAGTATCTACACATAGCTATATGCATCAAACAAATACCACACTGCTCTAAAGCAAGTACAAACACAACAACTTCATCTCTACCAGCTTCTTCCAACCATAAAATCTGCAACACCACTTTTGCTGAGACAGTTCTATCAACACTGACAGCACAAAAAAATACTTGTAGAGACTGGGCTTTTTGAAACTTCCAGTATTTTTTACTTCTCTCCTAACTGATAGGATATTGAACCCTGAAGATGCCTATCTCTCCTACTGCTGCAACTCCACAAGGAAGATCCCATTCCTGTTAAGAAAGTCAGCATGAGCAAGGTCCAGACCTCTCAGCTGCCTAGTAACACTGAGTCTGACTGCTGACCATTCCTGAATCTCAAGCTGCAGTAAGACAGATGTGATCACAAAAGCTCTTCCCTCCAGCTACCTATAAGGGTAATTTTTTGGAAGCAGACCTTGCTAACAGAAAGTGTTATTTATATAAAGCAATATGACCTCTACACCTCAAGTAGTACGTTTGCGTTGATTACAAACAATGCTAATGAGACTGTATAAGCTAGAAGACTGGCTCAACTCTCCTAGGAATGTTTTTATGGTAAACTGTATTACAGGTCTACTAAATTAATGCAGGCAGACGTCCCTAAAACATTTAACTTGCATTATATAATAACTGAAATACAGAATACTGTGGAGAAAGGGGAATATACATATTTAAGAGTCATCCCCAAACACAGATCCCTTCCAGTTCACAGCTGGATTGACTCTCAAACCAAAAAGGTTGAAAGAAACAGAATAATTGTACAAATTTAATGACTGAGGGAAAAAACACCCAACAAACAAAACTGCATATCATTAGGTAAAAAACCATGTTTCTCTTACTTAAAGCAACATAAAACTTTTGGTAAATTAGATAGAGTCAGACCTTACTTTTGTTTCTACCAAAGCATTACTACAAATTAAAATACGGTCCAAGAGCTTACGTATAATGATGGGAAACAAGTGGAGAAAGAACTTTAGCTAGTCCATACTTAAATACACAGAATTAAAAACCATGAACTACGAGAAGCAAAGTCCTAATGCCGCTAGCAGAGTGCAAACATTAAGGATGAAAACCAAAACAAATCAGTTTCAGGAGAAAAATCAAGACACTGAATTCCTGGGGGGGGAAAAAAAAAATCTAATCACCTGACTAGATTAAGGTCCTGAAACCCACGTTTATTAAAGAATCTGACTGTTTCAGCCATGTGGTAATACAGAGCTCTGAAAATTAGGATCACCTGCAATTCAACAGAACCCATAATGGATGTAAGAACTACGGAGCAGTGTATGTCATAAGTGGTAGACTAATTATTGTAAAAAATTCGCAGACTATCATGAAGATAAATCAATACAAATATGTATGCCCTAAATCACTGAAGTCTGCTTAAGAAATTGTGGGATTCAGAAAGCAACATAGCAACACTCTGAGATATCTATAAATTTATCTTTTCACTTACAAATGAAAACTGAGAGGCTTTCAAAACAGATATGACATGATACAGTACAAGAGAGCCTCCCTGGCTGTCATACTATTCCATCACATCTCTGTGATGGAATACTCTTACGTCTCTGCCAAATACAGCTCTTTGGTACAGGGATAGCTTCCAAAATCTACAGATCTAAGACTAATAGATCTTGAAGTAAAAATGTGAATTCCAAATCTTAACCTGCACGATTAAGAAGGAATAAAAGCTTTTATTTCACATCAAGAGAAGGCAATTGCTTTCACTGGACAGGTGTTTTGTAGTTTTAGAAATAAAGCTGACTTGCCACTATTTATCAATACTGAGATTCCACTATAGACAGTTTAAGTTAGATAAGGTTGGCCTGAGAGGTTTTGTAAATTATTTTGACATTGTCATATAAACTGAAAGTTCTGAAATTGAAATTTATTTTGTATTGCTTGTAATTTAAACACTGACAACCTGGGGTTTTAAATGGAAAAAATTAATAGCTGCCAGTTATACTTAATACATTCATGGAACACTAGTGTTTCAGAGGGTTGACAAAGATGCAGCAACTGGATCTGACACATATCTTTTATCTAAAAAAGAGATCAGAAGGGGCAATTAACAGATATTACGTACAGCTTTCCCACTGGCCTCTTCCCCCCTCATATCCCACAGCTAAAATGTTTACCTTCTCTATGTTCCCCAATACCTATTTGTGACAGTCTCCACTTCAAAGGCTAGAGTGCAACACACCCCGGGAGTTCCAGCATATTCCAAAAGTAAAAAGCAACTCAGCAGGTCAGATACTAAGGCCTGAATATGTCCTCAAACTATGCCTCTTAGTACCTAAAATGAGAATGCAGGCAAAAGCAGTGTAGGTCAGCTACAAGAAACTTAAGATACAAAGAAACACTGATTCAGAAAAACAAAATCCAACTAAAAGCCTCACCTTTCAGTGCAGAAAGCACAGTACAGGTTGGACTTCCCAACATACACCAATCCCATACAGGAGTGGTTTGCAGGAACTGTAATGACTATTGTGTGATCCCTATCAATATCTAATACCAGCTTTCCTTTCATAAACTGTTGTTACACCGGAGAGAGTGCCCTGAATGAAGGCAACCCAGAACAACATTAGATGGTGTGCTTCCATAAACTGCAGCAAACATCAATTCTCAGACCTTATATGCTCATGTCTATTTCTGCTCTGGACTTCTGTCTAAAAACCGATTGTCAGACTTTCTGTTAAGTGACCAACAGCATCCTCTTTCTATTATCCAACTGTATGTTTATGTGTAGAAAAACAATATACTGAATAATTTACCAAACTCCATTGCACGCCAGTTTCCATTTATATACACTTAGAAATTTGTCAGATAATTTAAAGAATTTAACAATAAGACTATCTGCCAACAATATTATTCCTCTAAGGAATGAAAATACTTGCCTAAAAAGAAAAAACATTCATTAGAAAGTGTCACTAGATACTGTCCCTATCTTCTCATTATAACCCAAAATCAAGCACGTAATGAATGGAACAAAACATAGATTAAACCAAGCCTCGGTAGTACTTCTGAGTGCACCACACAGCTAGTAAACTGTTCGCCTACCTAACAGGTTAACTTTGACACTCTAGTACATACTGCCATATTAAAATAAAATTAAAGTATCATAGTAATTTGAAGGTATTTAAAAACATGTACTTGGCTTACAGTTTCAGCTTGACAGTATTTCAACAGGATTTCTAAGAGCAAACACTCCTCTCAAAAAAAAGGCATTTATTAAAAACTATACTATGTTACAAAGATATTTTATTGAGACAACAGGATGCTCCTTTCTACAAAGAAGTTCTTTGAAGATCATAATAAGCCATTTTCTTCAAATTGCAGCAAACTCTACTCCAAGTATTATTTGTAGATATTAAAAAAAGCATTAACATCAAACATTAGTCTTCTCTAGCACAGTGGTTTGCATTTATGTTGCATAGAGCTGCATCAGCAGTCCTTCAAACCTCATCATCAAATGGTATGCAAAGATGTGTAGAGAACTTAAAATTTAGCTCATAACTCAACAAACTGCTGATCAATTCCACACATCTTGAAGAAACTGACCATTAGTCAGCAAAGCAGTCTGAAGCCAAACAATTTGTCAAAATCAATACTTTGATCAAGGTTCATAAATGGTTACCAATTACTACATTTAAATGATCAGATTAAAACCTCATATTTCAATTATAAAAACTATTTTAACACAACTTTGTTTTGCAAAAGAATCTGAAATCATACATCTATCTGGGGTGACATTTTTCGATCTCAGAAGTTGCCATGTGAAAAACTGTTGCTTAATAGATCATTTTTATGAATAAACCATGTAAATTTCAAAAGCATTCAGCTATATAAAAAGAAGGACTTTTTGTTGTTGTTTAAAAAGAATGCCATGGTAACTGATTAAACAAGTCTAGGAGCCGACCCACCAAAACAACTATGCTCAACCTTCATGCCCAGTGTTATTTGAAGCTTCTCAAATGCTGGATGGTAAGCATTCATTGCATAAAACTGTTCCCTCAAAGAAATCTCTTAACAAAATATCTTCATAGAAATAACCATAATTTAAAAGACAAGAAGAGATCTTTAAAAATCATGTCTTGGTAATACATTCCAAGATTAAACATTATATGAATTAATGGAAGGGAAAAGCTTGGAACAGATCATTCTACAAAGACACTATTTTACCTGAAATGGCTGGCACCTTTATGATAGTGGGAAACAGAAGTACTGTTTGTCTACTGATGTTCCTTGCTTTGTGCAGTAAATCCATAACACAGTTCATACATAAGTGAGTAATGAGGATATCAGTTTCATGTTATATCAGCAAAAATATAGCAAATAGGCTCAATGATTTGGAAGCAAAGAGAACACCTCTGCATTATGAAAGTGTTTTAACTCTTCATTTAGGGAATAAAGGTATTTTACCCACAAGACTGATTTTGTTTCTACAGAAATTAATTTTTCACATACAGAGTAATGCTGATCCAAAATTTTAGTTGAGTAAACGCCTTTCTCTAACTTTGACCACCCTACATACAGCGGCATTTCCTGTCACTAACTTCCAGGCTTCTAATTCCAAATTCAGGTAGGGATTAAAGCTAATAAAAGGATTTGTAAGAACCTGCGTATCAGCCAGTTACACTCTAACCTCCTCTACTGCTAGGCAAGGCACCTAAGTTCCAAGCACCTTCAGGGACAGAGACTATTTAAGGACTCCTTTCACCGCCCTAAGCCTCAAAAAAAATCAGAAACAGGCAACCACAAAAATCTCCAAGCCAGCCTATGGTCCAAATAAAATAATCTAAAGTCAGCCTATGGCCCAAATCATCATCATAGCTGGGCTTTGCGAACGAAGATTTGAGAAGGGCTCTACCCACGCTTGTTACAAGCGCGCTGATGGCTAAAAAGGCCAATGCGAGATAGACAAGTCCGGTTGCAGAAGGCACAGCGGAAATACTCCCTAGGTGATATCGACAATTCTATGATTCTATGACAAGATGCGATTCCTTCTCCATTGTCTTTTCTCCTCGAGAGTGATCCTGCATGTGTTCTCAAAAGAAGCAGCAGCGTTATAGACAGTGTGTTTCCAGGCCTCCCAGCTGGAAGCCAGGGTAGACCAATGTAGACCACATAAACAGATCTAGGCTAGCTCACAAGAAAACAAAAGCTATCTGTGATCACAGTAGTCTATAGATCCCAGGCTACATCAGCAGGTACCTCCCGAGGCACCAGGATGTTCGGGTGCTGCACAGCAGGGATGGGGCTCACTAACACACAGAAGGACTTCCAATATCAGGCTCCTCGCCAGAAGCTTGAGGAAGCAAAGAGAACAGTTTGGGGTGAAGAACAGAGAAGAAGCCACACGGAGGTGGCAGTATATAGATAGAGTCTATAAAGGATCCATGGCACAGTCAAAAACTGTAAATTAAATTTCTGCAGGATTACTAAAGAACCAAACACCAAATTTAATACTTTCTGTTCAGAAGAATGTGCTATGCAAGTTAAGCTTGTAATTTTTCACCATAAAGAATTATAAAGTATCTGCCATGTGAAGTATCTACAGCTTGTTTTTTAAAGCAGAAATCAACTCTCAAGTTCAGTATTTAGTCACGCAGCAAAATAGTTATTTCCTCCAGCACTGTTAAGTAGAGTCCATAAGATGTCAAAAATAAGGTTCTAGACCAAACAGCTAACTTCATGTTGTGTTAGGTCCTTTCAGACACTTTAGACTGTGGTAACTTTCCACACGCTTACCTGCAAGTAAGATGTCAGAAAGGGAAGTGAGGAGGAAGGACAATCATCTCCTTCCCCTTTTTTGCTTCTTTATTACATACAGATAATCTAACCTGGCCACTTGCGAAGAAAGATTTTCCTATTTGTAATACCAGAAACAGCGATTCCTTGGCTTCATACATATTCTTCAGACAGCTCCAATAAGAAGAACTTGGGAAAGGATTTTATCTTTCAAACATACTTTAAATTCACTTGCATATCTTCTGATGCCAGAGATGTACTAGTTCTACAGCAATACCTACAGTTTTTCTAAAGAAAAAATAACTATATAAAATACAAGTTTACTGTTAAAGAACAAGGGTTACTAAAATATTTCACATCTTCTACATTTTTCAGTCCAACAAAGTGATTGTCCCCCTGGTTTCATGCCTTGTGTACAAAAATTCCAGCAAAACTTTCAATAGTCAGCATCCCTTTCCAAGTTTTTCCTGCACTGCTGCCTTCCAGCTGATCTGCTTTAGGGAAGCGCAATGAGCCCAAGACTGCTGGGTGTCTTACAACGGCAAGCTACAGCAATCTAATTATAGAGTTTCAAGAGCTACGTGAAACAGACATTACTTCTGGTACTGTAAGTAATGGATCAATAACCCAAAGAACAATTTGCTTTAAAGAAAACAGCCTACCCACAGAGTGGAATCATTGTTTAGTTGAACACTGCTATTATACACAGATTATTCTGTGGATCATCTCCTTCCTAAGGGCTACAAACACTTCTTACACTGGAAATATGAATGTATATAAAACTGCTCCTCTTAAAATTTTCAGTTTTTTAACCTTTGAGTATCTTTTACTATTTTCTATTCCTGCAGCCTGCTTTGGTAATGGATTTACAGAAAAATTATCCCAATTTTTTACCCTGCACATGAGTGATAAGGACTAGTCATAGCTTTATGCTGAAAACCCAACAGAAGAGAATATTAAGTAGATAGGTATGTAGGGAAAACCCCTCAAGCCTATCTGGAAATTTTACAGCTACAAATAACTACAAACATAACTCTTAACATAGCCTAATCTAATTCTTAGCATAGATGCAGAACTTACTCTATTGAGAAGCCAGTTACTGGAAAAGTGTAGTTCATATTAGTTCCACTGGGGGAAAAAAAAAAGGCAGCTAGCACTTTTGTTTGGATAGATCCATGACTACACTATAGGTTTTATCAGGTCAGAAACACTGGTAGTATCTAATAATTGCTGGGGCAGCTATTCATTCCAGTGAAGATGTGCTGCAAAAGACATAAATTACCATACTTCCAGACTCTTCATTTTGAGAGAAAGGGCACTTCTTGATTTGACACCCAATATACTTACAATGAAAGCATTAACAGCAAATAACTAATACCACACTCATCTCTGCAACTAAAGCAGCACTACAATTGTTTTCCTCTTAAAAGTACAATTCCTTCCTTTTTTACCACATCTTCAGAAAATAGTAGAATGTTTTTGCAATTGTCCTCACATACAAAAATATAGAAATTAACTGGTTTGGCAGAGGATTGCAGGAATGTTCCTGTCAAAGCTGCACTCTATTCCCCTCCCTCCCATTCCAAGTTATGCGTTTACGATAAAAGAAATCATGGAACTTCATCACACTAATCATTAAATCCATCACACAAACATTAACAGTAACTTGCTCAGAGCCACAGAAATACCGCATCTCCCATATGTAATATCATCTGCAATAAAAAAACGGCTGAATTGAGCCACTTCTATCTGGTGCTGCCCGTCAGTACACTCACCTGACCAGAGAAATATTAAATAGAAGGGAAGAGAAGGAATTAGTTACCCTGGAAAAAATCTTTTAATTTTTACAAAAATAGTTGTCAACTTTGTTCTTAATTGTTCCCCCTCTGCAGGTTTTCTTGAGGGCAACTGTATATAGAAAAGGAACAGAAATGCAAGTATTTTGGAGAGAAAAACCTCAAAAGACAGGCAATAATCAAGGGCAGAAGCACAAGGGGAAGCATACTCCCTGTTTTTAAAAGAGTTCAAGTAAACAGAAATCATTTCTGATGCTAAGAAACAGCGATATAGAGCTCTATCAAGTAGCAAAATTAATGCTTTTAATAACCAAACATTGCTTTGTTTCATAGTCCTTGATGTAGTATCTCATGAGCTCTGCAGAGTTATTCCAATATTTCTATTCTTCAGTCAACAAATATGATTATGTGCAACACCCTAATGAAAAAAGTCACTGAGCATGAAGAGGAGAGCACGGTGAAACAGGATGTCAACAATCACTATGGCAATGCCAATCTGCACACAGAACAGTGCTGCAGAGTGGAGCTTGGCAGCTTGGAACTGACAGAGAGAACACATGACCCACAAGCACAGCAGCACGCACACAAGGATAAGGAACACAGCGCTGCCAGTTAAGTTACACCAACATCAGTGAAAGCTGGGGGTTACTTTTCTTTTCACGAGGGGAAGTCTATACAAAGTAAACTGTACAACCTACAACGTCAATTAAGATTTACCATTACCACACCTGTATACCGGCTACAACTCCACCTTATATTAGTAAGTGCACACAAAACGTCACAGTTTCACAGTGTCAGACTAACGTAAACAACTGTTTGTGAAACGGCGTCCTACTGTGACCCTCACGATCTTCCTCACGCGTTTGTTCCCACTACAAAAGAAATCGATTGCAGAGTAACAGCTGCCTCCCTTAGGGCAACATCCCCGGCTCTCCCTGTGGTAGACGGCCCGTACCCGGAACCGGCAACGGAGCTCCGCGAGAGGCCGCGGAGCGGCCCCTTCACCGTCGGCCAAGGCCTCGCCTCCGAAGGACCGAGCTCGGGGGGCGGGGGCGCCCTCACGCAAGGCCCACGGCGACCCAAGAGCGGGGGACGGAAGGAGGACTGGAAGGAGCAGCGCCGAGACCGGCCCCATAGGGGCAGCGCCCGCCCGCCTTGCTCCAGCGGCCGCAGGTGGCGGGGCCGCCCGCGAAACTCGACCGCGGCTCGCCGCCGGTAGAGCGCCAGGCACGGACGGCCACCGCTCACGGGCCGGCCCCGGCGCCTCGGCCTACTTATTCCGCCAGCACCCCGGGGGCTGCGGCCCCGGGCGGACTCACCAGGGGGCTGCCGGTGTCGGCCATGGCCCGCCCGGCCTGCGGGCCGCCTCCCGCGCCCGGACTCACCAGGGGGCTGCCGGTGCTGGCCATGGCCCGCCCGGCCCGGGGTCGCTCCCCGCCCGTTCCGCGCCCGGCGCTCAGCCCAGCCCAAGCCAAAGGGGCACCCGCGTCCCCCGCCCGTGACGTCACCACAACAATCCCCCCGCGGGCGGGACTTCCGCGCGCCCCGCGCGCTCACTGGCGGCCGCCGCTGCCGCTCACGAGCAGGCCGGGACAGGGCAGCCCCGGCAGCCTCCGCGCCCGAGCCGCACCGAGCATGCGCACTTGTAGGGGTGACGCTGTCGGACGCTGCGCTAGCTGAGGGCGGAAGAGGGCGGGGCCGGCCCTCCCCCGCGCGCTCACATCCGGCTTCTTGCCACGACGCCAGGGGAGGGGCTGGCGGTGACGTCACCTCGCGGGCGGGGCCGCGGGAGCGCGAGGCTGAGGTGCGCCGCCGCGGCGGGTCCGGGGCGGGCGTTCGCTCTGGGAACTGTGGTTCCCTCTCGCGGCGGTCCCCACCGGTCCCTGTGTGCCCTGTGGCCCGCGCGAGCTCGCGGGGCCGGTAAACGGCGCCCTGTCAGGCCGTGTGCGAGCGTCGCCCCGGCCCGAGCCCGCCGGACCTCGGGGGGACCCCGCCGAGCACGCCATTGCAGCGGACAGTTTGAATTTGTCAAGGAACTCATAGCATTGTGAGGAATTACTCAAAAGAATGAGGCAGAAAAGGACAAGAGCCAGCTTAGATCAGCTTTCCTGTATAATTTTCTCATCCTTTTCTTCAGCAGATGAGTAGAACAACTGATAGTAATCTAATAGGTTGGACGCGCGACTCAGTAGGGGTGTGTAGTTTATTGTTGTAAGCCTACTTTCCCTCATTTTCAGACTGTAGTTACATTTTAGGCCTCTCAGAGAAACTGCCAAGTAGCAAAAAGCTTTTGTGTAGCTTAGGGCATTAATGCTGTAATTGTAAAGTTTGTGGCTACTGAACTCTGCTCCTCAAAGAGATCCTCCTGGTCAGAAGGCAGATTCTTTAACATTTCATCTGGCAAAATTTTTTTCTCCTGTTTTGGCTCTAACTAGATAATATAATGGTCCACACAGCAGATTGACCAGTTGGATTTATGTTTGTTTATGTTCTTGCATATTTTTATAAGGCTCAAAAAGTATCAGGCTCATCAAAGAACTAGTAAAATGTATGGATTGCACAGAGGAAAGTTTACAGCTATTTCAAACATTACACAACGTAGAGTCAATGCAAAGAAAGGAAGCAACACGTATAGGATTTCCTGTGTCTAGGACAGAAAGTAAATCTCTAGATATGCAGCTCAGAAAGGCTGTACCTGTCGTGCAGTTAGACAAAGGACTCATCACCCTGGAGAGCCAGCAGGCCTGGCCTGTATTGTGATTAAGTAAGCCTCATGTGTGCTGTTCTTGCTTTTCATCTTTCTTAGGCTTAGTTATTGCAAAATAAAAAGTTACAGCCATTCACGATAATAAACACCAAGGTCCACTGTCTGATGATCTTTAAATAGAGCAATTACAAATTCTGATCAAATCAGGAACCTCTTGAAGTCATCAATGCATTAAGAAGCAAAATTATGCCTTTAGCAAAAATAGTTTATTATTATTTTATGAAGAATTATGCATAGTTTAAAAAAAAAAGATGGAGTTTAAATTGTAGTTCATCACATTGCAAATATTGCTGCTTCCAAGAAGCACACAATTCCAATAGCTCTTCCTGAGGAAAAACAGCAGGTCTGCTGCTGCCTGCTTAGACAAGGGGTTACTGGACCTCTGCTGCCAGGACGTTAATTTAGGGAAGGGCATAGTAATCTGTCTGTGAGGCAACAGATGTTGCTGGAGTCAGGCTTTGCCATGCCTGTAGGGGTACTATTTGCTAGCCAGAGGACTCGGTCACAATCTTTTTCTGAATACAGAAATTGAAGATTTTTAAAATTAGACATGTTTGCAATTTTCTGCACAGTCACCATTTAAGCCACTTGGGAAGACAATGTTGGGAGATGAGAGAATAGCACAAGAATCTTTGTAGGCAGTATTCCTCAGGGAAGGTCACTGATCATTCTGATGTTTGACAAGACTATTGCCGTTGGAGAGCTTCAGTAGATCAGCAGGAATCAGACCTCCTGTGGTATCATTGTCACACAAGGTGCAATAGTCACTAGCACTGAAGGACACATCTTCTATCTCCAAAGATTCGTGAAGCATAGGAAAGTCACCCTTTCCATGCTGTGAGTGAGAGGAATAATCCCTTCCCATGCAAGGGCTCTCAAAGTTGTCTTTAATTATTTCAGAGATTTTCAGGCCAACTGTGTCATCAGCATGGTTTGGTGCAAACATTAGTCCTGGCCTCAATTCTGTCTCTTCAGCTCTTACGTACCTACTGGGGACATATTGCTGGCTTGGACCTGGGGCAAATGCAAATTTCTCTTCTGCAGCAACCAGATTTGTGCTTTCCATAGGTTTCCAGGAGATCTGGGAAATCAGTTCCTGGGTGTTTAGATCAGAAACTCTATCTGCAGTCACTTTGCCTGAATTGGTGGCCTCTTCTCTTCCAAGTTGGCTACAAGCCTCATTAGGTCCAACCCAGTCCTAGTGAAGGGATCAATAAGTTTGGGTCATTTTTCATAGTTATTCCAAAATATTCTGTGTATATGGCTTTGGCAAAATAATCCAGAGGTTTAGTGCAAATCTAACAGGCCAAGTTAGAGCAATAGGGTAGAGAATCTAGCTGCTAATTTCACAAAGCTTTACAAGAAATTTTACAAGATTTCGCCTCCAGAATATAATGCAAGCTACTTGTATTGTTTGGGCTTTGAAAGGACAGAATGCACCTTTTAGAGTTCAAAATGACTAGAGGGGTTCTACTTCTAAGGAGTAAGAAGTTGGACAGGAGCTCTGCTGGTCAGCTAGTCTGTGGAAGCAAGAAGCTGAGAAACTGTAAATTCTCAGGAAGACCAGAACCACCTGTCAGTAGCTCTGCTCAGGAGCTAGAATGATTAATCCCAGGAAAAAAAATCCTCCCATCATGAACTGAGGATCATAAGAAAGAAATTAAATTTATTTCTTACCTTGAAATTCCCATTGTGCAAACTATAGAGTGGCTGAAAGAAAGCAGCTGGCGTGGGAATGTTAAAGCAGGTGAGACTTTTTGCCCTAAAGTGAGAAAACAACTCTTAAAAAACCCAGAAAATTTTTCCGTATTCTGTCTCCATGTTACTGATTGGATGCAACCCTCACACTTATTGTGATTTCTGACATCTCATGCAATCATTTGTCTGCTACTTGTGCATGCATTTAATATTTCTAGCCTGAAGCAGTCTTAAAAGTTTCTTAGGAATATCCACAAACTTATTACTGGTCTGTTACTCATTATATGCAGCAAGCTGTTGAAACATTTATTTATCAACTTACTTGATCTAAACCACTGTTTCTGGAAGTGTTTTAGAGAATTCTTTCTTTTTTTTTTCATGGCTGGGCTTCACGAACTAAGATTTGAGAAGGGCTCTACCCACGCTTGCTACAAGCGCGCTGATGGCTAAAAAGACCAATGCGAGATAGACAAGTCCGGTTGCAAAAGGCACAGCAGAAAGACTCCCTAGGTGATATCGACAAGATGCGATTCTTTCTGCGCTGTCTTTTCTCCTCGAGAGTGATCCTGCGTGTGTTCTCGAAGAAGAAAGAAGACAGAGAAATTCTGCCAGACATTCTTGCCCATTTATTAGAGTCTATCCTGTAAAATACTTTATCACATTTTGTCAAATATTCTGTTTCTCTAAGAACAATGTGCGTATGGAGCATAATAATGTATGTCAAGGCAGAAAAAAAAAGAGGTAGGGGATTTACTTTTGCTGTGGCAGCATAAAACGTGGCAGAAGATGGTTGAACCAAGGTTCTAAACTACTTTGTTCTCTGTAAGCTTGATCTCAACTGAATCTGAGTCAGTCTAGCTTGCCTATATTGGTATTTTACGTACTGACTGCTGCCAGGTATGTCACAAGTAGCTTAACATTGACATCAGTTTAACCACCTTTATGGATTGCTGTGTACTTGCACTTTTAATGTGTCTACATGAAGCTTAACAAAAAATTTCCATGGCTTTAAATTTCTTTAACTCCAAGAGACCCTCATCCACGAGTTTTAGCTGAGTTTGGGAGTCACAAAGATACCGTGGTCTCCTTAAGGACTGTATAGTAGGTCATTAACTATCATCAGCCAAGGAATATGTCATGTCCCACGACTGTCAAAAGAGCTTTTGAAAATGAATGAGCTTGTACAGGAGAAACAGGAAAGACAAGGGATATAACAAACTCTTGATTTATCCTCTTCAAGCCATAAAGATCAAGGGGAACTTAATGAAAAACTATCACGTACCTTGAAGAAAGCTTACAGTTCCAGAATAAATAGAGTAGAGTGCCAAAACTCAGAGGAATGAACAAGAGCTGCATAGTGGTATTTAGAGTCTTCTCAGACAGTTTTGGTAAATCTAGGAAAACAGCGCAAAAATTTTTCACAAAAGTCTGGAAATCAAAATAGAACTCCAAATAACCAAGCAATGCAAATTAAACAGGCTGCTAAAGTCCCCAAGGAAAGTAATTTCGCTATGAATACTTGAAGAAAGCTAGTTCTGTTTTGAAAAGCTCCGTTTTACCACATATCTTCCTTTTTCTGGAACGTGGACATGAAATGAATTAAGATAAAAACAACATTCTTTGTACCTGCTCTTTGAAACACTGTTGTCTGGCTCCACTCACTCCACTGACTGTGGTAGGAATTCTCATTTTCGGAAACTTTGCAGCGAACTCTTGCAGTGTAAGCAATGCCACTGCGAAGTTCTGTGGCTTCAATTTCTATCTGTGGCAGTGAACTGGATGGTGTCTTGTTCAATGCAACCTGCAAAGTATTACAAAGCATTTCTGTTAACGAGGGTGGGCAAAGGGATGGTCTTCTAAATACTTCTTTTGGTTTTTTTTTTTCCCTTTTCCAAATCCTCTTTTCTTAGATGCAAGAAGAGGGCCTGGATGAGGATGGGTGAGTTATGAATGTAGGGGTCATGAGAAGAGTTATTGATCTCCAGAATTGATTTATACAAAATCTTTCAGACTTGATATGGGAAACCAGAAAGGCCAGCTTAAAAGAGTCAGCTGGCAGAGAGCCCTGAGTTGAATGGCAAGGTTGTTGTGCCCAAAGAGCAAGGCAGCATCACTGTGTGTCTCATCCAGTTACCTCCCAGGACATGCTGTATTCCTTATACTGCAATTCATATTGGAGAATTTCAGCGAGGTACCAAGGCACATTCCACACACTCCACCATATCTGACACTTGCTGGCAGTGGCATTGCTCTGGAGGTTCAAAGGTGGATCAAGTTTTACTGTAAATAGAGGAGGCAGGTTTTTTCACAATATTTGGAACGTCACAAAAGGAGATGCATGATACCAGGCTGACTAAAGTCTTGGAAGATAAAGCTGGGTCCAAAGAGTGATACTAAGACCAGAAGCAGACCAAATTAGTTTACAGGTTGGATCAGAGCAGCTTCAGAACTGAGATAAATTAATGATAACTCCAGCAGTCTGTGGGGATAATCTTGCAAGCAAAGAACCACTCTAGGTGTCACATTCTGCCCTAACAACATACCACTGATATGGACAGGCTCTGAGATTTCAGATACTGGAGCATTTCTCTGAAGTACCAGGCCATGGGACATTCAATTAAATCCATGACTTTGATTTCTCATTACATAATTTCTCAGGAAAAAGTAAAACAACAAAGCAAACAAACAATTGTGACAGTCTAATTGTAAATTATCTATGGCACAAGAAAACATGATGCAAATGCAAAGTATTCTTGAAAGGTGCTCCAGAGCCAGCACTCTCTAAAGTCCTGGTAAGGTCAGAATGGAGAGACTCAGGGACTGCATCCTCCCTGCTACGGTCCACATAGCAACTTTCCAGGGATGGGCAGTCTGGCTTGTTTTCATTGTTTTCACTTGCTGTCTTTGAGACACCCTTTGTTAGAGAGCATATCAGACCTACTGCAAAGCTGCTGGGCAGAGCCGCAGCTCATGACTGCCCTTGTTTGTACTTACTGTGCTTGCGGGGATTGTACACTGGAAAGGTAACGTATTTGTGATTACGTCCAAAGAAGTTTCCTTGGAGTGAGACTCTATAACCATCTGTTTCCAGGATTTGGCTGGCTAAATGAATTGTGCAGTGGTACTGATTCTGCATGCTCTCTGCGGCAGTCAGTTTGCAGCTGGCGTTGTGGCCCTTTGACCAGAGGCTAGAAGAATAAAAAGGCTGAAAGTTTCTTTTAAGTCATACAGTGAAGTGTTTTTTCAATTCATGAAAAACATGTGGCAGCTTAGCACAGCACCACACTCTGGAAGACCGTGAACATCTTTAGTGCAGAGGGCACGGAAAGCAGTCCTAAAGCTGGATGGATAGCAGGGCTGAACAGGGGGGAAGGAGATGCCTTCATAACCTCACTGCTGAGAGCACAAGACCTCCAGGAGCTGCATACAGAGTCCAGTATCTGCTCCCTCTGAAAGTGAGAGGGCTGCATGTCATTGTCAGGAAAGCAGCTGGGTAGGGGGGAAGAAGTGGGCGGACGATTAGTTATAAGTGCACAGCACAGAAGCAACAAACTGTACATTAAGGTCTCTTGCTAGGAACAAACACCAGTGCTGACAGCAAAACATGTTGGAAGTTGGTTTGTTGTTTTGTGATTTGGCCATTTATTAGCAAATTTTTCACTTTGCATGTGATCCCACAAGAAACAAGGGTATCGCAGTTTATCAGCTTGGCATTTCTTCATAGATCTAAACCCCAGTATTATTTAGAGCTAGAGCTAAGCTAGAGCTAACCTACCAGAATATGAGGCATCTAACGTCAGTGTGGCTTACCCTCGTGTAATAGTTACTGGTGGTCAAGACAGTGTTATTGCATAATTTAAGCACATTCATCTTGAATTATCCTACCACATAGCAAACTATTCACCCTATTTTTTCCATAAGAGGAAACACTATTCAGATAATATTCTAATTTACAAAATAACAGCATCGACCAGGTTGGAAAAGACTCCCAAGGTCATCAAGTCCAACCCTTGATCCAACGCTGCTGTGGTTACCAGACCATGGCGCTGATGACACATCCAGTCTCATCTTAAAAACCTCTGGGGACAGTGAATCCACCACCTCCTTGGGCAGCCCATTCCAGTGTCTGATTACTCTCTCTGTAAAAAATTTTTTCCTAATATTCAACCTAAACCTCCCCTGGCACAGCCTAAAACAGTGCCCTCTTGTCCTACTGCTGGTTGCCTGGGAGAAGAGACCGATGCCCACCTGGCTACGACCTCCTTTCAAGTCATTGTAGAGAGTGTTGAGGTCTCCCCTGAGCCTCCTCCAGGCTAAACAAATCCAGCTCCCTCAGCCTTTCCTCATAGGACTTGTGCTCAAGTCCCTTCACCAGCCTCGTTGCTCTTCTCTGGACCTGCTCCACCCCCTCTGTGTCCTTCCTGAACTGAGGGGCCCAGAACTGGACACAGCACTCGACGTGTGGCCTCATCAGCACTGGGTAAATCTGTTATTAAAGCTTATAACTCACTGGACTTGTATATATATACAAACTAATACAGATTAAAACACTAGTGGTTTACTTTCTAGGCAAAAAGACAAGAAATTATTAGAAGCTGATTAGGTAGCTTCATGGAGGATGGGCTCTGGAAGTTCCCACATCACAGGGACTGAAGGCCAGGAAGAAAAGGCTCCCTGTGCTGAGGCACCTGCCAGAAGGGTTCACTGGGTGGACAGACTGCCCAGAGCTGGCAGGAGAACATGCAGCTGTGTACGCTGGACCTCTGCTGCCCCAGCTGAGGCTGTGGGCCCACAAACGGGAGCGGCTTCCGAGGTAGCCCAGGTCTGGGGTGATGGGCTGGCAAAGGTAGCTGTGCCAGAGGTCTCCTCCTGCTGTGGAGGGAGCAAAGCCCACAACTGGACCCCATCTCTGCTTTTCCATGCTGTCCTGCCCATGCCAGGGCTGGGGCTGCCACAGGCAGCTCTCGGTATGTGGCTCTTACTTGGTGAAATGCAGGTGGAAAGGTCCATTGCCCACGGGCTTCTCTGTCACCCACATGCAGCTCACGGTAGTCATGTAGTTATTCAAGCAGCTCAGGCTGCCAGAGAGCTCTGCAGAGAAAGGAGACCAGAGCTGGATTCATGTATCACAGTATGAGGCCTTACTCAGTACATTAAATAAATGCATTGTTTGCTAGTGCTTCCTTTACTGACACTGCATCTGATCTTCCCCATTATGTTCTTCCTCTCTTGTACCACACTTCACTGCATGAGATGAGTGTAAGATCTTAGGGCAGGGGTCTTGGGCAGTGGCTACACTTTTTCTGCTGCCTAGCTTGTCCAGTATGTGCTCAGTTCCCTAGGCTTGGCATTGCTAGCCAGCTATACCAGTTCTTGGGACCTGGGAAAGGTCAAGATCTTGGGTTGCATATTTAAGGGTCTGTGAATGAAAAATGAGCACAGGCATGTGCTTGTTTTCCTACAGTGAACCTATTCCAGATCTTCTCTTACCTCTCCCTCTTCCTCCACCAAAGAGCAGCACAGCAATAATACACAGCTGGAGGCCCAGCTGCCACACAACTCTTCCCATTCCAGATAATATCTAAAACAGAACAATTTTTAGGAGCAGTTTTGTCAGTATTTGTACCACCAGGTTGAAGCTTTACCTACTTGCTTCTGTCAGTGTGACACAAGCTTATCTTGAATCTGTCAGAGAGGGCACCAACTCAGCTATAATTTCTTCTATAGGAACTGGTCTTCTCATGGCAGTAAGTAGTACTTTGTACAGGAATCTAAAGCATTAAAGGAAATCTTTAATTCCTGCAATCTGATCAAGGGTGGGTGAAAGGGTGAGTGTTCCATCTTTCCTTCTTCCTGCATTTTTGGCATCTGGTTTATGACAATTTAAGAGCATCAGAGAGCCACAGTGGGTTGGAAAAAATGTTCGTGTTTCCCTGTATGCCATGTTAGAGAAAATCATAGCAATAGAGCATAGATATTCTTCTCTGAAAACATTCTCAGCCTCCAGACATTTGTAGCTCAGGGTCCTCCTGGAGCAGACATAATTTCTGCATATTCAGAGAAGAGAAACAGAGAGTAAGTGATAATGCTCCTGGTCAAAGCACTCATTGAGAAATATAGAATACTTAGGGCCTAATCATTACCCCTGTTCACTGAAGGGTTGTGTAAGGATGTTTGAAGTGTATCTTCTGCAATATGGAACAGTACCTTTGTACAGTGTTATGCTGGACTCACTCTTTTTTTTTTTTTTTTTTTTTTTAATCAGATATTCCGTTCTGTGAATTCTCTCCTGATGAAGTTTTAACTTAAAACTATACTTTTTCACTGAAAGCTTCTGATTTGATAATTTTACGGCAAAGTTTAATGAAGATGTGGACCTGATTTACTTAGCAATACATGATGTTTTTAAAAGGTGTTTCCGGTTTGCAATACTTGCTGTTACCTGAACACAGCAAATGAGCCCACCACCGCTGCAAGGAGTGTGATGCTCCAAGGAGCCTGAAACCCAGAAAACATAGAATGAGTTTTGTAGGCAGAGACCACTAATAAACAAACCCACTTTCCTGAAAAATTAAAAGAATTTTGGAGGAACACTTTGCACTGCTTGCCTAGCACGTACACTGAACTGAGCTCTAGGGCTGGGCTAACATAAGGGTGTGAGAATTTTCTGTCTTAAAAGAGCTTGGGGTAGCTATTATTAAAAACAAACAAAACCACAAACAAACAACCCCCCCAAAAAAAGCCAAACCAACAAAAACACAAAAACAAAAACTGAAAACCAAACCAACAAAACCAAACCAAACAAACAAAAAACCCAACCAAACCAAAAACTATCAACCAAAATTTGCCAGAGATTATTATGATCTCTCAGAAAAAGCTGGGGAAATGGGAGAGTGTCAGCATAGGAGAAACACTAAGTACAGCGTTAGCACAGGACCAAACAAATATAGCCTGGCTATAGAATAAGATCATGATTTCTAATGAACAAAGGATCTGAAGTAATCTTGAATAGAAGTGAGCAAGAAAAAGCCTATGCTTAGCAAGGATTGTGGCATTTAAATCATTAGGATTGTTTTACTGAAGGGATTAAGTGATCTGTCAGCTACAACAGCAGGAACTGGACCCCATGACCAGTTCCTCCAGTCATGAATTTCATAGAGCTAGACAGCATCATCCACATAAAACTTCATGCCTGTGATTGTGCCTGCTTATGGTGTCCCTTTTCTGAACCGAATAGCAAAATAATTACAATGTTTCAGAAACTTATCAAGAGAAAAGGAATCTTTCTGGCTACCACTTCCCCACCCCTTCATCTGTGGGTTTTCGGTAAGCACTCTGTTTTGCTGCAGACCTTCTTCAGAGTGTGGGTTGTCAAGAGGAAGTGTCACCATTAGCTGATTTTAGCTGCAGGAGGCTGGGAGGCATGAAGCCTCTCCTGCTTATCGTTCTGATCAGGGTTGCATGTGATCCCTGAGATAGATACAGTAATAGTGACTAAATATGATATAGAAAGAGCTGCATTAAGTAGAATTATGTATGTGTTTACAAGAACTTGTTCAGACACACAAACAAATAAACAAACATAGGTCAAGATAAGTAAACCAGGACAGAATATTTCCAGGTAATTGCTATTAATTTTATAAACTCTCCCCACACCACACAAGAAGTTCTTTTTTCAGTTCTGCAATGTTTGAAATGTGTCAGACATTTCTCGCTCTCTAGCTCACCTGGAAACAAATACAGCATGTTTAAATGCAAATTTTTGTGTTAGAAGTCATGTTAGTCATAACTAGGTCATGGAACATCGGATTCTGAAAGGCTTATCAGAAAATAGCACATAACCAGATGAACAAGATTCTGCAGTACATTAATGCAATTAGAGGAGCTAACACACAGATTAGGGGTGCATATGAGTTAAAAGAAATGTTACTGTAGCTACATGTAGCATTGAATAATTTCTTCTGTTGGGATCCATACTTTAAACAAAGAGTTGCTGTCAATATGAAAATGGTTCTGAAAAGGGCTATAAGAATGATATAACCTTGGATAACTTTCCTCAAAAATCAACAATTAAAGACCAACTAAATCTATTTAACTTAACCAAAGGAAACACTAAATAGTAATTTCACACCAGCCGTAAGTATCTCACATGGCAAGGTGATTTCACGTAGGAGAAAAATCTTTTTTTTTATTATTTTTTTTTTTAAATCTCCTAGAGAAAGATGGAAAGAATGCACTTGTTGGACACTGAAGGTAGATACAATTAGACAGAAACAAAGTGCAGAATTTGTACAAAGGGGAAGTACCTTTATTGCTGAAACTTCTTGCCTAAACATTTGATGCAAGACTTGTAGTCTATACATCTTTCTTAGGTATCTTAAAAAATAATACAAAATCTCCTTAGCTCAGATGGAAGCCCAGTGCCAGCAGCCCAGGTGCTGTTACAGCAGCTGCCAGCACTGGAAGACAAATCAACTTTTTAGCCAGGTTGCCTGCTTTCAAATGCTCTCAGCTGCTTACTGACAGAAAGGCACATCATTGACTGTTATTGGTAGATCTACTACCAGGAATTCATATTCACAGATTCACCCCCACATTTGGGGTCCAGCTGAATACACAATAAAAAGATTTTCTTTTAAGAATTTATAAGGTAAAATAAATTATTTGATAGATAACACTGAGAGGGGAAGTAGAACAAGAAGGTGACAACGCAGTCCCAGCATGTGGGTAGCCTAGATATCATCTTGGTTTTAGCAACTCAGTAAAACAGAACTTTACAGGGAGACCTGAAGAATGAGGTAGCCCAGGCGAATTGCAGGCAGTACCTTCAATATGTAAGCAGTAGCACAAAGGATAATTAGGAGGAGGTGATTTAACAATCTAGTGGGAGGTGGAAGCTGACATCATAGAGTTCACTTCTTGATGGGGAAATGAGAGATGACAACAGGACAAGGAGAGGCTGCCGGTACCTTTGGGAGTGGGGGACAAGAAGCTTATGTTTGATGAGATAGAGAAATAGAAGAATTGTGTAGACAAATGTAATAGGTTCAAAGGGACAGACACAAAATAGGACCTTTGCATCTCTGAGTTTTGGATGATTATAGGTAAGACAAGATTAGTTTTACAAAGGCCTGACAAACCATGAAGTGTCCTATAAGAGCGTGAGCAAGAATTTGACATGGAGATGCGCGCATAAACCCATGGCAGGGATCCCTTCCAACCCACACTATTCTAGGATTCTGTGATACAATGCGTGATGGTGGGAGCAGACACAGCAGACCTGGACCCTTGAACACTGTTTCTATTCATTACATCTTAGTAATTGGTGATAAATGACCTGCTCTCCCTTGGCCATAATCCTTTCCTTTGCTTACGTCTCTTCCAGAGGAAGCACCAACAGGCACTACAAAAAAGCAGGACACTGACTGGCACCCATGAAGTAAAACAATGATAAGCAGTAGCACGTCTGTACCAACAGGTACATCCATCCATCCACCCATTAGGGCTAACGTAAGTGTACATTCACCTTTATCCTACTAGGTGTGATTAGAGGGGTACCCATTATGAACAATCATCTCTGCCTATAAGGAAAGACTTTTGTAGGTCCTTTAAGAAAAATTAGGCATAAATTATCTACCTTCTTAATACCTAGGCCTCTGAGCAGATGCCTGACAGAAGCACATCAAGCACACACAGCAGACTCACGTGATCAGAATGCCAACTGCTGCGGAATAAGGAAAAAGGGGTTGGAATTCTCAGCTACAGAGATTATCACAGAGAACCCCATATAACCAGTCTTTTTCTCCCTTCATCTTTGGAGAGCCATTTTCCCACAATTTGATGCTCACAAAGAGCCTTGCACTTTTAGATTTGACATACTTGGATCTGAGAGAAAAACCTGCTACAAAGGACAACTACTGCAATAAAGCAATATCCACACACACGTATATATACACACACACATACATTAAAAAAGTATATTTTTGCCTGCAAAGTCTCAAACACTGAGGACTATTTTGGCTGGATTCCTTTACCTTAATCTCTTGCAGTCAGAGAGGAGTACCTAAAAAAATAATTTCTTCAAGGTGGTCCTTCTTTTGAGCACAATCCATCAGAATTAATGCAAGAGTGTTGTTTTGTGCTCAGCAAACTAGTAGAACAAAAGCACAGAGACCCTTCTCATGATTCCTTTGTTCTAGGTTTCGAGTACAAGAAACAACATATAATTCCACATTTAGGTAAAGAAAATATTTTTCAACATCTTAGCCTAGTAGATGTATCCTAACATTAGATACTGGCATGCATGGAACAGAAATATGTTAAACTGTCTTACCAGCTCAAAGAAAATGTCACTTTTTGCACTGCTTCTGTCCCTTGATAGTTTGGGCTTTGTGGTTTGATGATCATGCAGTAGCAGCAGTGGCATAATAAAGCAGAGCATACTGTGCCCGATTTTAAAGATAATCTCAAGAACC
Organism: Myiotriccus ornatus; assembly: GCA_036023395.1. Taxonomy (NCBI): domain Eukaryota; kingdom Metazoa; phylum Chordata; class Aves; order Passeriformes; family Tyrannidae; genus Myiotriccus; species Myiotriccus ornatus. Next base: position 16,228,129 of record JAYRBT010000033.1, on the reverse strand, counting down.
AATGAAAAACTGCTCAGATTATCAGATTGAGTTAAAGTAGTTGTATCTGCAATTACTCAGTCACGGAGTAACTGAGGAATTTCTGCTAAAGGGTTAACATTTAAAAGGCCAAGCAATTTGCTGAATATAAAAGTATCTGCTTGCAACTTTTATATAAAAAAAGGCCAACAGAAAAGCTTTCTAAGTGACCTAAAGACATTTTCCAGCCCTGTCTGGACGTGAGGAAAAACTGCTTCCATCCAAGTCCTCTGCTCAACTATGCTCAGACTCCTGGAGCACCCTGAGCTGCCCTGTCCTGCACTTCCCCCACAGCCAACTGCTGCACTGTGCTCAAAGGGCAATTCTGGAAGCAAAGGTAAATAAGCATTGTAGTGTTTCTATGTCCTGATCCCAGAGTGTATGAGGAACAGATCTTCCCATGCCCAGCTGCAATGGCAGTGTTACAGCCAGGATCCACCAAGTCAGTCCTGTACATGGGTCTAGTGCCAAGAAGGGGGAGACAGAAGCAGTCAAAGAATTGAATGATTAACAGTCTGTCAGTATCAGCTTCTGGGGCCAAGAGACAGGGAGGTAGAGGCCATGCAGAAATGGAGATGGACATTTCTAAATTGGAACAAATTATCGTGCTTCTTGTATCTGCTTTTTGGCCCTAGAACTCCTGGGAAAACATAATTTTTCCAAATGAGATGCTGCTAGATAAGGGACATTTGCAGTTTGCTCCTAAGAGACTGGAAAACTCCCGCCTCAAACCCCTCCACATTCACAGTGACAACAATTCATTGGCCAAAGGGCAATTGTTACAGCTTGCTTCAAAGGGAATGGCCTTCCCTTATTTTAATACCCTTATGCCAGGTACCTGCCCACAAAATCTGCCTCCTAGGGTGACCAGAAGTAATTTCTAGCCCAACATAGCATGAAACCACCACCTTCTACCAGATGTACGGCCTGATAGTGTTGCAGTAATAGAAACAGCCCCTTCAGCAGTTCTGGGGCCAATGATTCAAATAGAGACAAAGAGCACAAAGAACTGAGATGTAAAGGGCCATAGAAAGACAGGCAAGCTTCCCCTCTTCCCTTAAGCAGCCGGAGTCAGTTACCACAATGTAGTTTCTGAAGTGAAAATAGCTGTAGAACAAAGCTGTAGATGAAGCTGTAGAAGACTGTGTTGAAACCATCAGAAATGCTTTTGCCTAGTACACATTTGCATTGACATGAGCATTATGCAAAAGCCCTTGTAGCAGTGTGGGGCAGGCTCATCTCATCAGGGCATTGGGATGATCCTCTGCAGTTCATGGAGGACATGTGAGGGAGTGGTTGTGCAGCAGGGAGGATGTATCAGCATGTGAAGACCTCCCACAACTTATGAAAGCTGATGAGAAGAAAAATGGAAAATAAGGAGGGAAGGAACCAAAAAGCTTAATATCTTAGAGCAGAGCCCAGGAAGCCACTGATCTAGGGGTATACTGAGAGAGTAATAACAACATGGGCAAAACTAAGCCATGCAGGTCCCAAATCAACCTAGCAGATACCATGGCTGTTCTGAACAATCAAACCTGGGAGGTGGATGCATAGCAGTACAGTCACAGCACTCACCTGTGAAAGAAAGAGCTTCTCTTCATTACAGTACTCCCTTCTGTTTAGGGAGCGGTGGAATTGCCTATAGTGTCAGTTAAGAGATGGAGAAGAGGGAAGAGAGTTTATTGGTATTACAGCAACAACAGGCTATTACTGCACTGGAAACAAACCTCATTCACCACGAAGGTTCTCTCACGCTAGGACCTCCTACAGCCAAGCAGCCTCTGGGTTAGTAGCACTATGCCTACATAAGACACAGGTCTTCACATTCACTTTCAGTATTGCAGTAACTTTTAAAGACAATCATCCTAAACCAATCAGAGATAGAGATGTCAGAGGGAAACAGACTGACAGTTACAGTGCAAATTGCAGTTTCATAGTTGGCTTTACTAGCTAGCAGAAATTGCTCAAAATCTGTGCTATCAACCTGTTAACAGCAGTAGAGCAAGTCCAAGGCAGAAGTTGCAGGCACATCCATCTAGGACAACATTTCTGAAATTTTGAAATAGTTCTAAAGCTGATCAATTAACATGCTTGAAAAGTGCTGAGAGATAAGCTGACTCAGTAGCCTAGTAGAAAGAGTTTGTCTGGAATTATATGTTTTGAAGACTTTTCATTTGCAGACTCCATCTGGAAAGGCAAAGTCTTTCTGAAACCTGAATTATGTTTGTTCTCTTGGACATAGATTTCTATGATGATTACATAAGAATTGTTTTTGATCATCTCCCATGGACAGGTCTGGGACCTCCATAACTAATAAACTACTACACCTGGGTTTAAAGACCCAAAAGACATTAGTAGGAAAAGTAATACCACATGTTGTTTGGAATAAGTAGGGGTGCTTTAATGTAGCAAACATGCTTGCCATGGGTTATGCTTCTAAGAGTGCACGTACAGCCAAACTCCAAAGTCATGTGAGAATACCAGAGAAAATAAAGTTCTATAATCTTCAAAAGGTTACTGTAAAAAAAATTGCACATCTACATAACCCAAAGGATAATTTTCAAGGTACTTAGGACACTTAAAAAAAATTTTAAAAAAAGAAAAAAAGACATAAACCAAGCAACAAAACTCAGAAACAATCAATCATAACAAATTTGAGACATTAATAGGATAAATGGCAATAGAAATAGGCATGTATTTCTGTGGACCTAACAGTTTTCAGTTGTAGGCAAGAAAGCTTACACAAAGTAAACTGTTTCTCTTCTGAATTTTGCTAACACTTTGCTCCTGGCACAGTAAGGAAAGGCCCCACACTCTGCCAAGCAACATCAAGTCCTCAGTTCGCCTGTGTCCCACTGACAGGGCTGTCAGAGCGACAGGAGACCCACTGCTTGACATAGCTCCGTGGAAAGTCCTGCCCCTCCTGCTCAAGAGAGATGGGCCCACAGTTGGTCTGACTGTTTTGCCCAAATTCACAGTCAAGAGGACTTCCACAGTCTGAGTCTACAAAGCCACTGTCAATAGTGTCCAAATCAATGCAGATCGTAGGGTAACTGTCACCAGGCCTAGTACTGTGAGGGAAGAAGTCGTAGGAGCCTTCACTGTAGGAAACACTTTCACCATCAGGAGAAGGTAGAGAACCTGGATTTTCCAAATCCCACCGAAGAGCCTGCAAGCAAAGGGCTTCTAGGATGCTCCCCACTCCTTCTAAAGATCTTTCTACTTGCTGGTGGGCTGGGACACTTGTGTTCCTCAAGTGGTCTGTGGACACGGAACCTGAAGCAAGTATTTTGTCCTGCGGGCTCAGGTCAGCCAGATGCAAGTCATGGGATATCTTTCTGTCTTCCTCATCAATGTTAACCTTGGGGTAACCAGGTCCTCCAGCACTACCATCTTCCTCATTGGTATGCTCATGTCCCCTATACACATGGTTACAGCTGCATTGGCAGTTACAGGATGTAAATTCATCAGCCACAGTAACCGTGTCAATGGACAAATGCCCGTATGACTGCTCCTCAGTCCCACCACTGCTGTTTACACTAGACCACAGGGACTGGCTATCGTGGCCTGGGGCAGTCAGGCAAGACACACAGGTCTTGCAAGGCAGATTCTTTCTCAGCTCATGCAGCTCTTCCCGTGAGGTGCTGTTGGAAGGATGCATGGTGTAAACTTCAAGGACTTCTGGAAGGACTATTCCCCATTCAAAGAAATCAAAGGTCGTTTTCGTATGGGATGCACCAACCCACTTCTGCAGAAAAGGGCAAACAGGGAGAGAGAGGTTAGTATCACAAGTTTTGGGGTTCCACAGAAATGACCAAAGTTCTTATGCTTTTAGAGGCAAACTGTAAAAGCACTGACTCCTCCAACAGAACAGGGTAGGAGATGCTGTTATTACCAGACACAGCTGCAGGAGAACTGACTGAAGTAATTGAAAATAATTAGCTGAGAGGTTTGCATGGCTTTGCAATTTTCTCTTCTCCCCGTGTACTGCACTTGCAACTAACACACATAGTCCTGCTCTCTCACTTCCCCTGCCTCAGTTTCCTGGGAATGGGGTCAGGACAAGGCTTCTCTGATCTTCTGTATGCACCAGAACAGCCTTCTCTTTCACAGTGAAAAGAAGGAAGCAGAAGTAGGCAGGGGTTGGGGTCCTCGCAGAACTGTAGCCACCACCTGCAATACTTATTCAGATGATTAGGGAGTGCCACACATTGAATCTTGCCCTTCTATATCACCATTAGCATCACACTCTTCCCGGTCCCAGGTATTCTCCCTACATCACATGCCCCTTGCCTTCAGTCATATCTGAGAGTAAAGGCACTTCTGGATTTCTCTGATTTAAGAAAACAGTAAAAGTTTATGTTCCTTTTGAAGAAGTCCCTGAATCAGACATTCAGATCACAGCAAATTTTAGACATGTGCCACTAATGAATGCCAGCAAGTCCTACTTGAGGATTCTGCAGTCCTGAGGCTAGGCACAGCACAGACTCAAGACTTAGTTCTGCTCCCTGTCTTCCACTTACCTAATGGCTGAGCTGTGTCAAGGCTCTTCTAAGTGTATTGCTTTCTGCTGTGTATAAAATAGGTAAGAACACTGCACTTCATAAACACTATGAAGGCTTCTGACTGAGTGCTGCCACATCTGTCAGACTGCCTTAATCTTACTGGCCCCCTGTCCCAAACTGCACTCAGCATAACTATACATGAGCAAAATATTTGGGAAGAGAACAGCTTGACAGAGTTTATTACCCTCTGACAGAGAGCATGGGGAAAAAAATCTTCATTACAGCAGGAAGCACTAAGTCTATTTTAATTAATTTTTAACCTAAGCTACAGAGAACTTAGTATTAAAGCTATAATGGACAGGAAGGCACCTGAGGTGCAAAAGGGTTTTTGGAGAAACAGCAGAAAATCCTTTTCTTAGAATTGAGTGGGCAGAATATTTCTTATTCCCTCTTGACAGTTCTTTGCAAATTCCCACTCCATATGAACCTAAGAACTCACATACACACAACAATGTGTAGCTTTCCCTTCTATGTTTCAAGTTTTTTGCTAACATTTTCACTGCTTTCTACCCAATCCAAGAGTGCTGTCAGCAGAGCATTACTACTGTAATTTCCAAACATTATTCACAAGACATAATGTAACAAAACCTGCATTTCTTTGATGCAGGCAGGATGCAGTTGAATAAGACCTACATCAACTGGGTTTTTGTTGGCTGAAAATGACAAGTCGGTTCACTTTTTAGTGATGTCACCACATCCTCTTGACACCCCTGCCTGTGCATCTTGTGCTGTGGCTGTGTGAGCAACTGCTGCTTTCATCTGCAAATTTCCTAGGAAGTAACTCAGCTGTAGCAACTGAGACTCCTTCCCTTCCCAGCAGCACTGAACAACCTATGTAGAAACTAGAATATAATTCCTATGGAACAGAGAAGCCCAAGGCTTCACCTGAGAGGAGCATGGCTCTTGGTATAGCAGGGAGCTCTCATTTTAACCGTGAGCACTAGCCCGTGACTCTCAGGAGTTCACACACTGGGTCCACCTGGTCCTTCCCCTGAGAGCAACTAGTACCAGCTGCCTCACCAGAGGATGCAAGTACCCCTCAGGTGCAGATATAGGAAGGCATAACAGGTCTGAAAGAGGAAGGAAAGAAGGGAGACAGTCATTATTGGCTTCAGGCTGAATAGCACCCCTCCAAGACTACTTGTTTAACCTAATTACAAACATCAGCCTTGCAGCAGTTGGAAAGTAAGTACATGAAGATCATTAGGGCCCTCTCCCAGAATGTCTAAGAAAAAGCAAACAGAAAAAGCAGACACTGAAGTGTCTCTGGTCAGTTCTGCTGTAACAACAGGAACTTGTTCAGAAAGAGGCAGTGATATCTGCACTCATATGCCAGCACTTTTACAGTTTGATAACAGGACTGTGAGCTGCTCTTCAGCTTAATAAAATAATTATTTATGGATGCTCAATGTACTTTTACTTTTGCATCCTGAGGACTCAGAAAACTCTGCAGCTTTTGCAAACTATTTTGTTACAAAAGCAAGTTTGGCTGGTGTTAAATGAGAAGAGAATTTGGGAGGGCTAGGCAAAATCACTCAAAGACAATTCCTTCATAGGGAGTCAAGCTGCACTGTACTATCACAGCGATTTTCCCCCAAAGCTCTGGACATCCTTCCAGGACAATATGCATAATATTGCCTACATGAGTGACTCTTCAGAGAGAACTATAATGCTTAATGTTGAGCTTTTGTCACATCAGAGCCTGGAGTGGGAAATTCGGGCTTTACAATTAAGTCTATTCCATGGCCTTTATGTCTCTGTGGGACTGGAGCTTTGGAAAAATCACAGGGTATTTGACTCCCATCAGGATCCCAGTCTTCATAAATCACATGAACTCAGCTCATACACTGAGGCAGCACCTACAGAGAATAAGCAGTACAGACATGACATAAAAGTCTTCATGGCACAGAACAGACACTGGAGAGCCCTGGTCCCTATATCTAGAGCCTTCTGGCATTCCTTTGAGATAGATTTCCCCTCCTAGTGCCCTAAAGAGAATCCCTTGCCCAGGATAGCACAATGGCCTGTAAGTTTGTCACGTGGTCCACTCCACTCCACATGTTCTTGTGTAGCCCAATTATACCTTGAAATCTCCGTTATGCGCCAAGTAAAGAGGTTTGAAAAAGGGAGCAGGGTCTGGGATGCAAGCCATCTTCTTCCAAAAGCTGGAAGAGAAAAAAAAAGAAAGGCTTTGGTGTTAAGCATGTTACCCATGCAAAGCAAGGCATCTCTAGATCCACTTCAAGCAACTGAAATCACCTGCCCAGCCTCATGAGTTAACAAGTGGCTGAGGATCCAAGGATGCCTTGTGCTGCCAGAGCTGTCTAATGGCCTTTCTTGTGAACCTCACAGGAGGTGGAACCTCAGCACTTGCACACACATACATTCATGCTACAGAAAGAGATTCCAATTTTTTTCTTCCTGGAAAAACAGCAAGTGCTGGAAATGCATTTTCCCCTCAGGCTGAGCTGGCTTGTGGCCTACACGTAAGACCTCTGCCCTATGCAATTCTTTTGTGGACCTGGGCTGTGCCAGCCCTGTTGCTGCACGAGCCCAGCCCTCTGTGTCAGCACCCCAAAAGGGAGAGAAGCCCCCAGCCAGCACTGAGGGGTCCATGTCAACTTTGAAAAGGGGCAGGCCAGTCCTGGCTACTGCTCTATCTGGCAGCTGCAGAGCACAGACAAGACCAGGAGAACAGCTCAGGAGGCTGGGTGGCCCTTGCTTCATCCCTATGTGTCACTGTCCTGTCCCAACCAGCTGAATGGGAGCAGAGCCCCAGAGAAAAGCAGCTTGTTCCCAGCAGGACATCAGCTAGAGACCATACTTGGCTGGTTCTCACAAGCCTATAGCAGCCCATGCTCCCCATACAAAGAAGTCTGCCTGTAACACCCCATCTTTATCAAGATAGAATAAGAGCATTTACTCACGCTTCCTGAAGCATTCTTACCTCTGTTGTTTGACCAGAAAGGTTGCGATTGAAGCCATGATTGACACAACAACACCAAACAGCAGCAGCCATCCCATGCCTGCTGTTTGTGCTACTGCTGAAGAAAGAGAAGGGTCATTCAGGCTCACCTTGTATTTATCCTCTGGTCAATAAGCAGGAGATGGTGAGGAGAAAAAGGGTTTTTGCAATGGAAAGGCTTGTCAGGCACTGGAAGGGGCTGCCCAGGGGAGTCACCATCCCTGGAGGTGTTCAAGGAATGACTGGATGTGGCACTCAGTGCTCTGCTCTGGTTGACAAGATGATGATCAGTCACAGGTTGGACCTGATGATCCTGGAGATCTTTTCCAACATAAATGATTCTGAGACACCCTCAATTTCTACCCCAGACTCTCATAGGGACATTGAGGTTGTTACCTGGCCCCCAGTACTCCAGACATGAGGTCTGAATGAGAATGCTCAGAGAAGACTGCATCAGTGAAAGGAGCAATGCATCAGCTGCCCCATGGCCTGGCTGCACCACACACAGACAGCCAACAAATTTGGGGCAGGACAGCTCTTCCACAAAGACTCTGGTGTCTCTGACTCCTTGTTTAGGGACACCTCATAGATGATCCATGAAGTGAAGAGAGAGAGCAGTTGGTCAGAAACATGTGGAGAAATGGTGTTGACTGACTGCTTGGTGGCTGCTCTCCACCTGTGGTGAAAAGGTGCACCTTTAAGATCCAATCCCTTCTGGATATCTGGAAATGGAGCAAATAGAGCTTGGCCCTGGTGCCACAGCACCATGTAAACCCTGTAATATTTCAGTTTGAGCTGCAGATAAATGAGAGCAGGGAAGCTCAGCGCATGCTGCTGACATTGATTGCAGTCATCTTGCCCTGCTCTTGGAGCAGACTCCCTGTTTTCATAGCTTTTGTTCCATGATGATAAACATCAGTGTACTTCTGTGCATAAGGTACTGTGAAATGGTGCTGCGGAGTGGTGGCTACCAAACAAAACCCGTGGCCAGCATGACCAACCATTAGAGTCCAGACCCAGAACTCAGACTTGAGAGCAGGATCTCCCTCCCCTCAGCTGAAGGCAACACTAAGCCCCAGTAGAAGGAGATCTCCCTCATTTCTGAAAGCTGCAAGCAGGACCCTGGACATTTGACACTGAAAAAGAAGCTAGAGGCTACACTCCTGCTGTGGCACCCGAACCTACAGCCAAGCCCACCAAATCCTTTTCCATGGGAGAACATCAGTACTGACAGAGGGTAATCAGGCATTGGAACGGCCTGCCCAGAGAGGTGGTGGATTCACCATTCCTGGAGATTTTTAAAAAGAGATTGGACGTGGCCCTTAGTGCCATGATATAGTAATTGGAGTTGGATCAGGGGTTGGACTTGATGATCTTGGAGGTCTTTTCCAACCCAATCTATTCTATGATTCTATGATAGCCCAGGTCTGGGATTCCTGTACTCAGCAAGAAAGCTAACATACCTGTCTAGTCTATTTAGAATTTGTTCTGATTAATTAGATTTGATTAGAGTTCTGAAAGCATTCTGACACTGGACTAACTGGAAGGGCAAGGACAGCTAGTTAGCATGTACCGGCAGAGCTGGTTTTCAGTGACAGTGGAAGACTCCATTCACTCCAAAACCCATGGTAGCCACTGTCTTCCCGGGGTCTGGCTCTCACTTGGAACTCGTACTCAGTGTTCACCTGGAGTTCCCATGGTAGGATCACCAGTGTCCGTTTATCTTCGTGAACAGCTTTAGTCTTCTGAGTCTGTGAATGATTAAACACCAAACACTCAGGATTAGAGTGACTGTTCTCACTTTCCCCTCTCTGCTGCACAGTGAGAAGCCCTGCAAAGTAACCTCCCCTGCTTTCATGTTGTTTCTTCAAGGCCATGCTCTGGCTGCTCTGCAGCTGCATGCAGCCACTGGGGAGCCTTCCATACAGCACAGCATGAGAATCAAATGAATTATCATTCTCCTTACTAGTGGAGTGGAACTAGTACTTCTCACACAAATTCTGCTTCTTGATTCATTTTTGGGTTTGCCTGTTTTCAGTCTGGTCAAGCAGAAACACGTCTTTTCTAAATCACGAAAACACTTCTTCCACACCAATGCTGCCATCCTGGTTGTGCTGGCCTCCTCTTTTCTGGTACATCCTACTTGATGGTAAACTGACATCTTACTTACCTCCCAGGTATCGGTTCTTCTCTTATAACGCAGCTGATATTCCAGCTCCTCATTCAAAAAGTGGAAGGGAGATTTCTGGTAGGTGGTTTCCCAAGAAATATTGTAACCCTCTGAGAACAAAGTGGTCAGGTTGAATGGAGGCTGTGGTTTGACTGGAAGACAGGAGGTTTTTACCTTTTGTAACATTACTACAGACAAGAAGGCCCAGCTTGGTATCAGCAATGCAGAGCAAGTAGCGAGCAAAACTGCCCTGGCACAGGTGGGCCTTCCTCATACAGAACATCCACAGCATTCCTGCCCCTCAGCCACGCACAGAACCTCACACCTGAGCAGCATAATGAAGTCAGGCCCGGGTTTTCACTGAATATACCTTCTGCCTGTCTCTGAACCTCCTCATTGCTTAAGGAGCAGAAGATAGTAGAGGGGATAATAACTCCCAGGAGATGTAAAGAGTAGAGCACCTCGTTCTTCTCATGACATAAGAGGACTCAGTGAGGTCATGATCACTTGAAAAATTGGGGAAATACCCTTCAGTGTAACAGACATCAGGAAAAGCTGAGGCAAGGGGGACACTGCATAAACTCGGTGCAATTACCTGTGTCCTAAGTGCCCAAAACACAAGCTTTATATCCCTGCAGGGCACGTTCATGTACGGAAAAGCAGTAACGCAAAACTCCAGCAGGGCCTACCACTGAGCTACAGTGCCTCTGGATGGGGACCTTCAGGAGGTATGCAAAGCACTGCTGACCAATCTGTAGTCTGTCAGTGGAGTCAAGGGGGCTTCCTGAAATGTTATGGCATTTGTCAAAAAGAAAACAATTCTCAAGTAAAGTTTCATTTCAGAAGAATCCAAGTAGAAAAATCCTTTTCGTATGCCTGCACAGTACTCATCTGCCTGACTAACCACTCCTTTTCTTCAGTTTGCTACACAACCAGAACATACCAGCATTCCAAGTCAGCTACATGATTGCATTCAATCTTCCTGTCATGCAGGAAAGATGATTAGGAATTGCCCCATAAAGGGGAACTGCTACGTCCATTGCATCTGGGACACCTTGTGCCACCCAAAAATAATATCATGGTAGGTCAGGTGTCCACTGCAAGAGCCTTCTGGAACTCCTTTGAGATTAGAAGAGAGCTGGAAAAGGACTTTTGACAAGGGCATGTACTGATAGGACAAAAGGGAGTGGCTTCACACTGACAGAGAACAGGGTAAGATTGTATACTGGGGAGAAATTCTTGGCTGTGAGGGTGGTGAAGCACAGATTGCCCAGAGAAGCTGTGGCTGCCCCATCCCTGGAAGTGCTGAAGGCCAGGTTGGACAGGGCTTGAAGCAACCTGCTCTAATGGAAGGTGTCCCTGCCCGTGGCATGGGGTTGGAACTTGATGATCTTTAAGGTTCCTTCCAGCCCAAACCATTTTAAGGATTCTATGACTGGTGATATTTGCAATAAAACAATCCTCTTGCCCTTTAGAATCCAGCCAAGAATAAATTCCTGCATAATAATCTAGGTATGAGACTGGTCTAAGTGGAAATTTATCATCTACTGCTTCATGAATTTCCCCATGAAAGGCATGGACTAAGCCAGCTCTAAGCTCAGCCTCAAACATAATAGTGGCAATAAGAGCACAGTGCTCTGTGTAAATGACTGTACACCAAATGTAGCCCCCACCACTTGCTGCCATGCTCACTCTTTGCCCAGACTATCCTGGCACAAACTCAGACAGCATTTATCAAATCCACCATTTTTGTACTTACTGTTGTCTGACAAATAAAAGTCTTTGGAAATCATTTGCTGTCTATCAGCTACCTCTGTAACATCCACCTGGACTTTGGTGTCTCCTAGGAGTTCAGTCATGTCCACAGTGCATGTGTACTCTGTGTGACTGGTGTTCCTGGACAATTCCAGGAGACTGCACGCAGCCACAGTATTTTCTGGATCTTCCTCAGGAATCCTAAAAAATCCAGAACAGATAAGTCCACATCTACCACATGCTGTAGTTGTATTAATTTGTTGCTGAACCATCAGGCATAGAAATTGATAAAAAAAAATAAAATCAACATGTTCAAATAAAAATTTATCCTTTAACTTTGACAGATATTTTCCCCTTTCTATTTGCTCAGCTTAGCGTCTTTGAGAGAAGTAGAAAAGTGTTCGTCAAAATGAAAGATGCTTCTCAAGGTTGCACAACCCAGGACTGCATCCACTCCCTTGCTGGGGCAGAACAGCAGCCATATGCGATTGGACAATCTGCATGAGCCCTGCCAATGCACATGGGTGGAAGTTCACTGTTAACAGCAGCAAAGGGCAAGGTATTCCCATGGCAAGAGAGCAGGCAATGCTAAGGAAGCTGGAGTCAGCGAAGCAGCCAGCGGAGACAGGAACCAGGGGTCCTTTGCTATGGGAGAAGTCAGTTGGTAGCTGAAGTGTGAAATACCAAGTAAAAAACCGGCATATCAGCAAGAACAGTATTTCTACCCAACAAAGAGGACAGAAGGTCACCATTGTGCTATGGCCATGAAGAGGTTCCTCCTAATTGGACTTTGCTCATCCTACCAAGACATACCATGTTGCAGTGAGGTTGTATGAGCCAGCACCCAAGTCATTTCTCAGGATACAGGACAGGGTCTGTATGTAGTCCACAAAACAAGTGAGGTTTTCATCACACACAGCTGTAGATTTGGAAAGACAAAACACAATATCAACTTCCATGATAAAGCAAGCAGAACTTCATATCAACATATGCAGTCCCAGGGTTCTCACTAAATCTGAAGGGAACAGATCACTCTGTGACAGGCCTCCTCCCACCCTTACAAAAATTTCCAGTCTTGGGGTGTAAGATGTGTTCCAACTCTACAGGATGACAAATCATTGACAGCAAGGTAAGTGTCAAACAAAAATCTATTAAAAATACTGTGGCAGCCAAAATCAGAAAGTGCTCAAATTGTGACTGAATTTTCAGATTTATCCCTGTCCCTTCTCATACACTCACTACAGCAGAGTCACTTACTTTGGCAAGGGTCTTCACTTATATGGCACATAAAATAGGCATGATACCCCAGCAAGAAGCAGTACCATATTCAAACATTTTTATGATCCCACTTCCTAAATTGAGTACTATTCTTTGTTAGTCTAGTTTTTATTGTATAACATCTTCATGGCACTTCACTAAAATATCACTTTTTTTTTTTAATGTGCAATTCTTTCGTTGCCTATCTATTTTCTACAGCTTGATATGTGCAGCATCAATACGTCTCATGTCCAGCTCCAGAGGTTTGATGTTTTCCATGAAATTTTGGAGAAAAATTGCAAATTTATAATTATTATAATTTCTGTAAATCATTCTGATAGGCGCAATTTAGTTACTTACTTCTAAAGAGAACTTCAGAGGCAATTGTAGAATTTACACTGGTCATTAAGAAAATTAAATCATTTGAAAGTGGTCACAAAGCAGCATTTATGCTCTTATAACTGTTCTGCAGGAGCTCTGCTCACAGATCAGTATCTGACATGTGCTGTACAAAAGCACTGTCCTATGCATAACACACTTCACTTATCTCCCTGGATTTCAAGGCAGGGAAGATGCAGCACAATGAGAAGTGTCTGCATTGATGAGTCCTTTCCTGACAGCACCCTGGACTGACTAAAACTATCACCAGTACCCTAGGAATGGCTAAGTGAGGAAAGGCCTGCAGGATATGCAGCATGCCATGCTGGTGCAAAACATGCCTCCTGCAGTGACTATTTATCTCTGACATGTACAGTATCACCCCTTTTTGATGGGAATAAAACTGTTGTCAGCTAGAATGAGATTCAAGTTTGTAACATCCATGATTAAATCAAGCATGGGTCCTCCCCTACCATCAGGGCTGCCCCCAGACTCATGGGAACATGTTACTTCACAGCCATCAGTTACCCACATCCTTTGAAGCTGACCATGCTGCAAGCTCTCCTCTCATTGTCATTCTGCTGCTTGTTCAGTTAGAGAAGCTGCACTCCCTGCTTCCTCCTTTCCCTTTGCAACATGTTTTGTATTCAGTGTTGTTTGCAGATGATGAAAGCAGACTGATACAATATGCTCAACAACCACAATGCCCAATTTTACAGCTGAAGCTGTATGCAGAGAACCACCAGCAACATGGAATGCAGGCAGCATGTGCACTGATGGACCAAAACCACCTGTTCCACCCTCCAGATCAAGTGACTGTCCCCATAAACAAGCTGTCTCTGCATTTATAGTCCCAGTGCACAGCAGGGGTGTCTAGTGGAGGGAGCAGCCTACTTCTAGGCCAGGCTAAGTTCAAAGGAAAACAAAAGTCCAGCTTTTCCTTGCTGATGTCACCCATGACAACATTTACTTCCCAGTCCCCCTGCTCTCCATATGTGAGCTCTGGGCAGCACTCAGAGTTGTATACAAGACCCATTTCTCCAAAGACTTAGGATAAGGACAGAAGAAATTTGGGGATATTTGCAACAGATGGGCCCCAAGGATGTACATATGGTTTTTTAAACTGTAAATTATTCAAATGATATGGGTGTCACTTTCTTTCATTTTGACTTTTTCATTTCACACCAACTTCAGAATTTTGTTCTAAAATTTTAATTAATTTTTCTCTTTTCATTTTGAGCCCTCAATAGATTTTTCTGAGGGTCCTGGTCCAAGCACTGTTTGGTCCAGAGTCCTGAGCAACATACTTTTTCTCCTTTAGCCTAACTTTACTCTCCTACAAAAATGGGGTTAGAAATCTCTTGCTTTCCTTTAGAGAGGGCACCAAGTACTAATAAGCTGTTAGCATTAGTAATTAGCATTCTTCTATGCTATTATGTTAATTAGTCAAATGCACTACTATTCCTAGGTAGCTGGTAAGCTGCAAGTGTATCTTTGGCCAAGAACCTGTTAACAAAATTAAGAGGACAACTTTTTACTGGAAAAGAAATAATTAAGTGTCCTAAACCCAGTTAGATCTAGGATGAAATGTCTGTCCTTGACAGCTTCAGAAACAAAATTCAAATACTTCTAACAGTAAGATCTAGATTGATCCAAAATGAAATTAGTACACAGTAATTCCCTGGCTTGCATCACACAAAATTCAGACCAAACATCACAATGGTCCCATATGGCAGGAAGACATAACTCTGAATGCATCTTTTCTGTTAACTTAGGTTTAATTGGAGCAGGTCCAATGCTCTGCCTAGAAGCAGCATGTAAGATAGTAAATTTCCCTGCAGACACGGTTGTCACTGCCTTTTCCTGTCCAGCTGACCTGTTCAGAGAGTCAGCTCTGAGTCATACGGAGTTTGCAGTGTGGGTAGGAACCATCAAAAAAGGGTGGGTGACCCTCTGCACAGTCCAGTCCTGAGCCAAGGGGCTCAGGCCAGGAGAAGTTCACTTCACTGTCCCTGGCAGGCCTGCCAACAGCAACCATAAGCCGTGGTCTTGGCCACCAGAATCTTTGCTACAGCAAAGGTTTTTTTTGGTGGGGGAAATCCTACTCTAATGTCACTAGGAGACATTTCAGTGCAAGCCAAGCACTATCTCTGCACTCTCCCTGCTGGTGCTGCTCCCCACAGCAGTCTGCAGCCTGGCTGAGCTCTGCCCAGCTGTGCACCTTCCTATGCCTGTACTCCACTCCTTATCCCATGGAACCCTCTCCCCTGCCACCTTATCTTGTGCTTGCTGTCCCATGGCAACCTTGTCTCATGCACATCTCATCAGAGCTGACAACAACTGTCACCAAGATAAATTCTGTGGGTGTACAGCCTGGAAGAAATATCTGAGAACTTACTGTACTGGAATAAAAGGAAGAACAAAATATTCTGGAGCCACCGTTTGTTCCTCATGTTGGTTCTGACTGGATAGCCTGGGGGGGAGGGGGAGGGAAGAAAAAAAGAAAAACACAAACAAAACCCCCACAATCAATTAAAAGCTCAGCTCAGACATCTACTAATACAATGAAGGTTGAGGCAGAAGTAATCTTGCTTTCATTAAGTGTCTAAAAGTCCTTTATTTCGGTGAGTAATTTCAGCTCTCCTGTGTCATGTATCTACTTCATGGGCTAAGGGAGGGATGACCAATGGCCCTGCCAACTGGCTACAAGCGAGGTCAGCGAAATCCTTGTTCCTTGCCAGCATGTGCACAGAGAAAGCAGCAGTGACTGCAGCCTTAGGCTATCCATGCAACAGGAAAGGCTCTTGGGTTAAGTGCTAACCCATTTTTTCATTCATTAGTTTCCTGCAACTAGAAATGGCTTGCCACTATGAGAAGTGACATTGCTGAGAGTTAAACATATGTGCAGTGAATTAGTCAAAAAGAGTCTGAGGGTCATTGTGGATCTGTATGAGCAAGGCTGGTGAGAAGTCATTGATCTGGCCTACCCATGGTTAAATAAACATGAAATATTTAGTTAAGGGACTCCAGGGAGACATACCAGAAAAAAAACCCTCCTCCCAGGTGGCACAAAAGAGAACAATGTACAGCACTGACTGCAGGGAACAGCTGTGCTGATGCACTTTGGTGCCATGCCACAGTCTGACGTACTCTCTTTTAATTTAAAACCATCACCCCTTGTCCTATTACAACAGATTCTGCTAAAAACTCTGTCCGTATCTTACTAGCTCCCTTTAAATACTGAAAGGCTGCAATAAGGTCTCCCTAGAGCCTTCTCTTCTCCAGGCTGAACAGCTCCAGCTCTCTCAACCTGTCTGTAGCCTCTCCAGTCCTTGGAGCACCTCCATGGTCTCCTTTGGACTCAGTACGGCTGCTCCATGTTCCTTCTCATGTTGGGAGTCCCAGGGCTCCAGGCGGAACTTCAGGTGGGGGTCTCACAAGAGCAGAGTAGAGGGGGAAAATCCCCTTCCTCAACCTGCTGTCCACACTGCTGGGGATGCAGCCCAGGACACGGGTGGTTTCTGGGCTACCAGTGCACATGGATGGCTTATATCCAGCTTTTTGTCCACCAGCACCCACAAATCCTTCTCAGCAAGGCTGCTCTTGATCCATTTATCACTCAGCCTGTACTGATATGGGGGGTTGCAGGTATCCAGGTCCTTGGGTACCTGTGCTGCCTCTACCACCAGCAGTAAACAACCAGACAGTCACTCAGCAGAGAGAAGCCAGTGAGGCCTTTACCATGTGGGGAACATTCTTGGTGTTAAAAAATTTCCCAGGTTTACTCAAATAATGAAAGCAAATAAATTTAGCAGCCAGCAGAAAGCCCCTGCAGCCCTATGTGAGCTCAGATGTGTTCCCCAGGTGCCAGAGCAGATCAGCAAGACTCATTCTGGAGGTGCCACAGACATTCAGTGGCTGCAGCACTCAGCCCTGGAGTGGGAGCAGTGGTGCGGCTGTTGCCCCTCCCCTCCTGCCAAACATATTCTGCCCAGGAAGCACTGCTCCAGCTCAGCAAGGAGCCCCAGACATCCTGCCAGCCTCCCTCACCTGCTGCCAGTGGCAGGACAGAAACTCTCTTCCCCCACACTCCAGCCTTTCTTTCTGCATCATATATCACCTTGAGGAAACACCTTTTCTTGACCCCTCTGGTCCCAGCTCTCCAAGTTTCCTCTGTATAATAACTCTTGCTGTTACCAGTACTTCTGGTGGTGCACTTCCTGGTCACTGAGATACAGTCCACTGTCTAACCCCACTGATCCTTCCACTGCTCTGCTCCAAATCCCCAATCCTTTGAGGAAGACCTGTTGTTATCCTGCCATCTGAAACCTGCTCATCCAACCTCATGCCAAGACTGGCTGTACCATGAGCCCATCTCAGTATCACTTTATTTTGTGACTGTCATACTCCACAGACTTGGCCATCTTGGAAGGCCAAGAAAGGCAACTTGCTGCCTCTTCTTCAGCAGAGGAAGGAAGGAAGGGCTGGGTTCTCAGAGAGGTCGGCAGAGCCACCGCTTGTTTCAGAATCCAACTGGCGGGGCCTCTGCCACTTTATATCCATGAGATTGCTGTACCTCCCTCATTTTAGTCCCATTCTTACCTAAATGAACAGAGCAATGGAGGAAGGTCTGCTGCTTTTATCTAGTGGACTATGGTTTCTTTCAAGTGCCTCCCCTACTTTCCTTCCACTCCTCAGAGAGCAGTACCATCAACCCAATGAGACAGGAAGGACTGAACAGGGAAAATTCAAAGCAAGAAACACAAATAGCTCATTGGGAAGATGTTTTATGGAGGTTAACAGACAGCATTGTAATCTAGAAGGGAGGTTCCTGAATAAGAACACCGTGGAAAAATAAAAAGAAAACCAGTAGGATCTGCTAACATAGGTAAAGCAAGGAGACAACACTTCCTCACTTGGGACTTCACTTTATCATCTCTTACCCTTGCCAGTGCCCACAGATTAGTATAACACTTATCTCCTTCTCTTCTTGCAGAGTTCTTCAACCTCACTGTGGTGGGAAAGGACTGCAACCTCTGAGAGCACCATAGACAGTGTCAATGCTGTGTCTGATCTCCTGAATGTGCTCCAGGTTGTGACGAGACATGGGCAGACGAGCTGGGAAAGCTGCAGCTCTGCAGAAGTGTCTTTGTGAACTTCAGTTTCTGAAAAACCTCATTATTTCAATGGAGAGGTACAGCTGCCCTTGTTCTGAATCAGGCCCCCTTCAAACCTCAATCCCAGTCTGTGATGGAGATCCCCACCTTTCCTACACCCCTCCATTTGTCACATGCTTACCATTTACTTCCATCTGTCAGCACGTGATTGTTCACCTGGAAGGAGGAACGGCAACGGGCAATGAGCAGAGGTAGTCCCTGTCTGGCATTAGAAAAGTCCTTTCTACCACCTCATTCAGACCATCTCTGTCTATGAAACGGGGACTCCAAGTCAGCTTCACACAGCCTTGAAACATAGTCACTTAATTCTTATAAAACATTAAGCATTGTACAGCTGCTGAGTGCCACTGCTGCTAACTCTATAGTATCCTAGGGCACAGTGTGCAAGACCACAGCAATAGAACTGGTCAGCATTCATATAGATATGCATATGTAAATGATGCTACAAGGTTTTAATATACTAGAGAATAGGAAATAGGATCAATACAGACACAGACATTTATGAAGATTATTTTTTTTAAGGATCTAGAAATACGATACTATAAGCTGCCAAAGAGGAATGCAGTCTAAGCTCTCAATTTGAAGTATTTTCAGGAAATGTATGCATTTACAAAACTTCCAAAAAACAAATTAAAAAAAAACCAACAGAAGCAAACAATCCCCTCCCCAAGCAAACAAACAAACACCCAAAAACCCCAAAACAACCCAAACCAAAACTAATTAAGAACTCAGTTTAGGTAAAAAAAGAAAAAATAAAAGAGGATATTTCCAAGCATGAGAAAATGAGTTTCGCTACACCCAAGCTCAAAAAGAGTGGAAGACACAGTCCACCAGTTATATGCCCAAACAAGCCCTCTTCTTGAAAAAAATTCCTTATCAATATACACTGTCATCTATTCACAAAGCTAAAGCAATAGGGAGACAGGGGAATGCTCTGGCTGTTCAGTAGAGGCCAACAGCAATGACAGGCAGGCCACAAAGGGTATGTCAGCTATAAGAAAGATTTACAGTGAAGTTGCAGATATCAAGCAGCAACAAACTGGCAGCAGGGAAAACTGGTGGAAACATGGACATTACCTGCCCTGTCCTGTGCATTTCAGCCCTCCAACACTTCCATGGCCGGCCTGGCTAAATCATTACTGTGACTGCAGACCCCACCTGCACAGGAGCTGGGGTAAAGGGGGGTCTCATCAGCACTAAGAGCAAAGCCTACTTGTGAAGAACCAAGGGCTGTTGTGTGTTGGAATACACAGCGATAAATGGGGATTGACGTCACTACTGTATCAGTATTACTGTGCTGACAGAAGGATGTGGTGAGAGGAGGTGATGAATTCAGGTCCAAACACCCACACAATATTTATTACTGTACTGCTCTGATCTCTTGCATGAGAAAAGGGTGGGAGAGACGATAAAAACTCACATAGCTAAAAGGTCATAGTGGGGCTGGTGGAATAAGACCCTTGCAGAGTGGAGGCATCAGTGTCATGGTATTAGAGGGCTAAGCCAAACTGCATAGCACAGCATGTGCCACATTGGAGACTGCCAAGGACCACTGTGCTCAGCTTCCATCCATCCCCAAAATGGCCCCAGGACCAGGGCAACACCACTAATCCTCAGACAACAGACAGTGATGTGGTCTGGCTCCTACACAGGTGAGGGGCTCACCCCTGCTCTATCTCATGCCTACAGCTTGTGTCTGGGCTGGGGCTCTGCAGGTTGCAAGGCTGACACTGAGGGAGGTCCAGCCAACTCACCTACATCTACCTTAAAAGAGGTTGCAAGGAGCCCATGCATACTTGTGTTCTTGGCCAAGAGGGAAACGAGCAGCATTATGGAGGGATTTGGCACACACAGCATAGTGTGGTGGTAGGAGGGTAAAGAACAAGGAGCTGGAATAACTCAAGAAGACTGAAGCAGTAAAGCTGGCACAAAGCAGCAGGGTGCAGGATGAGGGGGCTCCACATTCAGCCCTCCATGCCTCTGATCCACTCTTTTTCCCATCTGGGAAAAACAGATGTTTTAGACCTTTCAGTCCAGGGCAGGTGGCTCTTGACCATGTTTTCCTGGTAGTTGCTGGTAGCTGGGATGGTTGTGCTGTTAGAATATGCACACAGAAGGTCCCAAGACTTAGTGCAGAAGCTACTCCTCACAGTGTTTTGGAGCAGTCTCTGTAAGAGACTAGCTCTCCCTTCTGTATGCTTTGTGGATCACTTACAGGCACAGTGTCAGGCCCAAGCTTCTAGAAAAGACTTGCCTTAGCTGATGCTGCCTGTGGGTTGTGGAGATTGTCACCACTGTTGGGTGCAGTGTGGGACAGCACAGGGTCAGTGAGGCTGAGTAGCTAAGCTAGACATTCCCTAGGCATTTAGTAATACCTTTCTGTTGTGAAGATAGCAGACCAGGACAGTGGTGCCAGTACTGTTATTTGTGCAGAGGAAGGAGGGAAAGGTATGTGATCAGTCTAAAGAGTGACAGTCTGGCTGGCACAAACCACAGTGCTTTTAAAACATGCAATTGTATGCATTTGATATTACAGAGCTAATTTTTAAAACAAAACCACTGATGGCACTCTAAGACGAATAGCTTTATAAATTTAAATATATTGCACCTAAATGCCTGTTTTTCTCAAACTTCACTCACTAAAAGTGTAATCTCAGCCCAGCTTGCAGTGGCAATATTCACCAAGAAGCAAGTGTGAAGGGCGCACCAGGTAAGGCTTGGTAGATTCTGCTAGAGTTATTCATGACCCAAAAACATTTTGCTGTGACTGGAAGAAGGGTAGGTATCTGTAGGTATTTATCAGCAAGAATATATGCAGACAAAATAACAATCAGAGCTGACAATTCCTTTCTGTAGGAGAGGGAACTAGTCACACTTGCAGTTATCAAGTTCATGATATGAGGAAAAAACTCCCCACAAACAGTACTACCTCTGTATTTTCTTCCTGTCACAATGGAGTTAAACCAATATCCTCAGTGCCATCAAAGATACAGACCTGGCATAACTCTAGGGTCAAAGGCACCTTTACTGGCTGGTGACATTTAGGAGGAAGATAATCATATGTTACAATAAGTGAAAAATAGCAGGAGAACAGCTGAGACATGAGTAACAGTGTTCTAGTGGAAGGGAAAGCAATAGAAGAAACCACCTCAAAGCTCAGGAAATGGGCTAAAATATGAATGAGCCAGGCAGAAAGCGGAGGTGTTAGTCAGCAAAGCAGCAGGTTGAAAAACACCGAAGCTCCCCAGGTGGTGGCTGTGAGCTGACACAGGATGCTGCAGGGGAGGGAGAAGTGCATTGCTTTCAGTCTGGGGAATGCTGAGTGCCATCTGCAGAGACCCCAGCACCCTGCCCTCCTGCCTCCCTTCTGCCTTTGCCAGTTTTCTGTAGCTGCCAACACTGGGCTCAGCCTCTTGTTTTCCCCAGTATCCATCAAGTCTGAACCTGCACGAATTCTGCATGAAGGTTGTAGTAAGAGGACATCACTTTGGCTTCTGACAGAGAAAAAAAGCTTACCTTCACGGAGCTGTGATTATGTATGTCTTGCATGCACGGAGGAGATTGCACACAGGCTTGAATCTTCTCTTAGGAAATCACCAGACACATTCTGGTAAACAGAAACAGGAATGACTGTGCCTGTGAACTCACCCTGACCATCTGGAACAGAAACCTACAGCTCTGTTCAGGCTCAAACCCAACTCCCGGCACCATGCAAAACATCTCTGCACGAGGTCAGCGAGGCTGTCATGCATTCCCACAGAGCTCACCTGAGTCAGCAGAGCTGGCAGAACTCCTTGCTCTGTTCATGCACGTTGGCAGAGCCTGACCCTGTTAGAAGCAACATCTATCAGCTTTGTCTCCAGATCTCTGCAAACAAGAATGCACAAAGACCAGAGCTCTACTGCTGCCACATAGCTATTTATGGCAAGAGCCTCACCTGGATCCGATGGAGCTTTAGTTTACCACAGCTGTCAAAAATCAGCATGTCCCACCTATGGTGCCTGGCTGCAAAGCTTCACAGCAGCTCTTCCACACCTGGGGCTGGATGCAGCAGTGGAGTGTGGCTTGGGTGACTTCTGGTACCTCTTACAGGGAGAGAAACACACCAGCTGTCTTCAACCTCTGCCTGTGGCAGCACATTTAAGCAAAGCAAACAGCTCACATGGCACACAGTAAGCTGCAGGGGATGGCTGGCTGCGTCCCTAAACCACAGAACACACAGTCCTGACACAATTGGTGACTTCTCATGTCACTGGCAGCAATATACAGTGTCTGTAGAAGAAAAGGTGAGAAGGTGGTTACTTCTCAGAAAAGCCACCACCATAGCCCACCCGCTACAAAATCTTGCTATGCAAACCCAATATAGGAGCACAGCTAAAGGTTTTTAAGTCATAAGAACAAGAAAGGTGGCTTGACCGGAAGTGGGAAGAATCCATGATGCTTCCGGACACCCCTGCTGTCTGTAGCAGGGGCCCAGCACAGCTCAGAATGAGACCACAAAATAGGCAGCACACACCAAACTGTGGGTCCTAATTCCTGCTCTAGTGAAGGAAACAAGGCACATCATGGCTTCATTGCCCCTGTCATGTTGTGTAGGAGCATACTATGTGCTTCTGGAGCACCTCAGCCAGGCAGCAGAGGGGGCAGACCACCCAGCACCAAACTGCCCTGCACAACCTTTAAGCCCAGGGCCTGCCAGACACATGCACTGGTCAGCAATTGCAGCACAGTATGAGCCAGCTCCTCCAGACCTCAGCTGGCTACTCACCACAGGCACTGCCTCCATGGCCAGTGCATTCCTGGTCCTCACAGCAACTCTGTGGCATCAAGACAAGAACTGGGGAGTGGTTATAACCCTGAGCCAGATGTGGAAATTCTACCCCCAGAACAGAGTCTAGTGCTTTCTCACCTCATTATAGTTCTTTCTGCTGTGTGGGTGGCTCACTGCAAGTGAAACCAGCAGTAGCTGAGCTGGGGAAAGCAGCCAACCTCAAACTCTTCAGCTTACGGCAAATTTCCCCATGTCTAAGAGCTGGGGAAACAGCAGCAAGTAGGAAAGTCCCAGTGCTACGTATTAGTCACCAATTCAGTAAACTTCAAGCAGAGGACAAACATCACACTGCTATGAATGCCCTATTCTTATACAATGGAGCACGATGAAGGAAGCAGCTGATCCATAACTGAACTGGGACAGGAGCTCCTTAGGATGCCTGTCACACTCCATGGACTGGGGCAGGTCTAGCACCGTCATCTCTCTACCAAAGACAGGCTGTGGCTCACTGTAACAACTTTCGCCATGACAACTGCCACTGTGCATTCAGAATACAGGAACTTAGGTCCCCTGCACAGATGGTCAGAGTTTTATAGAGAGTATTCTGGCTAAGAGCTAAAAAAGAAGTAAACAGCTGCTTCTCCCATCATTCAACTAAATGTGCCACAGCAGCCAGTTTCCCATTCTGTTGATCTAAGGCTGCAGCCGTTTTTTCTTCACTTTCATCCTGTAGACTTGCTGGAGGGGTAGACAGCCAGTGGTATGGAAATTTCCATGTTATAGAAATACATAGAAGGAACAGGTTGGAAACAGGACAGTAAAAGGGACAAATAGAGAAAAGCACCTTGAGATGCAAAGTTCCCCTCAATGTTGCTTTCTCAGCTTGTCACAAGGAATGAGAACGCTCAGGACTTAGCAAACCAGTGGTGCTGCTGACAGCTGTTATTAGACACTCTGGGAAAACACTCTGAGGTATTACAATTCAGCAAGCTTTAACTCTGGTTGTGTTAGTGAGGTACCTGGAAAGTGCTCTCTTCCTCTACAATTCAGCAAGCTTTAACTCTGGTTGTGTTAGTGAGGTACCTGGAAAGTGCTCTCTTCCTCACTTGACCGTTTTTCCTTTGCTTCAGAACAATTTGCTTTGAGAGACGACAGTCCTGCAGCTGCAAACCAGACCAGTTCACTGTCTCCCTGCTTTGACTGCCAGCAAGTTCCTGCTGAGCTGTTGCTTGGCTTCCGACCTCGTCACTGCAGCGCAGTTGGAGGGGCCTTGAGGGCTGTGGATGTGGCTGCAAGGGTTGATGAGACACTGACAGTACAACACGGGTCAGCCACAGCAGAATGGTGAAAAAACCCTAAATTCCGAGTAATGCGAGATCATGATACATCATCACATGGGAGCCTGGGGCAGACCTTGTACTCAGCAATCTGCAGAGGTGGGAAATGATCCATTTGTGTGTTTGTGCATGTCCGCACGTGCCTGGGCATTGCACATGCACAGTTCTCCCAATATTAGTAAAAAACATGTATGTCTTGTGAAAGCAACTGCATGCAAAATAACACACTTTAGAAGCACCTCTGTCAGGGCCAGAACACAAACTGCACAAGTCATGTTCCCTAAGGGGTTTTCTACAGAAAGGAGAACGAAAACTGTCCTCTCAGTCTCTATTCACTAAGGAGTTTTGACGCATGATTCCACAGTCAGACATAAACCTTAGGGAACAGCATTTTGGATGTCACAACCCTCTCATTTGATTCTCTTAACACTTTGTTCCTTTGGCCCTATCACTGCAACACTTAAAAGAACTGGTTTTCTTAGATAAAGCTCATGGTGGATGAACACCTGGACATCCTTGCATCCTGCCTCAATGATGCAGGGTCACAAAGCAAGATATAGAGGCATGTTATTTAAAAAGCTGACCCTGCCCCAAATTAACTTGTCCCTACCCCCAAGAACTTGACTTCACATCCTCAAGCTCCTGCTCCATACTAGTCTTGTGGCTATTGTGTTTTCCACAGGCAATGAAAAACCTTGTGATCCATGGGAATTTGCCAACAGCTGATCTGTACAGCTGCATATTTCCAAGCAGCCAACACTGCTCAGAAAAGAAACAAAATAAAGCTAAGCCTGGGGCTTTTCTGCAATGGAAAAAGTGTGTCGGAACTAGCTACTCCTGAACTGGGAATGCACCAGCTGTTTTTTCTCGGGAACCTATTTCACTCATGGTGAGTCAGGTTGCTAATATTTGGTAGGCAGCCAGGTGAGAAGGATGTGGAGGTAGAGTGATTGTGCAAGAGAAATAAATGGCATTACAACTAGGCTAAAACTTGGCACAAGCCTCCACTTGCACTGCAGCCACGGAAAATGCACTTACTATAATCAGTAATTCTCTGTCCTGGCAGGAGCCCTCCACTAGCAAAAAAGACATGATTGGAGGGTTCCAGTCTCCGGGAAGGAAGCTCCTCTCTCAGGACAGTGAGCTGCCTCTGCAGGCACTGGCTGGTCCCCAGGTGGTGAGCTCATTTCAGATCCTTCAGTGCCGGCCCAATGTCACAACTCCCACACACTGCCCCGGAGGCAGATCACCAGTCTGGGATGGAAACCTGTAATTTGAAAGCTACCTGGGTTTCATAGCCTGGCAATTGCTCTGGATGGCAAAGGGCAGGGATGGAGCATGGAACGTGAACTCACCTCCCACTGTAGCCAGGCCCCGTGTCCATCGCAGGACCAGAGGGAGCCAGACAGCTGTCCCCCAGCCCTGCTGCCCATCTCCAATTCTGGTTTATAAGAAGGCATAGGAACAGAGATCCGCCATCTCCAAGAGTTAAATTTCACCAGAGAAATACTGCAGGGAGAGAAAGGGAAGAATACCTCCACACAGAAAGCCATCTAATGGAAATGTGCAGACCAGAGGGCATAGCTATGCAGAAGAAAAAAAGCCAGGGAAAGGCAGAATGGAGCTGGGGCTTAGCAGAGAATCAAGTGCTACAGCAAACAACTTTTCAATCCCAGCCTGAGCAGACCTCTCCAGTCAAGAACAAGCCTTTCTGCAGGATTTCAGAAAGAACACAAGGAAGAGCACAAGAATAGAAGGGGAAGAAACCACCACTGGTGTCCCTGCACCTCCCAGAACATCCCTGTGCTACTAGAGTAAACAGTGAGTAACCCATTCCAGGCAGCAGTATTAACTCTTGGATTTTGCTTAAACTTGACTTTGTGGAGTCAGCTTACTTATGAGGCAGACCATGGCCTTTCTGCATCCTGCTGTTTCACTCTTTCAGTGCAGCTGTGGCTGATGGGTCCTAAAAAGCATCTTCCTCTGTGTGTCTCATAGCCTCCCACCTCAGAGAACTTATGCTGATGCTAACTACAGCAGTGATCACCCTCATGTAAAGAAAAGAGTATTTCTGACAGAATGGAACCTCTCCTAATTGAAAATAAAATTTAATCTGACATTTTTGGTTAAAACAAATAAATTACATGTTCATCAGCACTTTAGCTACAAGCAGGAAGATCTTCCACTAACCACCACCACAGTGAAAGTGAGCTACAACCCAGCACCTATACAAATATTAACTACCCCATCTAAATACAGATACACTGCAGGTCTCCTTCCTGGGCTTACATACCATTTTTTCAGTGTTGTAAAATTGATGAAGTTACCTCTACTACTTGGCCAACTTGAAAGTGAGATTTGCAGTACAAAAATTTTACTTACAAAATACATTAAAACCAGTTGCTGCGTTTAGCATTATGTTTTCCCTCCTTACAAATGGGAATACATTCTAATGCACAAAACATTACTTGATGGTTCTTAACTGCTTTGTGACACTGCCAGCATACTAGGGTGGAATTTACCATACCAAAATATATGATAACACTGTAGAGAAGTTCGGAGTTGTCAGTAAAATTTCTTGAATAATTATCTAACAAGAAGTATATACAGCCTTTAAGCTGCATGCATAATCCCCATTCCAACTGGACAAGAACAAGAAGCAAAAAAAAAATGTTTCATGAAAGTATGGTGTTGGACCACACATTAGATAAGCTTTCTGGGAAAACGTTGCTTAGAAATGTCTGATGCCATTTACAGCTGCAGAAGTATGAAGTAATTCTGCTTGCTTTTACAGAATAAGAAACTAATGACCAGTAGTAGTACTGCGTAAGCCCAAACGACAGTACTCTGTATTCCATGTCTTGATTGAGCAGGTATGGAAACATACACCGCATGCTAGGGTGAGGCACACAGGACAACACCCCCTCCCCCAAAAGAAATGTTATGGAAGATGTGTACTAAGTCAGTCACAGCCCCTTTGACCTGCACCTATGTCCCAATTCCACATGTGTCAGCACCTTCCACATCACTGTTGTGTGCTTCCCAAGCAACAAACAGCCAAGGCAATAACCACAGGAACTGTACTAAGAAGTCCTGCTTCCTGTAGCTGTTGCTCCCTTTTAGAGATCACTCACAGCTTCACACTTCAGCTCTGGCTTCAGCCTAGTAGAGCTGCTGGGTGCCACCCCCAACTGTCCCCAGAGGCCTGCACCATGTCCTGGCTGCCAGTCCCAGGCAAGCACTAGTGCTACAACCCACTGAATCATGTGTGACCTAGAGCAGCCCTCATTTCAGTCAAGATTGAAACAACAAGCAACATTTCAGTTTGCCACACAGTTTATTTCAAAGGCTCACTCAGTCTTGGCTCTCGGCAAGTGTGGCTAAGCTACCTCCATATAGCAGTTGTCCTCTTGGGCAAGGGCTTGCGCAAGTTCACTTTTTTTCTCATTTTTTCTGTTGTTTTCCCTGAACAGTTCTATTGGTCTTTTTTTAATGGCAAGTGCCAGTCTGGAGTCCTCACTGTGAATGGTGTGAGACTCAGAACTACTGGAGTTATTCACAAGACAACAAGGCAACAGCTTGTCTGAGATGTGGAGCTCCAGGGGCCTTGCAGTTTTTCTGCCTAAGTTTAGCTCAGTGCTGTCCAGTGATGCTGGTAAGCTGGCTGCTGAGCCACTCCCCTTCTTTTCTACACACTTCAGCATCTCTTCGCTTCCCTCTGCATCTCCAAGTTCCCTCAAGTGGTTGTGTGGGTGGCAGTGGCAGTCAGTATCCAATTTGTTATTGCCGCTCTCTTGCATTACTTTGCCAGCAGGGTTAAAGCTGTTTTGTTTTGTCCCCTGTGTAGTTCTTTCTCTGCTGTTTAAATCGTGACAGTTCAGCTCTAACAAATGCAACCAGTGTTCCTCTCTGCTGCTATTTTCGTCATTGCTATCACTAGACAGCTCATTAGAGCTATCGATCCAAGGGCTGCCATTACTGGTCTGTGTGTCATTCTCACTAGAGGCTAAACCTGGGACAATGCTGCAATCAGGACTCGGAACAGTCAAACACACACAGTCCTTGGTCCTCAGGTCAATTTCACAGATTGCAGTATCTGGAAGTGCTTCTTTGAGATTGTTGCACAGACCAGTGAAGGGTTCATGTAATGAGACAATCTCACTGTCACCGTATGGACCATTACATTTACCTGCACTATCAAAAGGCTGATAACTTGATGGCTGAGGTGCAATAGGACATGAAATTATATTGGTTTTCTTTGGAAAATTTTGATATATTACTTGCTTATGTATTTCTTCCTCTGATAGGAAAGCTGAAGCACCTTCATTTGCATGTGTGGAGAAAGATGGAAAATCAGTATGCTCTGAACAGGTGTTTGGAAAGTCAAGCTCAGTGTAGGGAGATCTGTAGTTGGCGTAACATGTCCCATTGCCAGCAGGTTGAGCAATTTGACCTCTACAGCTGCGTTCTGGTATCTCTGACAATTGTCTTGGAGGCTGTGAGGAACATGCACTTTCAAAGCACAGAGTCAGGCTACTGTTGGCCATGGAGTGGGACATGAGGGCACTGAAGCTCCTGTAGGCAGAGCCACAGGGCTCCAGGGATGGTGACAAAAGGATGTCACAGCTCTTGTAGGCAGAACTACTGGGCTCCACAGATGGAGACGTAAGGGAGTCAAAGCTCTTATATGCAGAACCACAGAACCTCATGGGTGCAGACACAAGGGTATCAAAACTCTTGTTTGCAGGATTGTTTATTCTGTCTGTTTTGGTCCCAAAGAATGGTTTATTTGTAGATTCCCAGATCAGGACACAAGAGTCCTGCTCACTTTCTGAACTGCATAGAAAAAGGCTTTGATGAACCATTTGTTGAAGATCTCTTGCATCCAGAGAAGCAGAATTTATGCTGGAGCTCTGATAACCAGATTCAAAGGATTCTTCTGACAGTTCTGACTCCTTGCTGGATGTACTACAATTGTAGTCATCTTGAGAGGCTTTGGTGAAAAGAGAGGCTGTATGAGAAATACCACATGGCTGCTGATTCTGGGCTGTGCTTTCTTTAGGATTTCCCAACTCAAGTTTCTTGAAGGTCTTCCTCTCACCTGTGAGGATGTCTGGGTCTTTATTGTCTTGCATGTTATTTTCATCTGCCAGGAGCGCATCAAACATGTTAGCTAGTGCCTCATTGTGCTCTCTGAAAGCACCGATGCTGCTCTCACAAGGCTCAAACATGGTGATCTGGTTGCCACTCTCTTCCTGGCTCCCAGTCTCACTGTCTGTTAAACATTCGCAGATTTCAATAATGTCTTCAAATGGAGTTGTATCAGGGGCTGAAACTGCATTGCTGCCTTTTGGCAACCACTCTCCACACTTGCTGTGGCAGCTGCAAGATTTCTCAACATTTCTGATGTTATCTTTTCCCTTGAAGTTTTGGCTTGACAAACTTTGAGCCAGACAGTTCTTGCAACTTCTGTTTTCAGAAGTCAAAAGGAAAGGACAGTTAATGTTTATGTAACAGGAAACTACTTAATGCTGTAAAGTAGATGTGTATTTTTTAATATCTTACTTACATTTGCTTTTCCATATGAGTCTGCTTTAAGTCATGGAAAGGGAATTTAATTTCATCAAAGTAGCAGAAAACTGAAAACTAATAAGGACACAAATGAGATTTAGGACACATGAACTGTATTTAGCATCCCCTGCACTAGACAGACAACAGCACTTATTACACATTCTACTTCTGATGATCAGGAAAAGGTATTTTTTGCAAAGCTTTTAAATTACCTTGACATTTTTTACAACCAAATGGCTCTTTGCTGGATTTGGGATTTCATCCCACCATTCTTTCTTCACTCTGCAAGGGAAGAATGAAAATTGTTTGCTTTGACCACTTGGGCTTCATCAGTGTATACTTCCCTCTTCTGTTCTCCTCTCCCTCTTACGCATTTGCGTTGCAGCAACAGGAAGTGCTTGTTCTGTACATCTCCAAGTGCTGCTTTTCATTAAACCAGTGCAAAGATGTTTGCATGTTTGGTATGTGACTGCTCTGCACTATGCAAGTCACATGTTCTTCTAATCTTCTTCTAATGTTTGAAATTATCTGTGAAACAGGTAGGATCTCACTTTCACACTACCACTAAAAAAAATTTAAAAGAAATAAAGACATTTAACCATCATTACTGGAACTCCAGCAAAACTGACAAACCCATACTATAACAAGACCATTCTAGTAAGATTAATAGAGACTATTCAGAAAATGACAGAGCACAACTGATTTGTTTTCTAAAACCTCTGCTCCTGTACTAGCAGACATTTGGCTTATCAATAGCAATACTGATAGCTGTGTAGGCTGTTACTCTATAAACCCTGAGCCAGTATGATACGTACTTTGTAAAACAGAAGTAGCAAATGACAGATCCTGCCATGATCAGTATGCAGGATATGGGCACAGCCATCTGCAGAATGTCTTCAGCTGTCACTTGATAATCTGTGAAAAGAAAACCAGACATTTACATGTGAGTGTGCATCTGAATAAAAGCACTGGCAATACCAAATTCATTGTTGCTCTTCTGCACCTTAAAAAAATGCTCCTTTTGAGCCTCCAGCAGATAAACAACAGACCCCCATAGGTCTGCCATACTGATGGTGTGTGGTGTGTCAGAGACCAGCAAAGGTACTGTGACCAGTTACTTGGGAGTGTCAGGAGCTGGGAGATCAGATGTGCGCTGTGAGGCCCAAGAGTTGCCTTTTTACGGTTAGTGTCTTTGGAAGCCTTTACAGATGTATTCACATTACATACAAAATGATGAAGATGATGATTCCGTAACTTTCCTCCAAGAGGAGAACAGCAGGATATGAAGACTATACCATCCTTTTCCTAAACTGCTATTTCTGACAGCATTGGCCAGTCTTTGCGAACAAAGAACCGGGGAAGGTCTTTTACACCTTCCAGCCTGCGCATTGGATGTTTTTTAGGTGAGTTACAGTGTGCGCGGAACTGAGCCCACCCTTTAATCCTAAGGTTCATCTGCCGGGGCCAAGCAA
>JAYRBT010000033.1:16170345-16196584 GCA_036023395.1 Myiotriccus ornatus | reverse complement strand
TGCCTTACAGGGCTAACGGGCTCCATCTGCCCGGGGAGTGGCCCTGACCAGGAATCGAACCCGGGTCTCGGCGGTGATAGCGCCGCGTCTTAACCCTAGACCACCAGGGGCTCCCTTCTGACAGCATTACCATAGTGAAATTCAACTTCTTCACTCCATTCACTCCAGTAGGCCGGGTAGTCTGTGTAGTTACACCTGAGACTTGCAACATAATCATACCCCCTCCTCAAGGAGCTTGCAGTAATCTCAAAGCTTTTTGTCTGGTAGTTAATTGCTTTTACAGAAACCTGAAAAGAAAGTGAGAAAGTTCACTTTGATTTCTTTATAAGGTGAAGGGTTAGTGATGGCAACTAAATACCAATAGTGTTATGTTCACAAATGAGCAATTGAATAACTGTGTGTAATACTGCAGTTTGCTGTCATCAGCAGGTATTTGTGACATACCACCATGCATGTTCTTCTACCAGAAGCAGCCCAGCCCTAAAACACTGGATTGTTCAGGAGGGGGTCTTAAGTGCCTCAGGTGCTCCATGGAGGCACCAACAGCCTCCAGCTTCCTGATGTCTAAGAAGCTAATGAAGTTCAGGGAACAGAAGCACTGTATTTTCAATCTCTGACTATTGCAAGCAGCAGACCATTATGCGGTGTCAGTCAGAACAGTTTCAGTCCTTTAACACCCAGCTGAATCACCTTGGGACAAGTGACCTTGAGATTAGATCAGCTGGTTAAAACTTGGTGCTAATAATGCCAAGTTCAGGGGTTCAATCCCCCGTATGGGCCATTCACTTCAGAGTTGGACTCACTGATCCTTGTGGAACTCAGAATGTTCCGTGATTCTGTATGATCAGGAACACTGTGGGACTTGCCCTTGCTGGCCCTTACACCATTATTCATGAAGTGGTTTCAAGACTTTTCAGAGGACTTATTAAACTTGAAAGCTCCAGAGAGACCGAAAATGAAGAGTCTGCTGGCTGTGTCTTACCTCCATTGGGTGCTGCTTCCTCCAGTATTTCAGTTCATAGATGACCGGCTGTCCAGAGAGCGTGGATTGAGAAGAGTAGCTCTCCTCCCAGCTCAGATTGAAATTACCATTTTCAGCTTTCTCAATGGCAAGATTTTTGGGAGCCCTTGGCTTAACTGTAGGTTAAAATACAAGTAAGGAGAACATGGAAAGATCAGAGTGACAAGCATTCACCAGAGACCAGAATATCATCGCAGTTAGTGCACTTAGCCCTTTTCATTCTGCTGTAGCACAAGGATAAAGAGGCCAAACCAGAGCAGCTTTAAGGAATTTATTAACAAGCACTGATTCTTCAAGCTGGCTAAACAAGCTGCAAGTACACCCTTTTGGTGCACTGGATGCAGCTTTCAGCCTGGAGAAACGAGAACAGCCTGCACTCTGACAGGAGCAGCTGTGGAACAGCCAAGCTGTCCTGGTTGCCTGTCTCCTGGAAACCGAGGCAGGTTCCTGCTTCTCTGGTCGATAAGCAGCAGCAACAATCTAGTATTCTGAAGTGAACAACTCCTTGGTCTCCCTAAGGTATGTGAGTGATTTCTCCAAGTGTTTGAGGTGACAAGCGTTACCAATGCGCACACTGTTCTGACCAAACTGGGAGCCTAGGGAGAGACATGAACTGTATTTACAACCTGTCCTGTAAGAAAGCAGATTTATGCACTTTTAATCACTGACTGTTATAATCTAACAGCAATTAGTGTAAAAAAAAAATCTTATGTTCATGTGGCATGATTTAACTTGCATGAAATATCAGAGTACGACAGAGACAGAAATGGAAGGAGTTTCAGTAGGGATAGCATAGTGTCTTTCTAGAAACTGAAAGTAACACGTTCCTCTTTACCCTGTAATCCTACAGTCACACATAAAACAAAAATCTAAGACCCCAAACTGCTGCTGGCTGACAGCTGAGAAAGTACAGCTAAGAGAGAATCACTCTCTGCTTTCCCCATTACTTATACTCATTCCTTAGGAATCTAATCCCAAATCAGGTTTTTAAGAAAAACAGATCTTGCATTTAAGCCGGCATAGCACCTTCCACCTCTGATAAGGAAAAACTTCTCTGGTAACATCAATGAGGAGGTAGCTAGGATTGCAAAGCCTGGAACCAGACATCTAAACAATTTCTTACCAACAAGGGCTGGTGTAACATTGTAGTTCCATATATCAGTCCCATTGAACTGTAGAGCTAAAACGTATGTGAGGCCTGACACAAAATAATCTGAACATATTGTGCAAGTGCACCTTAAATTGTCCTTTCCATTCTCAGGAACACACACGTTTCTGAAAAACAGGCATAAAATTACGGGATGTTTAGAGAGTGTGACACACTATTCCTTGAAAAGGTGAAATCAAGCTTCCCAATGTGTAGAGCTAATCAAATCTGAGACAAACAAACCCAGTTCCTGGAAATGTTTCCAAATCAAAACCGAGATTCCCAAACAACCCACCCTCTGCAAACACCCCTTGGATACCTGAATTGCACAAACGAAAAACTTGACAGAAAGGCTAAGGATTGATCCCAAGCGGAAAAATTACCACTCTTTGTCACACTTCCGTCTCTGAAAAAGCAGACTAACAGCTTGTTAGTATAGGAATAGGCTTATTGCAGTGTATAAGTGAGGTTATTTGGATGTGGGTTTGATGAAATGATACAGAGAGAAACAGCAGAACCCAGATCTTCCTTTGCAGAAAATGACGACCGGCTCTGCTGCAGAACAGGCACAACAGTCTATGCTTGAACACGGAGTTAGACTGCACAGACAAAATCACCTGGGCTCCAAGGGAGACTACCTTTCACACAGGCTTCAGACTGGTAAATCAGGTAAGATTTCTCATGAAGAAGGTAAAATTTTGCACGAAATGAGGGTTTTGTTAACTCGTAAGAGCCCTAACACTCCTACCAGTAGGATCCCTCCTCTGTACTAAGAGAACAGAGAGTTCTGTGGAAGATTAGGCCACTGAACAGTGTGCTGTTAATTGTAGCAACCCATTTTACTCCTGGCAAGAAGAATAATCTGAATTACATTTTGTCCCAGACACCGACAGTAGAGGGAGGGATTTAAAGCCAATAGTGACTACAGGATATACGAAGCTCCAACAGTGGCAGTGTAACATCTTATTAAGCACTTACGACACAGAAGAAATCTCCTTGCTGTAGCTGAGTAGGAATTCTTTGGAGCAGTTAGTTTGTGCAGGCACCTTCCAGTGACAAACCAGCTCTTTGTCAAAGTCAGTGAAGCATGCAAATTCTCGTATGTATCCTGCAGTCATAACTAGGGAGAAGCAGCATACAATGAGAAGCAAGAGAATCAGAATAATAAATTGGACTAAGCAGAAACATTAGCTTTTTCATTTAAATAGAGCTACCAAACCCCTGTAAATTAATTGAAAGCATTATTATCTTTTGAGTCTAGGTAAATGGCAAGAGGGGCATGTCACCAACTGTCTCCACCTTTCTGGAGACAATGTCTATGATCTTGGAGAGAAAGAGTCTACAATAGTAATACTGAAATAAAAAGGCACAACTCATCCAACACAGACTTCCAAGCACAGATCTAATTCCAATAGCTTTACGTAAAACATGTCAGCACTTAATTACAAAACCACATAATCCCCTCTATTAAATACAAAAGGCTCAAAAACCAAAATGCAGATAATTAACAGTCAAGACCAGGATCACTGTCTACGAGCATGACTCACGCTTTACCTATAATGGTTCTAAGCTTCCCAAATGCATGTCTTCTGCCTTCCCAGAGCAGCTCCCCAGTGCCTAGATGATTTTCCCGCCACAGACTTTCTTCTAGTATACACTTTTCTTCATTTTACACAGTATTTCCTGTTCTGTCTTCTACTTGCAACTGTTATGAGGATTCAGAGCCCAGGAGAGACTGAGTCACAATGTGCCAGGCACTGGGAGGATGGGGGGGGGCGGGTACAGGAAAGCCACTGCACTCTCCATGTTCAAATTTATAACCTCTTTCACTGTCAGTATTTAAGTAAAAAATACACAATCCTCAGTATCCCTTCCAGCCTCACTTTCTATTATTTCAATGCACTCCATATGAGTGAGACATGGAACGGAAGAGGAAGAGCTATGTGACAGTAAGGTCACACTGTTATCTGGACTAACAGTGTGCCAACCCTGGTACTGGAGTATGATCATTTCTCACTGAAGCAGTCAGAAATAGCTAATACTTTTATTATCCCAGACAATTACTTGCCTTTTCTAATGTTTGACTTCTCTTTTATTGGTAAATAATAATACACCTCTTTTTTTGCACAAGTTGTGCAAATATAAATCCTTCTTTCCTACATTACATCTCAGCAAGTTAAACTTCTGCAACAGTTTAGCAGTCACACTGCCTTTTTATTTTAAAAGTTGGTGTTGTTTATATTTGGTTGCCATTTGTAATTTTATTGCTAGGTTTTTTTCCACTTGAAAATGTACTTTTGCCAGAAGTACTAACATTTTAAGTCCTTTAAAGATGAACATTATTTTTCAGTGCGTTAATGATCTTATGCTTTCAAGAATACCTCAATCAAATGAAGTTTTTCATGCTGTGTTAAGCTATGATGATTAACAGCTTTACTTTATCTTGCCTTTTAGCGTCCTCAGGTCTTTCCAGAACTCTAAATTATATTCTCTACTCTTTTCCCGCGACCTTCTCGCTTTTCAATCTCTGGTACACCTTTTTTTTTTTTAAACCTCAGATATTTGAGACTTTCCTTTTGAAATTACATACAGTACAGAACTTATTTTGAGTTAGTGTTATTAAAAAAGGGAACTGAAATATTTAATTTCTTCTTTAATACTCAAATAGTACAGCATGTTGAAGAAACTTAAAATGTGTAGTTAACTAGGCAAACAAATCCAAACAAAATTAAACTTTGATATAGATCATTTATAGAAAACATGGGAGTACCCAGATCAGACAACCAAACTAATGCACTCTCACAAACCTTGATGCTTCTCCTTAATTCAACTGCACTATTTCATAGTACATAAGACAGCAGCTAATAAATCTTCATTTTTTTAGAGACAGGCTATTTTAAATTGTCTTTTAACTATTTTGATTTGCTTCATAAAAAAAACGAGACCTAAGAAACTGTAGACACTGCAAAACTAGTAAAACAAATTACAGCAAGCAAAATGTACCATTCGTTTTCCAGAGAATAAAAATGCATTACTGAAAACCATGACTTTATATATCTAAATTGTAATCAAATATCATAAAAGGTGCAAGGAAAAAACATGGTTACATTCAGCCTCTGCTAGTTGAACTTGACAAAATAACCCTTAAGGAACCAGCAGTACTAGAACTCAACACCTCCTGCCAGGCCGACAGCACAGTTGGGACATTCCGGATCCCGTTCTTCCTCCACCCCTGCACAGGTACAAGTCACAGCCAGGGCCTGCCAAATCTGTTCAAATCCAGGCAACTACACGGTGGCATAGAGAATTCAGGAATTTCATTAGGAGTTACTTCAGTATTCCTTTAGCGTTTTTCCTGCCTGTGCTTCATACCAGAGAGGAGAAGCTCAGGCTTCCTGTGCCTGGGGAAGGAGGCCAGGCAGTAAAAGCCTCCCACAGGCATTACAGATTTCACAGAATATTCTGAGTTGGAAGGGACCCACAAGGATCATTGAGTCCAGCTCTTAAGTGAATGGCCCATAAGGGGATGGAACCCACAACCTTGTTATTATTAGCACCATGCTCTAACCAACTGAGCCCATCTCAGAGGTGTCCAGTGCAGACCAGATAATGCAGAAGGGGATGACTTTCCAAACCTGTTTCTCCTTTCCACAAATTCCTAATTTTTCTGGACCCTATGGAAAAGTTCAATGTAAAGAAAAAAAACCTAAGAATTTATTCTAGTATAAGGCTATTTCTGACATTTGAAGTTACAAATTTTATAGTAGTTAATTAGTGGTAGTAACGTTGCCTACTGGTCATGGAAAAATGCTGTCAATAAAAACTTCAGTATAATAATCTAAAATATTGACAAACATACCTTCATTTGTTGTATATGAAAAGAAAAGGATCCAAAAGGTATATGGTGCAGCACTTGGGAGTCTTGCCATCATTGACACTGGTCCGGTTCAGCAGGAAAAGCTGTGATGCAGTTCTGCCAACAGCAAACATTATTATGAGCTTACATCCCTGTGCTAGTTAAGGTAAGGGTGTATTGTAGTATTTCCTATCAGTCTGCTAGATGTAGGGATTCAGATTCCCTGCTGTGCCTGCTTCCCACACCCTGCACCTAAAATGAACTCATGAACGAGACATGTAGAAGAATAAGGAGAACACAAATGAGCTAGAAGACTTTTCTGCAAAGTTTTAATGACAGAGGATACAAGACTGACATTGGCAGTGGACCTACTCTCTTCACCTACTAGAAAAAGCAAGCTGCTAGCATGTGAGCTATTAAAAGCATAAGCACTAGACCAAAATCAGTGACATTGTTACCAAAGCCCTATGATTCCACTCAGATAAGTGAAAGAATTTAAGAATAAAGTGTCTGGTCTATTGACTAAAATGTTTTCCTCAAGTCCTATCACCTGTAGGTTGATAATATGGATATCACCCTCTTGAAAAAAATGTTAGCAAAGAACTCTTGAGCATTGCTCCAACAGAATGCAGAC
The DNA here is from genome assembly GCA_036023395.1 of Myiotriccus ornatus. Lineage (NCBI taxonomy): Eukaryota > Metazoa > Chordata > Aves > Passeriformes > Tyrannidae > Myiotriccus > Myiotriccus ornatus. The sequence goes on along the minus strand of JAYRBT010000033.1, from coordinate 16,189,926 downwards.
TCATTAAAACAGTAAATAATTAGAGGTTGTAAAGCACATACCTAATCATGGTATAACCAGCTAAACGTGGGAGAAGGAAAATGATGCAGCTTTTACTTATTAGAATTCCTTAAGCACAGTAAAGCCATTTATTTAGATAAAGTGAAAACAGGTGAAATAATTAACTCTGGACTTTAAAAAAAAAAAAAAGGCATGTTTCTCCAAGACTTTTTTTGCTGATGCAATGCAGCCACTTAGTGGAAGTCCATATTCCGCATAAAATATGGCTACCTGTGAGGCATTTAAAATTTTGGTGTATTTGCAGATGAAGTTATGCTAACTTATATGCTTTCAGCTTTGCATTCAGTATAAAGAGGGATAAGATTTGTTCAGCAGCACATAGTTAACATACAACTTTTTGGTCCCTTCCTCTATGCTCTTAAAATTTTCTAACCTCCATGTTGGGACAGTGTTCTTGCTGTCAGTGAGCTACAGCTGCTCTGTTTACATCTGTGAAGCTCCCAGGTGGCACATTAGTTTTTATTTCAAAGCCTCATGATTTTCTCAGTGTGATAAAGAGGAGAGAATTCCTCAGAAGATCTCCATCACCAGGAGAGAGGTGTTGGACGTTCTGCAGAAGCTTTGTCAGATTCTGAAGTAGCAGAGATCACTGGAAGGTATTTGTGGATGGCAGATGGATACCCTCTGCCCCAACCACAGAGCACCTTTCACATGTCTGAAAAGGCAAATCCCACCAGCACACGAGAGGAGAGAAACTGGTGAGGGATCAGAAAGTCTGCTGCCATATAAACTCTTTAGTTATTAGCATAGGGAGAACATAGTGACCGTCTGGCAGGATGCATGTGGGCACTGCACCCGGGAGAGGATGCGCAGCATACCAACAACATATACCCCAAGGAACTTCTCCTGAAACTGGGAACATTCTCTAACACAGTTGTTGAAGATTTGTTGTCAAATATTCAAATACATTAAACACAAGGTAGGCAACAGCCAGACTCTTCCTCAGTTGAATAAGTGACAGAAAAAACACTTTTTTGCAAAGAAGACCACACCTTTTACTGATAAATAATCAACATAAATCAAACTACTGCAAAATACAGCAATAGAATATTTTTCCAGATTATTTAGAAGCACTACCCCTTCACTTATGATCAGTCTTTACTTCAGTATGTCAGATTCAGTTCCAAGGTAAATTATCATAATCCAAGTTTGTCAGAAAATCACGTTTCTGTATTTCTCCCATTCCCACATGCATGATTGACCATTCTTTAAAACTAGCTTCTAGGAGTTAAACATGGAAAATTGCCATCTTAGAGGTTAAGGGATAAGACACTGATAGTGAAAACAGAAGATCAGAATGTAAACTCTTCTGTGACATTCTCTTGGGCAGTTACTAGTCATCTAGCAATAAGAGACATACCAGAAAGATAAATTTCTTATAAATGCTTGAGAAAACCATTACTCAAGAGATGAGTTTTTCACATTCTGGAAATAGATGAAATGTGACTGAGCATAGCAATAAATTTCTTGAAGAGAACAAAAGCGCCTTTGCTGCTGCTCAGGAAAAAAAACCAAACTGCTCCAGCATAAAAAAATCCTTCTTCTTCCTTTTTCCTGGAGTTCTCAGAAGAGGAAGCATTTGCTTTTCACTATTAAGCAATACAGTTGCATGATGGAGTTCCAAGGAACTCATAGAATTTTGGCAGAGAATCCTGGACCACGTAAGCACGTCCGAATGAATAGATGGCAGAGCTAAACCATCTCCCCATGGGCGAATAGATCCACACAAGGGGATGAAAATTACAGTTCTAATGAAACTGCAAAGGGAGACAATTTTAAAATGTCTATAGCTTTCTGCTTGTTACATTTTAGATTTTTCATTATATCAGGTAATGAAATATCAATCTTAAGAAAGTATGTAACACATCTAGAGCATACTAAAATTGCAGTAAACCTAATAAATCCGATATATGTAAAGCAAGTAAGTTGTAAAGACATAGGCAACTTCCCCAAAACTAGGAAAGAAATCTCTGTCGGGGCTAGAAGCAGGTCTGCGTGATTACTAGCCCAAGTTACATGCTTTAATCATTTTATCATTTCTGTTTCTCGAAAACAATACAATCCGATTTACTCTCAAGAAAAACAGTACTAACTTCTGGTCTTCTAAGGAAATTAGGGTCACATTTCATTAACAGGAATAATCTGCAAAACTGTTATGCTCAATGAGTAACTCCTGCTCAAACCACAGAGGTCAGATATTATATGCAAAACTGCTCAATGCACAACTGCTGTGCTGCAATTGTATAGCTTTTTAAAACTGGCTCCTTTTAAAACTGAAGTACATCTAGTCTTACTCCTTTAGTTTAAAGCGGTGGCTATAACCGCAGATTAAAGCGAGACAAGAGATACGCGGCAAAGCAGAAGGTTCACCAATAGATTCCGTATCAATACTCGAACAGAACCCCCGTGTGGCCCGCAGTGCCCAGCGTCGGTCGCTCCGCGGCCCCGGCCCGGAGCAATGCGGGACTGGGTGGGGCCGTCCCGCAGCACGTCCGGCGGGAAGGGCATTTCGGGGAGTTACACCAGTCCTGGCCAGAATATTGCAAAAGGAACATTCGAGTTAAACAACATCGAGGAAGGAGAAGCGCATCTGCCCCTGGGCTTCGGCCGGGGGCGCCCGCCCGAGAGGGGCCCCGGGACCCCTTCCCGACCAAGGGACCCTGGGGAGTTCCAGGGGGAGCACGGAGAGCCCGCCTCTCCTTCCCTCCTCGGCGCGGAGGAAAACACAGATCGTACAAAGGGCGCGCTAGACGCAGATAACGAGAGGGAGCCGGTCCGACCCCCGGACATACCTTGCCCTGTCCGGCCCCCGCGCCAGGCCCCGCTCCAGCCTGGGGCGATTCCGGCCCCGCACACAGCGCTGCCCCAGCCCCAGCACGGCCCGAGCCGCCCCAGCACGGCCCGAGCCGGCCCCGCCCGACGCGTCCGGGACGAGACCCGACCGGGGCGGGCCCGGCGGGGCGGGGCATGAGCGGGGGCGGGGCCGGCAAGGAGGGGGCGGGGGCTGATCGGGGTGGAGCTGGCAAGGGGGGCGGGGCCCGGCAGGGGGCGGGGCCAGGGCAGGGGGCGGGGCCGCAGCAGGGGGCGGGGCCGTCGGTGGCAGGCGCAGGCAGCGATCGCCGAGCTGTCGAGCAGAGGTGGGCCGCCGGAGCCGGGGGCTCCGCGGCGGGTCCCGGCGGGACCGAGGGCGGGGGCAGCGGGCGGTCTCTGGGGCTGGGGGGTCTCTCGGGCCGTTGCCCCCGTGAGCTGTGGCTGCGGCGGCCCCGGGGCCGGTGGCCGAGCGGGCAGCGAAGCAGCGGGGCCGGAGCTCGGCCAGAGGCGGTCGGGCCAGCGGTCAGGGAATTTCCTGAGCTGCCTTTCGTTAGTTCTGGAGTTCTTCGGGACATGTAGAGGAGGATTTGCTGTCCGAAGTCACCTGATCGACGTTGCTCTAACCAGGCTGTGTGAGGAGCAGGAGCGACCAACGCAGAAGCTCATGCCACGCAGGACACATCCCGCGCGGATCCGCGCACGGGGCTGAGTTTGTCACACAGCGCTTATTTTCAGCTTTGGGGGTATGAGAGTTTTATAAGTTGCTGACGAGGAGGTAGCGGTCAGTGGAACGCTGGGAGCTCTGGAACCACACTGGTAACAAGTCAAACCGGCCCAATCCAGCTTGCTCGGTAGCAAACGGTGCAGCTTCGATGAAAACACCCTATTTAGATCAAAGTTCAGAGGCTCAACGACCACCAGGTACCCAAAGACCCCGCTAAAAGACCCTGTGAGACTACACAGACTCAATATTGTATCACCCTGAGCCAAGCGTGCACCTCAGGCGAGAGTCACTGCCCTGTGCATCCAGCACTGCAATAAAGCAGTATCTGATGCTTAGTGCTACCTTGGTGTTAAGGAGCTTCATTCCTGTTTTTTGGTGACAATAGCACAATGCCTACCTTGTTCTATTCTGTAGCTAAAGTAGTTCGACTTTATCTTTTGCACCCTTCCAGAACCTCAGAGCTGGTCACCATCTGCATTCTGAGGACGACGTGGGGATCTGCTCTTCTGCCCTCATTCAATGTAAGAGAGTTTAATTGAAATCTTATATATGTTTGGACTGTGTATTCTTAATTTGTACGAACATGTGCATTAATGCCAGCTTACACCTCCTGCAGCACGTGAAACCTGGTGGGACATTGCGATGGCGGCTCAGATGACTGATGCTCATCGACGGTTCTTGCAGATTCTGATGTCTAAGGGGATAATAGAAGGATCAGAGGCCAGGAAATTACACCACCACTGCTGTGAAACTGATAAAGGTGTGTTTGTCTTGGAGATGGAAGAAGTTTTATTTTTCTCCTGGTGCAGCTTGGAGAAACTGGATTTCTGAAAGACACACACCAGCTAAAAACAGTTAAAAAATTGTAATGATGTGTGTGTCCTCTCTCTTTCCTGAAAGATAAAGTAACACAGCAGTGAGTAAACTAACTTCTAATCAGGTCAGATTAATATATACCACTTTTTATTTTATCAGAATTGGGTTTTAGAGATTATACATATTAGTGATTTTAAAAAAATCATTTTTGATGCTGATAGTACTTCACTATAAGGAATGCTTTTAAGTAAATGCACTTCAGTTATTTCTTTTCGGTGTTGTGGGAGAAGTGACTGTTGCAGAAGTGTTTCAGTGAGGATGACGTGAGGTTTTCCTGGTGGATGGCTGTGCTTTGTCCCATCTCGCCTACACTGTATTGCCCGTTCCTAGTCCTGGAAGCTGCACTCCTGCCAGGCTTAGGAGTGTCCTTGTGTCTTGTCACCGTGCTACCCACTCTGCAGGGACTCTTTTGGTTTACTGTGGATTTGTATCTACTTATCTACAGATGTTAGGTCAGGATGAAGTAGTCTATTTTCAGGCCTCCTGAGCCAGGAACTGTAACTTGGCCACCTTCTTAGATGCTAAAATTGTGAAGTGCAGCTTTTGGTGTGGTCTCACTCCTGTTTATTTTTTATGGAGAATTTATATCCCTTTTTTTCACAGAAGATCTACTGGAGCAGCCACTCATCTCACATTAAAATACTAGAGCTGTTGAATAACAGGATATTGTTGTCTTTCATTTTTTACCTGCTTTCAGATCTGTTACCTAACACTCCCTGATTGTGGTGTGTGCAGTGTTTCCTGTTGACGGGCCAGCCAGGTGGCAAAATTATATTTAATATTGTACTTTATAATTGTTCTTGCTGTTACTTGGTTTTGCTTACTTAAGGAGTCATATATCAGAATCATGAACTCCTGGACAGGAGCATCCTGGGAATGCCATTTGGCACTGTGCTGTGTTTGGGAGCAGGACCTTGGCCCGATGCCATTACAGGAGCAAGAGACTCCCTGTGACTGAGAACAGGGTTAATTTAGTGACAGCTGGTTGTATTTTTGAGACAGGAGTCATTTTAGAAAGTTACAAGCTGTTTCTTAACTCTGATTTTTAAACCCTAGCCTGATGAAGGCAACAGGAGTGCTGCCACTGACAAAATCTTGTTTTGGGTGGACCTGAGGGTTGTGCTGTTGTTGTGCAGGCAAGAGCCATCGCAGGCACTTCCACAGAACAACTCCAAAGGCCATCTTAATTATGTCTGTGATAGAACTGCTGCTAGTATTTAATTTGTTTGTAGAACACGACACAAGATACCACCCATGTTTCTACAATACTAGAATTTTTTTTGATATGTAACTTGATCACTTGCATGCCATTCACCTGTGAAACGGAACACACAGAAACAAGGAATCACATGTGTGTAAAGGAAAGCAAGCCACTGTATTTTTCTATTCTGAATAGTAATTTTTCCTGCTCATGTTTTATTTTCGATTCAGTTTAGTTCAAGTCACTGTAATTACTGGATTAGTGCTGTGGGTTCCCTACAGCAAGGCAGAATGTCTGAACTCCCTCTCAACTGACTTTCAAGGAGCTGAGTGTCTCTGAAGGACAGGAGACAGGAGCACAAGAAAACGATACATCTGCTGAATAGAACAGCCCTGTTTGAATTTGCCTCATGGAGTTTTAGTGCTTTTACCTGGGAAAAAACGTTTCACAAAAAAAATCTGCCTGATGTGTAATTGTTTGACTTTTCTCTGTATGTGCTTTTTCTTATTTATTTTCAGTTTACTACGCACATGATAAACTGGACGATTTCATCAGCACTATTAACAGGCACCTGCAGCCTTTGTTTATGCAGATCCGGAAAGGAATGTCAGAAGAGGATGGGAGATCACATTATGCTGTAGTAGGTACCTGCTGTGTTTGTGTGGGGACAGTTGTGTTTGTGTAGGGACAGCTGTGTTTGTGTGGGGCCAGCAGCAGCTGCAGGAACGACTGGTAGGACAGGGCAGGGGAAGGATCAACTGCCATAGCCCTGGTCTGTGGGAGTAGGATGTAGCAGCAAGGACCACAGGAGTGCTGGAGTTATTTAACATAAACGTTGCTGAAGTGCTGAAGTGAGATTCTTTTTCCACAGGAGACTTTATTTCTTGAGACAGATCTTTAAACTAGAAAACAGAGCCCTCCAACATTAGTTTTCTTTTTCTCCTACTCAAAAATCAACCTAGCACAAAAGGGTTGCTGAGGAGCGGCCTGTAAGAAGTTTCCCAGCTACTTTGCAATGCACATGTCAGAGAGGGAAGGTTATATAACAATTTCAAAAGACCATACAGGAGGTATTTAACACTAACGGCTGCTTTTAACCTTTCTGGGTCATTTTGCCAATTAAGCTGAGCTAATAATAGTAGTAGCATGTGCAGTAAGAGTAGGAAACATGAGCAGTTGTTTTTCAGAGTGAAAAAAAAAGTGACTGATAACATAGTTTGTGCTGCTGTCCAGCACTGTGCCCGGTTTGACATGTCAGTTCTGCTGCAGTCTCTGTGTTACTTTGGGGAGTTTGGGTTGTTGAAGGGCTTGGCCTGGGCAGAGGCAGCTCTGGAGAACATGTGGCTGGAAGATCAAATGTTGTAAATAAAGGACTGGAGTACCACTGAGTGCCCTTCAAGGATCAGCCTCTTTCATGCCCCTTAAAGAACTGACATTTCTGTTAATTGTAAGTTGATGTATTCTTTTCCTCAGAGGACCTTTTACAGTTTCTGGTGTAAAACTACAATGGCACTTTGATTCAGTTTATTTCTTTTTTTAGGTGAATTTGGCAGAAACTGAAGTAACTAAAATGGCATCTGACTATACAGAAATTGAATTAGAGTTGTTTAGAAAAACAGTAAGTATGTCAGTTATCCTTTAGTAAATCACATTATTTGGGAAGGTATCACCTTAAAATGAATGGAAATGGAAATGAACGGAGATGCGGTTCAGAAACTAGTTGCCATTTTACCTAAGTCCATCCCAAATTGAATGGGATTGGCAGGGATGGAAGTATGTGCAAGTAATGATTCCCTGCTGGAAGTCAGTTATGGGTAAAGCAAAACCAGCACCAGGCAAGTGCTCCTTGGGGTTAGGGACTCAACACACACATGCTAAAGTTACACCAACACCTTTCTTCAGGATTTTCAGTTTTGATTGCTGAATTTTTCACTGGCTTCAGTAGTTTACTAATATACAGTAGATTTTAATGTTAATAACATTTTTGTTTGCTAATTTGAATATAGACATTTGTCTTGTTACTACTTAGCCAGTTCTGTATTAATAAACTAGTCAGAATCCTGCTTTTCGAAAAAGAAAACACACACTTGAGATTTTTTAAAGTTCCAAATAGAACTACTGGCCCAAGATTCAAGGACATGTGATATTTAATTTCTTATCAACAACCATTAATGTGAGTTGTGATCATATCTGTGTATCTTGGATGTTTTACTGAATTGTTCTCATAATGTCTTGGACTTTGAGGATTTAATTTCTCCAGCCACTAGACTTTTTTTTGCACACTCATTACATTTTCTGCATAAACTGGAAAGAGAGGTGCATTGACTGTTCTGTGTGTGACAGCTACAGAAGTCTAATCTCCACGGATAGGACCCAGAGGTTTCCCTGCCCTCCCCCACACAGCCAGGTCAGCACTGCAGAGGGTGTGTTGTTGTGGCCCATGTCACTGCTGACATGGACTCTGTGCTGCTCTATGCTAATGAGCAGCAGGAATGTTTCCAGTGAGGTTCTGTGAAGATTGGTGATACTGTACAGCCTTCAGGTGCCAGGTAGGCTCAGAAGTACTAGTGACTCGAGAGTGGAAAACTTAGTTGACAAAGAGCAGGTAAAAAGAAAACAGATCTGTCACTGTGAGTGTGCTGAGGGGTCCCTGAATGCAGCTTCATTTAGGCAGCATGTACACTTCTATTGGTGGAAATGTTTTCTTGGCAGACATCAAAACTGTCAAGGGTACAATGATTGTTTCAGCTTTTGTTTTACAGTTCTGGTTAAAGCCATATTCTGTAGGATCTCTCACATGTATGGATGCTGAAAAACCTGCACATCAGTACATTACTGTAAGGTGTGTCTGCAGGGTTTTTTATACTCGGTAATGTTTCTTTCTGTAGATGGACCTAATCCTTTTATCAGAAAATGGCTTTGCCTCATCTACAGATATTTTAAACTTGGCTGACAAACTTAAGACAAAGAAAATGAAGAAAAAGGAAGCAGAACAAGTGCTGAAAGTTTTTGTGGAGGATAAGTGGCTCTCTGAGGTAACTGCTTTCAAGTGTTCGTATTTCAGTAGGTCCAGCTACCGTGTTCTTATGGATATGATGGGTGAAACTGGAGCTATTCTTCAATGAATGATGGCAAAAATGGTTTTAGGGGGCCCGTGCTTATTGCTGCTCCGGTGATTTTTGCAGAAAAGGAAGTAGCCTTAGAAGGAAAAAGTCCTTGGGTAGGTCTATACAGGACCAAATGATTTCAGTTTCTTCTCCCTGAGCCAGGTGGGTTTGTGTGTCCTGCCCTGACCGGTGACACACAGACATCCTTCAGCCAGGAATGAGAGCTGGGGAAAGCTCTCCAGGGTGATAGTGCTGTTAGTTAGATTTGGAATTTCCTGAAAAGTGGTGAGGCCAAACACGTTGAAAACTCCTGCACCAGGAATGCATGGGCCACTGTGTACATGGTCACATCTCCATGAGGGAGCAGTTGAGATAGGCTCACCGTGTGAACACTGCAGTTGCTTGCCAAATCAGCCCTCAGTCCTTCTCTGCTGGAGTCATTGCATCGTAGATCTCCAGCCTGGTGCCACACAGTCACTTATATGTTAAAGTGATTTAGCAGAGATTTCCAAAGATATCTCAAGCAGTAAACACCTAGATTTTGTTGAAAGCTGGGAGAATTTTCTCTAACATGCAAATGGAGGGTTCCAACACCACATGCTTCTGTTAAGGAGAGCATGCTTGCTCATCTGTACTTTCCAAGGACTAGTTAAAGATGTGAGATCTTTATTCTGCTCTGCTAAACAAATGAGTTCTGCTACTTCAAAGGTGTTTTGGCTTTGCATTGTACCACTACCAGCATGTTAGTTTCATGATGGCAGAAAAACGTGGCTGTCAAATGCTTTCTAGCAGGGGGTTAGCAAAGTCAAATAAGGTCAAAGGAATTAAATTCCTAATCTTTATACATGTTTCCTTAGAAAAATGGAGAATATACTCTGCATACTCGTTGCATAATTGAAATGGAACAGTACATTCTCAGCAACTACCAGGACGTGGCAAGGAAATGTAACATCTGTCGCAGCCTTGCAGTCCAGGTAATGTCTGTTTATCACATGGTCATAGCTGAGGTTTGTGATACTTCCCTTTGAGTATTAGGCATGCATTAAAAAATCCTGGTATTGTAATCTCGTCATTGTGCTTATGTATATTAAAAAAGAAAATCCATTATTTTTCTTCGTAGGCACTTTATCTTCTGTCTTTAGTAAAAAATTGTCTTGGAGCAGTGTCTCCAAGTATAAACTTGGGGAAAGTGCACTCACCCAGTGACAAACGTGGTTGTGCTGTCTGGCTTTCCAAACCAGCAGGCTAGAGATGAGCTCCTGATGTTGAAACAGGTTTAGCAGTGAGGTGTTAGCAGTATCCTCTTTGGGCCTTATCAACAGCAGTCTTCAAGTGACACATGTTCATTCTTAGGGTTCCTGGGGTTTGGGTCAGGAACTACTTGTGTTTGGACCTCAGCATGAATATAATAATGTGGCTATACAGAGCATGCTAGAACACTGCGTTGTGATAACTGGAATGCTACCAGTTTAAGCTTGCATAAGTGGTTACAGCCTGGATTTCTCTTCCAAAATTGCTGCATTCTCTTGCTCTGTGAGCGTGCGAGAAGGACAGGTTAGAAAGATTTTTTAATCATCACTCCTGGATTTCAGAGCCAAGTATGTGAATCCTGTGGAATTGGAATGCATTTACCTTGTGTCAGAAAGTACTTCAAGGCTCAGACTGAACCCCGCTGTCCGAAGTGTAATGAATTCTGGTCTTGTGACATCCCAGGTACCAAGCAATCTATTTTTAAAAAAAACAAGAGTGTAGTAATACTAGTAAATGAGCTGTGACATTTAGTGGCAGTACCTGTATTATTTACAACTGTAACTGAGTATCAGTTCTTTCTGACTTCAGCTGTAGGTTTGAGACATTAAACCACACATGGGCAACAACAAGCCCTCACAGTGCCCAGACTGTGCCACAGGGGCACAGCAGACCCTGCATGTTGTTTACCTTAAGGTGGGGGGGTGACAGGGAATAGGGGACACGCACAACCCATGGCACTAAAACTTCTGGAAATACTGAGCTTTTAAGAATCTCTTTGGAACTCCCCTATTTCTCCGGGGGAATTGGACATTGTGAACAGCAACACAGGAATACACCAAGCATTTTAAAAGTCAGGAGGTTATACAATATTATGCTTTTTTTGTATCTGCTTATCTACTGTGTCATTCATTAACCTTCGTTGTCTTAACAGGTATGAGTCGGATGAACTCCCAGTCACCATAGAGCTCCATTCTCAGCCCTAGATGATGACAGTAGACTTGCTGTCAGTGACAGCTGTTTTCACTCACTCTGGCAGAAGAGCCAGATTGTATTGTATTCATTAGTAACAGTGGTCAGTGTACTTATTTTCTGTACTTACAATAAAACTATTGTTGACTTTTCTGTTCTCCTTTACAGTAATGCCTGCACAGCTTTCTTGGAGGCTGTATTGTGTTTGTAGTTCTCCATATTCTTGGGTTGGGACTTTCAGTGCATGTTTGGGGATGAAAGAGGCAAATGTTTTAGTCAGTCCTGCAAGCTAATTTATGCAGGTGGACTCTTCAAAGAAGCCTTTCTCAGCAAATGTTCCCTATTTGTCAACTACACAATGGAACTGACACCTGCTGTAGCACTTCAAGCAGGTGAGAAATCCGTGCAGCACATATAAGGTCTCTGACCTAGGGCTGGAGTTGGAACACTTCCAGCTGGCACTGTGGCTTTGAGTTTTGTCCCTTCTTTAGATGCAGAAGTTTGTCTTGACATAAGGCCAGGTCACGAGCAGTTGTGCTCCGTAAGGGAGGGAATATTGCCACAGTCAGAACAATTGGGAAAGAGTACGCCAGGACTTGGGGCAATGTCATCTTAGGTCTACAAAGTGCTGAAAAAATTACCATATTGAGATTCTTTAGATTTTTAGTCCTAATACTTCTGTCTCCAGTTTTATGTAAGGATGTTTTTAACTTTAAGAGTGACTTGAAAAAAAACAAAGGAAATGGCTACTGACAGACACCAGACTGGAATGGCAGCATTCCTGTCCTTGGTAGAGACACTTCAGGAAGGCCGTGACATTGGTTCAGCTGATGGTTAATGAAAGTATAACTAAGCTTCAGTTTATTTAATGGCAATTAAACTATGGGTTAACTTCAGTTATGTTCCTGGGCTTTAACAAGATGTCATGGTTTAGGAATGGTACTCCCCAATTTAATGTTCTCATCGAAACACTCCAAACCACCAGCCTCCAAACCACCAGCCGCTCCCTCCCCTGGGGTGGGCTGGAAAGAACTGGGAGCACAAAAGGTGAAGATCATGGGTTGATATAAGAAGAACCTGGGAACAGCAACAGAATCCAAGAAAACGAACAGTGATAACTACAATACTAATAACACAGTGTACAAAAGAGACAGAAGTTTCACAGGCAAGTGCTCACAACCACTACCGCCCCCCCAATACTGCAAAAATTAACCCTGTCCTGGCTGGAACCAGGATACACAAATAATTTCTTCCATAAAGGAGACTGGTACCTTGCTTTGTGTTAGCTTTATTTTATAACAGAGAGAAAATACATTATAAAATTTCACCATTTCTCTAGGTGACTTCAGGCTTTAGTGCTATTAAATCCAAGTAGAAGATAACACTGAGCTGGTGTTGCAGACAGAGGCAGAGCCCTGGCAGTGCCCAGACACAGGCTGTTTCTGAAGGACACATGCATACAGGACACTGACCTAACGTGCTCTTCATAAGGAGTTATTAGAAACATCTACAAAAATGAAGTGGCTGCAGCATCATCTTTCCATTTGCCCTCCTGATTCTCCATGCTTTAGCAAGAGGTTGTTGGTTTTTGGTTTTGCTCCACTTCTAACCTCTCGTGAAAAGATGCTGCCAGATGCTAATTCCCACTACAATGCTGCAGATAATGCTTCAGAGCTATGACCACCAGAAACTGACAGAGAAGCTGAGCTCGAGTGATCGCACATAGTGCCAATATTTAACTGGAATAAACAGAATCTGTCCAGGCATCAGAATGCAGGACTGAAATGCAGCCTTTGTGAAATTGGGAAACTTGACCAAGTCGGGATCTTCCACATCAACCTATAAAAACCCAAATGATCATTAGCAGAACATCTTTACTCAAATATGATTTGATAAGGTAACATTACAGATATGAAAATTTCAGGCAACTATTTACCTGACTAGTGTTGTGAAGAATTTGGCTTTCATGTGGGTACAGGTTTTCTGAATCTTGTGGTGAATACAGACGGATATACTTTCTTCCTAATACCTGTATATAGTAAAATAAATGTTTTCCATTTATCATTAAGCAGCACATTACTGGAAGCTGTGGGCCACAACTGCCATTTAACAGTAAATATACCTAATTACAAGGAACACTGTCTTTGTTAGTTATAGACATTGCTATAATAAAAAGTTAAATCAAGCTATTGAAATTCAAGTACCTGTTCCTTGGAGCAGATAAGAATTTAAATACCTTTAGGAAGGAAATGCCTTTAATCAAATTACTTTCAGTTTAAAGTTTGAGGCACCCAATTTATACATTGTTATTTGGGCTCTATGTAGCTAGAAATAAGTAGAACTGAGAACAAAGAGGTTGAATCTTCATTCAGTTCATATCATCAGGGAGAGGTACCTACACAGTGACTGCCAAGCTTCAATATGCTCCTAAAACTCTTATTCCTGTCTCATCATTAAACCAGTTCTTTCACCAGAGGGCTGAAATGAGAATTTGTAAGCTGACTGGCTTGGCTGCCCTGAACACCACACAAACTGCAAGTTGTCAGTGCCCAGAAACGGCAGCATGAATGAGTCAAAGCTGACTCCTGCACTTATACCAGTGGAACAGAAGGCTTAGCATGAAGATTCATGCTGCTTGTGCCAGCATTCCAGATCTCCTCAAAGGCTAGGCATGATCACGCTTATTTGGAACTGTCCTGTTAAGAGATAAGTCAGTACTCTAATCACAATACCCTGGACTGGTGTTATGCTACTCAACCATTCCCAAGCAACCTGCTTTTCCTCTATCTTAACATCTCTTCCCACATAACAGAATAGGATTTCCTATCTTACCAGCACCCAAGCTGTCATGATGAATATTCAGTTTGTTGCTTCAAGGACAGCAAATAAATATATTCTATAGGCTGGATAAGTACCAACGTATTCCTGCCCTGTCCTACTCTTCACTATCACTGGTTAAACTACTAGAGTATTGATCTGAATAACTTTGGCTGTACATGCATTTTTAGGATGCCTTCCATACCCTAAGGGGATTATGGATATTAATTAACTCTCTAAAGACCCCACTGTTACATGGCATTTTTGGTGATATATGGAAGTGACAAAAAAGCTGGTTAATGCTCCAACAGCACATTTTTTGAATACCTGAACTTTTTTGGGGACTGCCACCAGCTGTTAACAGCTCCTTTTTTCACTTGCCTCACGGGGTTAAGGCCTTGTATATTATAAGGTTGCAGGCACCAGTTAATGGGCAATATCTTGCATCTCCAGCTACTGGTTTCCTCATTACTGGAAACACTATGATCTCGGCAGCAGCCACCACCCAGCCAGCAGGGATTAATGCACTTTGTTAGTTGCACTTGTGCCTTCCTCTACTCCACAGCCACAGTTTGAACGGCATCACAAGGCAGCGCAGTTTTAACTGAAAGCTGAAAACTGCCAGATCACCTGCTGTTCAAATTACCAAGACTTTCACAGCACTGGCAGATACTCTCCCATTCTTCAAGCAGAAGAAAACAAGTTCTGAGGTTTGTGAGGGAAGTATCTTTTCTCAGTCTAACAGCTCCTGTAATTGACTTCCATCAGAAAAATCCCCCTCAAGCTTTACATAGAGTGTATAGTGCAGTACTTTGCTTTCAGAGTGCAGCTGTGCGTGCATGCCAGGCAGGTAGCAGGGAAGAGAAATACAATCCATATAGAGTTGCACAGCAGTTGTAAAAACCCACTTTAGGAAGGCCTGAATTAAGTCCCAGTTCCAAGTGAAAACACAGGTTCGCAAGATACAGCTGTTTGGGACAAGAGAAACTAAGGCTCAGCCCATAAATAAGCACAAGTATAAAGTGCTCAATGTCACAATCCTGCTGGAAAATGTATGAAAGTGTAATCCATTTTTTGTTAAGAGTCTGATGTGATGACATTTGTCTTCCCCAGTCACCATTACATGTGATGGGGCCCTGCTCTCCTGGAGGTGGCTGAATACCTGCTGCCCATAAGAAGCACTGAATTAATTATTTGTTTTGCTCTGCTTGTGTGCATGGCTTTTGTTTTACCTATGAAAGTGTTATTATGTCAACCCAGAAGTTTTCTAGCTTCACTTTCCTGATTCTCTCACCAATCCTGCTGGTTGATGGATGAGTGAATGGCTGTGTGGGGCTTGGGGGCTGCTGGGAGTTAAACCATGACATCAGAAAAAGAAGCTCCTTGATACACTGTGAGAGGATCCAGGTTCTTCCCAGCTCTGTTACAAATTCCCTGTGTGACTTTGGAAAACTGCTTCTTGTGATTTCTATTTATTATCTGTAAAACAAGGGTAAGTAATGGTCTGTCTCAATGAGGAACACTTGTGGCCTACAAGATTACACTGAGTCTTAAGTTGCAGTAACGACAAATGCAATGTAATAACAAAATAATACCTCCATGTTCTCTATCCTTCAATTGTTCCTTGAGTTGTCTGCTCCCCTTGTCTCTTAACACTTACATACCATAAACATTTCTAATAAGTATTGCATTAACAGCATGTGTAGAGTAACTAGAGTACATACCTGGGCTAAAAAGTTTTGCTGAGGATCCTGATGAAGAGGTGAGATAGTGCCTCCTGGACCAAACCAAGCATTAATGGTGATGTCATCTTCTTCCCCTTCCCCCAGACAGCAGTAGTCAGGGATACTGATATCTTCTTTCAGTTCTGGGATCTATTTCCATAAAGAAATAAACATTAAAAAGTATACATGCTGACTTGCCAAATATATGTAATTCATCAAACAGATGGACGAGGCTTGACACAAAGAAAACAAATGACCTGCTTGTCCAGCAAGGGCAGGAGAGAAATAGCTGACCTGCTAGGAATCTGCAGGAAATGTCCTCATACTTTCTGTTCTAGTGAGCAGATTCTGTTGGAAGGAGAGGTGGGAGAAAAAAAGAGGTTTCTCATTCTTCAGAGACTCTTTGCTTTAGCAGAAACCAGAGACACACACAAGAGTAAGCAGGTTTGTGATTCATGGAAAAGAAACAGCTGATCCCTTATACGCAATGCTTGTTTCTCCATGAGATTCCTTTTTATGTCTCCCATCAACCTAAATTCTGGTAAACTGGAATGACATTTCAGATTATGGCGATCAACACTGAACACTGTTCCCTGTCCAAATCTCTTCCCTGAATTTGAGGAACTGCTACTTTCTGAGTGATTATTCTGGTAAGTATGTGCTTACAGCACTAGGATTGCATATCTTAATCCCTAGAGTGGTTTATTTCCATATTTTTCAGCAAAATGGAACAAACCTCTTCCTCTGTTCTTTCAAATCATGGGAACAGAAACTTAATAATTACTGTGAGTTCTTCATATACCCTTTGATCTAGTACAGTTGAAGGGAACACTTTACCGTAAACAAAAACATTCACTCAATTTTACCTGATCAAAAAGCTGGTGCTGGGCAAGGTATCCTACACTGTTCTGAAATGACAACAGAGAAATAAAAAACACATAGTGACATACAGTGTATGACTTCTCAGTCAGTTAATTTACTTACAGGTGAACAGAATTTACTTATAGGTAACATCCACTTCCAATATCCTATTCAGAGAGCTGTTTCAACAGTATAAGGGGTCTTCTGAAATAGCAATTTATAGCTCCACTGAAATTGCGAGGGTGTATATGTGTCTCCATAATCAATAAGTCATCTAGCTCGAGTTAACTGGAAGAAGCTGAGCTATAACCCTATGGAATCTCAACACTCTTGTCAGTTCCATGACGATGTGCTGCATCTTTATAGCCAGACACTATTGGCACACAGACCAGTTCTCCTTCACTCTTTGGAACTACCTCCATACTCTATTCCGGGCTGCACGGCAGAGCAGTTTGCTATGGCACACAGTACTACCTGCCAGAAGGTCAGGAAACAGAAACAGGAGCTTTGGATTCTCAGCTGTGAAAGCAAAAGGACGCTCCAATTGCTAACTGACTTTTTATTTTTCTGCCTTGTGGCATGTGAATTTGGATCTTGATCCTGCTGGCTGAGGATCCCTAATACTTAAGACTCCACTAGTCAGGCTTTTGCTGTAGAATGTATGTATTTATTTGTCAAATTCCAGCTGCTGTACATTTGATTATATGTAAAAATCAAACCCAGGTATTGTTTCAATAACTATTTCTAGCTTCAGATCTTGAAAATATGTCAAGCCTTTTAATTCAGAGTTGTGCTTACAGCACACCCTCTCCCTTGACCATCACCTTTGAGTATGTTTGTTGGAAGCAGAACTGTTGTCTGTAAAAGTACCACGCTGCTGTGTTTGGAGATGAAATAAAATGAGTGTAACACACCTCATCCATGATATACTGGCTGATGAAGTCACTGACAGTCATGAGCTGCTGAGACCATTCCTCATCTGTGTACCGGGCACCCAACTCCACGGGGACTGTGCGGCACCCTGCGACTTGACAAAAATAGTCCACGCTGAAATAAAGAAAAGTTCAATTACCTTTTATACTACTTTTCTTACTAATTGTGAATGTAAGGCAATCAATCCAAATCAGTCTTGTAGGGTAATAAAATTCTACTACCACAAGTTTCTTGTCTCTAAACCCAACCAACCAGAGACAAAAGGTAGCAGAAAACAATGTAAGCGGCAAGGAAATCAGCAGGCTGGTTTGTGTGTACATTATCCCACAACTGTCTATTTTATTTTGGTTTAAAATCTTGTTTACCTCAGTTAACTGTGGCTTCCTTAGGAGCTAAGGAGATTTAAGCTAATAAGTCTCTCTTGGTGAGGGATGGCCAATCTTCTTACTGCCTGCTGCCATGTTTGCTAAATAAAATGTTATATTTCTATCATTAATACTAGATCAACTTCTGCCAGTGTCAAATTCCCTACACAGGTGCCAATAATATCCACCCTGGTTACAGCCAGAGGGATTACTCTGATGAGCGGAATACATCTCTCCATGGACAATGGTGTTAACTAAATGGAGGAGTTAATCTTTTTAAGTGTCCAAAGTTAACCAGTGGAGCACCTTCCCTCAAAAGTGAATAAAATCCCTAAAAATAACAAGTGTGTTCACTTAATGTCAATTGTACCCTTGGCTGTTGAACAAAAGCAATTGTTCAAACTACGCATGAGTGTTTTTTCCCCTTTTGTAAGGAATCATGAGCTTTGCCTCACAAATACTCAATGCACCACTGCTTCCATTAGGCAGGCAGCACAATCCTATTACTCAATCCTGCATGGTGGTGGCTGAAACTCAACATGCAAACAGGACACTGAGCAAACATCAGGGCTTGCACTTGTGAATGAAAAAGTCAATCATGGAGACTCACGGCTCTGAAATTCACTCCCCATTGCACTAATTATCGGCACATTCCAAGGGGTAAAAATCACAGACCCACTCAACCGTGAGCAGCTCACTGGCACTTTGCAATGTGCACTCCTTGTGAGTTCCCAGCTGAGCAACACATTGCACCACCGATTCGCCACTGGGCTCCCGGGACAGCCCCAGGCTGGGCGGAGGGTCACCTTCGCCCTGGCTCAGTCTGGGTCTTCCTGTGTGATGCTCTGAATGCTCCAAAGCGCTTCCCTTATCTATGAAGTCACTTCCACAGAGAAGTAGAAAGGTGCTGCCAGCAAAACTCACTGCCCATAGTGTCTATCCTCTGCAAAGGTCGCTGCTGCTCTACCGATCACCAAGATACCCAACACAGGGAACGACCGTACCTTTACTTGGACAGGGAAGAAACTTCTTTCTCACCTCCACTTCTTCATACACGGCCAGTGGTCCATGACGCCCTCCAGGACCACGGGCCGCTCGGGAATGAGGTAGTTGTCTCTGAAGTGCTCCAGCGAAGGGCAGTGAAGGTGTGGAATCGCCTCCTCCGGCTGCACCGCGGGGGGCGGCGGGGGCCGCTCCGGCCGGGCCCTCTGGAACGGACATTCCCCTTCAACACGCGGCAGAGACCCCCGGGGAGGCTGGAGGCCGGGCCGGAGGGGGGTTCGAGGCGGGTGGCCCCGGCGCGGGCGGTACCTGTGCGTGGGGCCGGTCCCGCGGCGCCGTCTCGCGGGGCAGGCGCAGCTGCAGCGCGGGCACCAGGCGCGCCAGGACGTTGTCCAGGACGGCGGCACCGAGCAGAAGCCCCAGGTCGCAGAGGCGCACGGCGGCCCGCGGGCGGCCCGCGGCCACCTCGGCCAGCGCCCCGAAGAGGCAGCCGTAGGCGTAGACCTGCCGCCAGCCCTTGCCGACCTCCCTCCAAGGCACCGCGTTCAGCTTCTCCCAGGAATAGTCGCGCAGGACGTCGCTGAGGCGCCCCAGCGCCGCCGCTGCCGCCGCCTCGGGCGGGCCCGGCTGACCGTAGAGCAGCGCGCGGGCGCGCCGCAGCAGCGGCAGGACGCAGCCCTCCACCTCCCCGCTCAGCGCCAAGGTCAGCCCCTCCTCGGCGCACGGAAGCAGCGCCCGCACCTCGGCCCACAGCGCGGGGCCGCCGCCCGCGCCCTCCGCGCCGCCGCCCGCCGCCATGGCCGCATCTCCGCTGGCGCCCGCGCGGCGGCGCTGCCGGGCCGGGCGCGGGAGGAGCGTTGGCCTCGAGGGGCGGCGGGGC
>JAYRBT010000033.1:16109702-16170002 GCA_036023395.1 Myiotriccus ornatus | reverse complement strand
GGGGGGGCGCGGCGGGGCCCGGCCGGGGGGGGGGCGCGGCGGTCCGCGCTGCCCGCCCTGGCGGGCCGGGGTCGTTCTCTGTCGCGTACCGCGAAGCTCAGTCTCTGCAGTGTCGCTCGCTCCCTTGACCAGCGAGCCCGCTGGAATTGACTGACTGGGACCGACGTTGCCGTTCGCAGTAAAGGGGAGCGCACAGACTCGGGGAAGGTCCCGTTCTCCGATGAGGAGGTGGCTGCCTGCGCTCTGGAAGCAGGGGGTGAGTGCTGGAGCACGGGGAGATGCGCTGTTCCCTGCTGGCCGCCTGTGCTGGAAAGAAACGTCCCCGCTCGGGACCCCGCGTGTGCTCGAGGAGCCCGAGCGGAGCCCAGCGCGGCCCCGAGTCCGTGTCCTCTCGCTGGCTCAGCTGCTCGGGGTTAATGTGCTCTGAAGACGTGCTTTCTGCATGGAATATGCACGTCAGTCTTCTAACGCACTGGGCACGGCATCATTCAGCCACGGCTCGCTTTGATCATGTGCCCTGAACGTGTTCTCAGGACGTAATACTTGACTGCAAAGGCAAAAAGTATTTCACTTAAAATTCAGCAACTGAGGAATATCTTAACATGGTGAACCAAAGTCTAAACCATCATAACAACAAATGAGGAATTTGTAGCTCATGAAAAAGTGTTACTTGGCCAGGCTTGAAATCTTCAGACGTGATGCAGAATCCTACATTTACAGAAAAAGTTAAAATGATCGCTTTTTGTATTGAGAGACTCACTCTTCCTTGTCCATGCTCAGTCACTAGTGCTTTCCAAAAAAAAAAAAAAAAAAATTAAAATGGTGTGAGTCTTCCTGTTGCTGCTGTGGGTGGCTCTCCCCCCACTCCCCAGCTCTCCACTTGGAAGGATCACTTCTGCTCTCACACTTCAGACTTGTGCATTGCTTATCACACAGGCCTATCTATTCTCTGTCTTCTGACTGCCTTTCTCTTCACACCATAAATTCCTCCTGTGACAGTGTGATTTTAGCACCTTCATTCAGAATTTTCTCCTCCTTGACTACTAAATGTTAAGATATGCTGCTGTTGGAGAAAGTATTTGACTGGCAAGGAGAATTTGTTAGACCCTGTGTTCAGTATTTGTAACTTACGATGCTAGCAAGTGTTCTAGTCTTGTGCTTATGGACTATCGAGTTTTTATTGCAATTTATATTAACTTTGATATTTGTGTTTAAGTTGGTTAATATAATTCTCATCAAATAATAATTTTCCTAGTTTAAATATTAATTATATGTTCACAAATTGTGCTTTGAAGATTATGATTTTCTTTCTGGTATTTAAAATGACACCAAGTTCTGAACATGTACACCACTACAGTGGTGAGGCATTGAGGCCACGATAAGCTTTATCAGTTTTACTGTAGGTGAAGAACCAACTGGGAGTAGATTTTAGTTTTTGGGTATTCAGGGAGGCGTAGTGTTCCTCTTTGAGCATACACTGGAAAACAATTATTTCTAGTCAGTCAGATTTTGGTACAGTGGTTTGAACGTTGATACAGCATTAGTAGTCTTGAAAGGCTGTATATCTGCTGAGCTAATGAAGACTGGTCTTAAGGTTTGTATTGAGTCTTATATTGTGTCTGGCCTTTAGTGTAGGAGGAAAATCCCCTAAAAGCTCATAATATCATGCTGCATCATAGCAAATTGGTTGAAATTATTGGGAAAAAACCCAACAAATTTGAAAATGCTGAATTGGGAAGTTTTGCTCTCAGAGCAGTTAACCTCGGAGTAATACGTGCTAATTTTGAAATGCCTGTAAACTACTGCAGAGATTTTGTGTCAGCTATCTGACCAACAAAGTGGACGATTTCAGTGCTAGACATTTCCATTTTAAGTCAACAAGAGAGAATTTAATTCCTGCTGCCAAGGAGCAAAGATTATTGTCGTCTGTTTAACCTGCAGGAATTGACATAAAAGAGTTCTGTGGATTATGCCACCATCACTGAAGTTGTGCTGTTTTGATCAGAAGTAATTTTTTTTAAGATTGTGGAAGCCAAATTGCCTTACCTTGCAGAAAGGTGTCCCTTTTAAAACACAGAAGAAAAGTTGATACCAAAGTTTTCTCTGCTGCTTCCTGGATTTTACTTAGCAAAGCACTTTTTCTTCTCCCTTATATTCTGTTTATTTTTTAAATATGCTCCAGGCAGCTCACTTTCTCCTAGCACTGACATTCAGAAAGAAATTACCTATTAAAAAAACCCCAAACAAACAGGCACACAATTAAGGGAGATAATAAAGTCTGATAAACCATCTGTATTTCTCTCTTCTGTTTACAGTTATAGATTCCAGGACCCACAGTTGATGGTACCTTGACCCACAGGTCATGTTACCTGTCTAACTGATGTTACCAGTGGTGGAAAAGTGATTAGTTATACCAGATATTTTTTAAAAAATGCTCTGTGTCTTATCTTGCCCTTGTCTTCACTGGAAAGGTGTTTGGCCTGTTCAGAATTTAATTTTTTATTTGTAGCAATATTCTCCTTTATAGCACTCTTTCCTCGTTTGCTAATTGGAATGAATGAACAAAGTCCTTTGATTGGTTTTGGATTTTATTAAAATGACATCAAGACACATGCTCAATGATTCACCACTTGAGTCCAAAGTAGAACGTTTTTACTAGGTGGATGAGTTTTTAAAATTACAACATCTGCTAGCTTGTACACATTTATTTATGATTCTTCCCCAGGCGAGTATAGCAGGAGTCTGGTGAGTAATAACCAGCTGTTGGAATTAGCAAATAGGGAAAGCAATTATTTGATCTGTGAAGGAGTGTGAAAACTGAGGCCAGGAGTAATAAAAACTAAACAGATGCCCCAAATATATAAATCCAAGTCAGGATGTTTAAATTGCTTGCACTGCTTATGAGCAAAATTGTGTCAGATGGGCTGCCTTGTCTGGATTTTTTACTGAAGATGAAACGGTCTCCAGTGCCACATCATGTCCAGCAATCCCGAGTGCCCTGGGTCTGGTTCCAGCATTTCCGCTTGCTCGTTCAGCGTCAGCAGTGCACAGGCACAGCAGCTCTCGGGGGGCTTCTTCAGTGGCCTCTCTGATAGATGATCAGAGTGGGCAAAAAGAAATCTGAGTGTGAGGAAACTGCTGTTGGACAGTCTCACATCCCAGGTGTGCTGTGACCAGGTCCTCTCTGCTACCCTTATGAGGTCTGTACTTACACAGAGTGATTTCTTGGACAGTCACTGCAGGAGCACAGCAGTAACACTGAAGGTATTGTGAGAAATATCTCTAATTAAAATTTCGAAGACGGCCAAATAAAGTGAAAAAAAGAACTTTAATTACAGCGCGTTAGATGCATCGGCAAGTCCGAGCACAGCAAGAATGGGAGGGACAAGTCCTTTTAAGGTTTCTTGATTTACATAACCATGCCCTCGCTCCTCCCATGGCGAGCCCGCTCCTTTTCTTCTTTAAAAGGTGATATAGACCCTCTTCTTGGATTCGATGGGGTCTCAGGGCCGGCTCGCACTTCCCTTTGCCAGTCCATTGATTGTCTTAACTGACCTATCAGGTTGTTTCCCTGTCCTGGCTGCGTGGTCCCGCGGCAATGAGCCCTGGCTGGTCTATTGTCTTACCGGCTTCCTGGCTGGCCTCTGTACTGTAACTATAGGCAACAGCAATAAGTAATGGCAAACAGCAGTAAGTAAGCAGCAGTAGCTGCAAGCAGACTTTTAGTCCCTGATAACTAAATGACTCTCCAACCCCCCCAAACAATACAGCTTCCAGGCATCCTGACATGAGTCAACCATGGAAACTCCTGCTTATAAAAAAGCCGCCTTATTTATTTCTTACAGTATTCCTTCTGCTCAGGGCTTTAGGATGCTGCTCAGCTCCTCAGGAATGCCACGTCCCTTTTGGCAACCTGGTACTTCAGAATTAACATGCTTCCTAAAGGAAGGATGCCAAGAAGATGGAGTCAGGCTCTTCTCAGTGGTGCCCAACAATAGGACAAGAGGCAGTGGGCACAAACTGATGCACAGGAAGTCCCACCTGAACATGAGGAAGAACTTTCCTGCACAGTGACCATGCACTGGACAGGCTGCACAGAGAGAGTGTGGAGTGTCCCTCACTAGAGATATTCCAGAACTGTTCGGATGCAATCCTGTGCCATGTGCTCTAGGATGACCTTGCATGAGCAGGAAGGTTGGACCAGAGTACCCATTTGTGGTCCCTTCCAACCTGAACCATTCTGTGATTCTGGACCAGGGGAGGTGGTCTGTTTCCTTGTTTCCTGGGCTTTCTGAATGCCTGGGTGTATGCCTTCACTGGTCATTGCAGCAGCAGAGAAGTGCCTGTCAGTGTTGGCAATGGCCATGGGCAAGGATGGAGTGGGGACAGGCTGCCCTGCCACCTGTGCCTTAGCCTGTTTCTGCTTCCAGGAGCGGTTGACTGGTATGTTCCTTGGGCAATACACTCGTTTAATATCTCCCCTACATCTGACCCCCACCTCCCTGCAAAAAAAAAAGCTAAAAAAGTGAAAATGGGAGCTAACATGCCCTCTGGCCCTTAAATGGGAGTATAAATTGGCGGCTCTTACGAAAGCCATAGCTGGCTCTGATTTTCCTTTACAGGGGATGAATGGTTGTCTCCCCTTATTCAAAAACAGAAGTACAAACACATAAGACTTTAAAGACTTTGGATGTCTTTCCTGGCTGCTTTTTCTGCTCCTCTGAACAGGAGATGAATGAATCTGATTAATAATATGTACAGAATTAATTGTTATACATCATTTTCCTCAGATAAGCAATATCTTCCTGCTTGAGAGTGACACAGCCATGCATTCTGATGGCATCTTGGAGCTGAGTGTAATTGTGCAACGACAGTGTAATGACAGATATGTCTTTAACAACCTGTTCCCTGCATTGTGTTTTTATCACTGCCATCTGCTCAGCCAAAAGTGGCAGCTGCCAGGTCTCACAGATAATGCTGTCATGTACTTTAATGTGAAACAACATATTGTTGTAATTTCTCTGATATTACTAGATGAAATAACTTTAAGTGAGATAAGGTGACATTTTGCATGACACTTTGGAATTCTTCTAATTGCAGTGGATATAGGGCACACAGTGTTCTTTCTGGAGCAAGCTACATCAGCACACCCAGTTGTACTTTCAGAAATCACTGGAAAATGCCTATTTTACAAAAACATTATGTATCATCCATCTGGGACATGTGTCAGCGCTGAGGTACAACTGAGACAGTCAGTATTGCTTACACATGTAGTCTTAGTTACCTTTGTGGGATGGAAATTGTGTAAGACTATTTTAAAAATACAGTTTTTTCCTTTTTTTTTCTTTTATCAACTTGGATCTCCTTCATATTTGCATATTTGCAAATTTCCTTCATATTTGCAAACATGTTCAGACAGCTCCTTCAACATTAAAGGAAACACAAAATCTTTACAACTCTCGTGAATGACTGTTTTGACGTTGCTTAAAGAATCACTGGCAAAGGTATTGGCAAAAGCATGTTTAATATAGAAGTGAAAGCACAATGAAGTTTGTTGGCAACAGTGGTTAAAGCACACAGAGAAGAAGCAAACTAAAATCTAAAATCAGTCGAAAACCAGCATCAACCCAAACATTATCTGTGTGGAGGCTGGAACAGGGGGAGGGGGGCAAAGGGTAAGGGTAGGAAAGGATAAGGATGAAAAGGAATAAGGAAGACCCTCCTGGTGAGTCACAAGTTCCTTGCTAAACTGAGCCTGGACTTGACAAACAGTTTAGGCCTAAAGTTCTAACAGCATTTAAACTTAACAACACTTAATTGATAGCTCAAGCTAAAACAATTTAACAAAAGATTCATATAGAATTTATTATAGCACAACAATAACTCACAGGCCTAATTTACTTGCAAATCTAAAGTGCTTAAGAATCTAAGAGAGCAACATTCATAGTACATAGTCCCAGGGGTTCCTAGAGCAAGTGGTTGGCTAATCTCTTCTTTCTGTCATGGTCCCTGTTGTGTTTGCAAGGGACAAACAGAGAGGAAGGAGGGGAAATGGTGTGTCACTGGGAGAATATACCTGTCTCATACACACGTGCCGTAAAACTGTGACATCAGCTCTATCTGCCTACTGGAAAGATTTACAAGGAAAACTGATACGGGATATTTCTTTTTGCTGATGAACATTGATGAAAAATGACCTTTCTCATATGGCAAAAAGCCCAGCCATGATGAATAAGGTGGAAAATGCATTCTTGATTCTTGCATCATTTTTTGAGTGCCATAGGATGTAAAATGCTGAACAACTGAGGCTCAGAGATGGCTGGCTTACACTCAGCCTGTTTAGGACACTGGTGCAGGTAGAAAGCTTCCTGACAGGAGTGTGGAAGGAAGCCGAGGCATGGGTCCTTTCTGTTTCTCTGCCTCATCTGAATGGATGTGTAGCTTTGGCACTTCATTGCCAGCCAGGCAGAGGCCATTGGAATTGTGAACAGTGTTCTCCCAATGGCAAACAGAGGGCCAGGCCAGGGAAAAGTCTCTTAGCATTTAGCTAATGCTGTACACTTTGGAAATGTAAGCCTTGCCTGTTGTTCCAGTAGTGCAATTCAAGAGCTGATGCAGAGTCCTGGGATTGTACTGATCTTGAGCACACACTAGATCCCCTTTTTATCCCAAGGGTAGGAATGTGTCATTTTCATTAACCACACTTTATGTACATGTATGTACCTTAAGAAGAAGATTACATATGTGTGTGTGGGGTGTGTGTGTGTATATATATATATAAACATTTTTTTTTCTTCCTCCCAAGATTTAAAAATCTCATTTGAAACTTCTGCTTGATTTATCCGCTGGACTAGGACTATAAATGCTGCGTGAATTTGTTTTGTACTCTGTTTTAAGTATATTTAGAAATGTACACAGTTCTTTGTGTTCATACATTACATTCTTATTAATGACCACAGAATAATTGCTGGTTGTATTGCCTTTTGTTTCTGTGTATGTTTTTAAAAGATCTTGTAAAGTCTTTGTTGGAGTTTGCATGTGCTTCAAAAATTAAATTTAGTCTGTGATTTTATTACCCTTTTAATTTAATTTATCTTAACTGTTGCTTTCAAGCTGTGGACCAGCTGTTGACTTTGAAAAAACATTGTTCAATTTGAAAGGAGCATTTTAAAGCTTAATGTAATGGCTGTAAGTAATCAGTACAGCGATTATATTCTCTGGTGTTGTGCGTCACTATAATATTGGAGGTTATAAGAAAGTGCAGGAGAGAACACATCAAGCTCAGATGTCTCAGTTTTGCCTGCTGTGCTCAGCATCTCTCTGTGCTGAGTCACTTGGTCTTGAATTGTGGCAGAAAATCAAAGGTGGCACTCTGTTGCTCCATGTGTGCCCAGCGGTACTCAGGGGCTCTTGTGAGTCTTGGTCTCTGCCCTCCTTGGACTGGAGAGGGGTTTTGCTTTCCCATGCAGGTGGATGGATGGTAGGTGTGCACTTGCTGCAGTGGCAGAAGCCCCTGCTGCTCTGCTGGCTCCTCCTGACTTGTTCCAGGATGTTGCACTTGACATAGAGTGGAATTTTGGGTTTGACTTTTCTTGAGCAGCTGCATACCCACCTTGCCTGGTGCCAGTGATAGCAAAGCTCCTGACAGAGCATGCAGTGAGTCTGGCCTGGGGGGGAGGTCTTGGCATCCTGCATCATCAGGCCTTGTTCCCACTGTGCTCTGGAAAGGAACAGTGACTTGCCATGGTGAGGAAAATTAATTGAAGAGGGTGTATTTTTATCTGTATTCTGAGAAGGAGCATCCTCCCTTGGTTTGTGAGCAACTCTACAGTTCAAGCAGGCTGGAGCTCTTAAGGAAGAGAACTTTCTGGGTCATTGCAGTGAGGATAAAGGAAGCAGCATGCACTCTACATCCCTTCATGTTGCGACAGTCCATGAAAATGCTCTGCAGCTTCCTCTGTCCTGGAACTTCTCTCCATAATGATTTTAAAATTAATGTAATTCACGTCACTGAGGGAGTGGGCTACATTTTCCAAGAAGTCACCCATCCATGCTTTACACACAGCTTGTGTTTGGGAACTGTGGACAGTACTGCTGCTCTGAAAAGGTGGTGCAGGACCTAGACCCTCTTTGCTTTTCACAGAATACAGGGATAGCTAAGGTTGGAAGGGACCACTGCAGATCATCTAGTTCAACCTCCTGCTAAAGCAGGTTCACCTGGAGCAGATATTTTTGCCAGTGTGTGCTGCATAGCAGGTTCAAGTCACCTGCCAAGCTACCATCAGTTCCTGTTAACAGCTTTGTGAAGCAACAGTGCTGCTGGGAAAGACCCAGTAGGAAGCTTAGATTCAGCAGTGTATTAAACCCTTCCCAAAGTTAATTTGTAGCAAGATCCTTCACAATACATATCGAGATCTGACCTGATGCAGTATAGTGAAAATAACAGGAAGAGCACGCATGCAGGGAGCTGGGGACAATGAGACCTTGGGACAAATTGGAGACCAGGCTTACTACTGAGGCAAAGTTGCAGATATTTGGTTGGCATGGCTTTTAAGGGAGGATAGAAGATGCACTTGGAAGTGGGTTTTGTGATGGCGCTTGTAGTAGATGGTAGCCGTGGTGATATGATTGGGGTGATCCTCTGCTAAGAGGTAGTCATGCCTTGGCATAGGAACACCCAGCTGGAATGGCCCGTATATTACCGTAAAATGAAACAGACTCTCATGAGTGAAGGCACTGTCTGTGTGTGCAGTGTGCATTGTGGGATATCCCCAGCAAAATGAGTTGCAACGTAGTTTCCCCTTTCTCCACCTGTGTGTACTGCAGAGGAAAGCAAAAGCTACAGGTCCGAGTGTGCTTCGGAGATCAGGCAATCCCCTTCAGACACGTGTGGGAGAAGCTGGGCTGGTGACCATAGATTTGGCACAAAGGGACAGAGACAAAATCCTCATTGTGGCAAAGGCAGTATGACATGTGAATTGCACTATATTTTTATGTGTATATGTATAAATTATACATTCAAAGAAGGTAACTGCTGGGATGGAGATAGACATGGAACAGTGTGTTCAGGAAAGTTAAATACCTTGCTAGTGTAGCAAGGTATTTTTTAATGTAGCAGAATGAAATTCCCTTGGGTGCAGCAAATGAGACACATAAAGTGTAATGCCCTGTGAAATCACAAAGAACCACTTTCAACAGATGGAAAAAACAAATTTAATACAAAACCAAAAATTGATAGACTCTGCCTTTGGTAATCCAAGTATGAGGTTACACTTTAACAGTATCCATTACTGGCTGTGAAGTGTATTTTGGTTGTTAAATGCACTTGCTAGTTTGTCACTATATAGAATTTAAAGTGATGAATCCTATATCCTGCCGTTATTTTCACTCTGAGAAACTAAACAAACTTCGTGACAGATGGCTCCTAAGTCACACACTGTGTCATTCTGATGTCTGCTGCACCTGTGCCACTGTTCTCAGTGTAGAACCAAACACCTGGGTTTGAAGCTGGCTAGTTCTTACTCGGGAGGAGCCTTATTCCCGGAGGAGCTCTATGCAAATGAGGCTGCTCAGTCCCTGGTACCTGGCCGAGCCTAGCCCCTTTCCGCGCCGCTTGTGTGCTGTGAGCTGCGTGGGAGGGGGCTGTGAATGCCGGCTGGCGAGACTGTTCGGTCTCGTCTTTCAGGCAGGCTCAGAGCAGCTTCAGACCGTCCCAAATCTATCAGTTTCTTGTGAGACAGTGAGAAGTGTCGTTGTCACCAGCGCCTCCGACTGAAGGTGAGCAGGCTTGCCCAGAGCTGCACGGTGTGTTTGCAGCAGAGTGGAGTCGGGCGGAGTCAGGATCTCGAGTCTGCTGCTGGGAGGGACCAGCCCCATGCTTGCTGCAGCTGGGCAGGCCTTTCTGCTGAGCACTGATCCAGAGCCATCCTGCCAGCACAGCAGGCCTGGTTGATGGCCTCTGGAGAGGTGAGATGCCAGCCTGGCTGGCAGCCTCACAATCACAGCACATGAGGGCAGAGCTACACTCAAGTGAGTAGTGTCTTGGTGGGAAGTGCTTGCTCAGGAGCCCACTCCTGTTCCTACACTGTGATTATCCTAAGCACCAGTGTATTTTTTCAGTTTATGTTTTTTCTTTGCCTTTGCTACTTTTGCTTTTATTTAATGTTGTATTCTTTGCTGTAATTACTACTTTAATCTGTAATGTTGATGCCTGCCTGCCTGCCCCAGCTTCTGGACACCTTTGAGGCCAATGCTGGTAACAAGTCAGGATGCCTCTCAACCGTAAGGTTCCTGCTGAAACAACTCCCTAAATAAATAAAAGGCAAATTGAATATTGGAAAAGAACTTTAAATAACCTCTGAATTCCTAGGGAACTACATCTTACATCTCTGTTAGGGACAAATGGGTTCAACATAAGTAATGATCCTCTGGAATGACAAATAAACATCATTCACCAGCCTCTGTGGGTTGGAATGAGAATAGACTTTGGTGATAAATAAAAGTAAAGTGCAAAGATGTCCCTGGGTGGCAGATGAGAGCAAAGGAATTAAATATCATTGGACTATAAACACACAGTCTCTGAAATGCTCCACAGTTTGCCTCCAGATAGCTGCTTTGGATATGATGGGTCTAATTTTTTCGTCTTGTGCCATGGGAAGAAGCTAAAGGCCCTTTACTGCAACAGCATTCCTGGCAGACCATGACCTTCCCAGATGGAGTAGCATCTTTCAAATGCAGCCTCGTTGTGCTGAATTCTAGCTCTTTAATGAAACATAACTACTTGAAATTCTCTCAGTTACTTTCTGTTTTTTCCCCATACTGATGTAATGCTAAAACCCTCCTTGTTCCCACTTCAGGTGATCCACTGATGTTTGTATTTTGATTGCTATCTCCCTGCTGTTTGATAATTGCCCCTTTTCCACACCTGCTTCAGGAATTTATGACTGGACAAGCCCCTTTTGGTTCTTGGAAACATATTCCTGTCACTGGATGGACCAGCTGCTTTGTCTCTAGATGCTTTGCTTCCTGAGCTACAAAGTTCTTTGTCTCAAATAGGACAGTGCCAGTGTTTTGAGTTTGTGACTGTGATCGAGCTGGGAGCTCACTGTGGTCTGGGTGTGATGGGTGTACCCTTGGGGTGTCCCTGTGCGTGTCTTGTCCACTGCATTAGGATGTGAAGGAAGGAGTATGGGTTTGCTATCCTTAATCTCCTTCCAGCTGTTTGCTCCCCCAGATGTACGCAGTGGGTGTAGCTGCTGCCACTGCTGCCGTGCTCTTCTGTCTCCCTTTGCATCTCCTGAGCATGTGTTCGTCATGAAAGATAGGCTGATTCTTGCTCCTTGAGCCTCAGCTGAAGACGAGTTCTTTTTGTGTCGTAGAAAAGGCCCTTCCTTTTGGGAAGCTCTTTATCTTTGCTAAAATGGGGTTCTCGATGCACCTGTTTATGCAAAGCAGCCCGTCATTCCCTGCGCAGGCTGTGCTCGGCTCCTGAGGAGGGCAGCATAGGTTAGCTGATGCTCCGAGCCCAAAGTTCTGCTTTACATTCCAGCCATATCTAAGGCAGAGCTAGTGAAGTGTAAAAGAGCACTGAAGGAATTGGTAGTAAAACTCTTGGCTCTGTGATGAGTGGAGTAATCCCTACTCCTATTCCGACAGGAGAATTTGCCTTTGGGCAGCAGTTGTGCTGCCTGGTGCAGGCTGACACCAGTGCCTGGTACTGGGAGACCTGCCACTGCCCAGGTGAGAGCGCAGACACAGAAGAGCAGGTGTAGGAAATCCGAGCGCCACCCTCCCTTTAAAAGACTGACCCTACATATTGGATGGACTTTGTGACTCCAGCATTGTGAGCAGGTTGTTAGTACCTGTTGCTGAACTCGGCTCTGTGGAATGTGCACAAGATAACAGAATGAAAACACAGATCCCTTACACCAAGAAGCTTCCACGGTGGTGGGGTATAATGTACATTTTTCACTAAGAGGAAGACACTGGGAACCTAAAGAAGGGATTCTTTTGGTTCGAATCCTGGGACTGCAGAGCCTGACAGTCTTACGGTGATGAATGAACAGCTTTTTCTTCGAAGGAGAAAACAGGATGGGCTTAAGCACATAAGAAGCCTGGAAAATCACACAGAAATAATTGTGACATCCAAATTAATACCAGATGAGCTAATCAGGATTAATGTTAGTAGGAGTAATGCCACTGGTTATTGCAATGATTAGACTATTATAATAATGAGTTTTCTGGGGAGGATGATGACAGGTGATTTATATACTGTGCAGGTGTTTCTTCTGTGTATCCACATGATAAGCAACTCTGGTACTTTGCTGCAAGAAGTTGGGACTGCTCATTATTCCTGAAGTTGCCCAGAATGTGACTCTCTTCTAAGTAGTTAGTTGGCCAAAAAGATCCTGGACAGAAAAGGAGGGAGGGCTGAGTAGACAAAAAGGGTGCTGATGTCTCATTCCTGACCTGCTTGGGGAGAACTGTTGGGAACCTAGCCCTGAGATGTCTTCTGGCCTCTCTGGGAAAAACAAGGAGAAGTCTGTCTGGAGTTATGACGCAGGGGCAGTTTTACAAGCACCACTCAGGCGCAGTAAGGTGATGAAGGTCTCACTATTGCTCTGTCACAAGCTCTACAGGAATCAGGTGCTGTTTTCTACTCTGATTTTCAGAAGAAATACATCCCGTGAGATATCTGGTGGTACAGACAACGTGTATGTGTACAGTGTTTGGCTACAGAAAGCTGTGGTCTAACAGTGCTAGGAGTCAGTGCATGTGTAATAGTGATTGCACAGCAAAATGAAAAGCCTCAGATAGTAACAAAAGGTAGCTGCAGTTTTCCATGCATGGCATTTCATCCTTCTCCATTTTCTCTGCAACTTTGCTGAACACTGGCTGTAGTTGTTGCTGTCTAGGATGCACAATCACTTCTCCATAGATTTTCCACCATATCGGTAGGCTGGCAGGATAAAAGGAATTATGGTGATCTTATGCAGAGCCTATTCTCCCAGTGTGTTGTCAAAGTGTTCAGAAGAAGTTTCTTTTTCTCTGGAACTGAAATCAAGGGCAGGGAAGCTGCCTAGTAACTTATTGAGGATGACGAAATGATGCAGCATTTGAAGCTCTTGTTGTAGATATTGAGCTCTTTCATCGATTTGTTGACAGAATGACCAGGGCAGCAACAGCAGAAATCTTTTCTCTCCTCTCTCCTTTAGAGTTCAGGGTTACCTGGATTGTTTCCAGAGTCCCATTTTGGAGACTTCAGAAGCTGTGTGGGTACCTGCATCCCATCTGTAGCCTCGTGAGTTAAATACACAACTTTCTACCTTTGATGCCCATCTTGGAGAAGGTAACACGATATCACCATTATTCTCAGTTTTATAATCACTTTTAAAAATTAAGTCAAATGTTTAGTAATAAAATAATGATATTCAATGTAAGCCTGAAAAGAATGAAAATAATTTCAGATCATTTTTCAACACTGAGCTTTCATTGTGAGTATTTCAGCTGCTTCCCTCGTGGCGAGGCTTATTCGTTTGTTTCTTAAGACTGTCCAGGCAGTGGACAGTGAGTGTCTTATCTGTCTATAATTGGCTTGTGGCCCCAGAGAGACTCTTCCCTACCTGCTGATAATCTCACATGCCCTTGATCACTGTTCCTTGTATCCACCCTTGCTGGCCTTCTGCTGTTGTTCTTTTTTTCAGCTCATCCCTCTTTGTCTTCCGTCTCTTGAGCGTGCCATATAAAGCACTATTTGTATGTAATAAAGTCAGTGAAATTTCAGCTCAGACATGACATGCCAGACCAACCAATGGAGCCCGAGCAAGGCAGAAATGGCCTATAATTAGCATCTTTTATGGAAGTGCAGGAAGTGCAGTGGTCTCACTGCACAGCAGCACAAGGACAGGCCCTGGCTGGACAGGCTGGTCCTTTGGCTTGCAGGAGCCACAGCTTTGTTGGTGGCACATCTATCTCTATAGGAAGTGGCACGGTGACTGTGTAAGCTCTGTGTCAGCTGCTGTGTAAGCTGGACTGTGCTGCAGGGTGCTCTCAGGTGTCCCTGGGAACAGGCTGAGCTTAGCTACTTAAGCCTTCCACCTTTCATAATCAAATAAATTTCTTCCTATATGCTCCAGGCAGACTATTCCCAGTGCCTTCAGACCCATGCGACTTTTCAGGCTGAAGACCTTAGTCTGTTATCTGTCATTATTTTCTCTTAAGTTTTTCCATAGTTACAGCATTAAGCTGATTAAAGGAAATATTGATTTTATTCTGATACAGAAGCTTTGAAAATTTATTAACCATTAACGGTCATGTGCAATTGAAACATAACTTTTTTCCTACTATTCAGATGTTCACAGGTGTTCATTTGACTATCCAGAAATGGTTGTCAGTAGTATAAATAGACAGTTAACTAAATACATTAGTGCAGTTTGCTTTGGTGTAATTAGAGAGGTACTGTAAAGTACATTTTAGTAAGCTGAAAGTGTTAATACATGCCCACATATTTGCAGCCCTTACTGAAAACAGTTAACAATCTATCCAGACCCAGATTTCATGACAAGGCAGAAGAAAGCTCCAGGTACTTCCTGACTTGCTTAGTCAGGTCTGGAAACCGTGGTTTGAATGAATACTGGGCTTCAGAATGCCTGTGACACAGGGCACAGATAAAATTACTCAGAGCCCTAGGTGCAGGAGTTGCCTGAAACATGCCACATGGTTGAGTTCAGGGTCAAACTTCAAGAGCAGATTGTCAGAATGTGGCATCTGGAGACCCCAGTGCTCAATTTCCCAGAGCTGTTCTCAGTTCAGAGACTAGCACACACATCACATCACCCTCCTGCTCTTGAAGCCCTTGCCTGGAGCACAGTCAGTGCCTCACTGTGGAATGTCATCTTACACTCTTTCAGACATGTACCAACGGGGAATTTCCAGTCTTGGTGTGGACTGGTTGCCTTCCTCTTCTGCTAGCTGTAGACTTACAATGAGACATTCACATTTTAAATATGTTGCAATGACATCAATAGTAATAATTATTGCATGCATCAAAGCGTTGGAGATTAGCCATGGATCATGCACCTAAATGGCAAATGGTTATAATGGCTCGGTATGTGGAACATCAAAGTCTGAGGAAACATTGCTCTGTTATAAAAAATACATCAGAATGATCATTCCACTCCAAGTAAAGTGCAGAACTGTAGACGTGCATGGAACAAATGCAACACATTTCATACTCATTTGGGTGTTTCAAGTATGGGAAAATTGATTCCACAGCTCCAATTACCAATCCACATCAAGTGAAGACTGTATTGAAATTATGAAATTTTGAACAATATTAGGTTTAAGTTGACTCCTCCTTGTGAAAATGTATTTGTCATCAGGGCCTAGAAAAGCAAGAAGTAGTATTTGGGGTTTTAATTTTTTATATGCTCCCTGACAGAGAGAGAAGTGACTGAGATTGCATAAAATTCTTAAACCCATGATGTTTCAAGTATCCTTTTGCTGAATTGAACTGGGTCTCTCATAGATTAAAGGAACGGCACTGTTGTTTTCTTTGCTAGGGGAAAAGTATTCCAAACAGAGCGAAGCACAGACTCTGCTGAGCCGGGGGACAGCTACTGAAATAAAAAATGTAGAACAGTCACTAGAACAACAGAACCTCTGAACTCAGCAACTGAAATTCCCAATTATAGATGTGCTGCTGTTTCTCCTGCCTCATCACAGCTGTTTTGCTTGATCACTCCCCCAGCCCCAGTGGGACAAGCAGTGTGAGGACATAATGCCATGGGTGCTCCCACAGCCAAATCAAAGGCCCAGCTAAGCCTGCGTCTCAGCTATGAATCTGGAGGAAATCAGAGATCCTCATTAAAGTTTCAGAGAAACCTAACTGGTATGAGGACAGCATTCAAAAATGTATTTGGGGGAAAACAAATATTGTTTTAACTCTGTTAATAATTGATGTGTTGCCAGCAGAGATCCTCCTAGCATTAAGGGAATTGAAAATTAAAGGCACAAAGACACTACTTTAAGGAAACATCTTGATAAATAATTAATATGGCATAGGCCTACTGGAATGTGAAGATTGTAGGTTTTAGCTTGTCATGTCAAACCTGTGCTTTCTAACACCACAGTTTCTTCCAGAATGAGAGCATGGTCATCTTTGGTTTATACCAACAAAAGCTCGAGTTGTTTGTGTTGCTTAACTGGAATAATTCACTGGCTTCTGTCAGTGGCTTGTGCTGAGCCCTTGGGATCCTAAGCAGCACATACTCAAAGGGCATGGCTTTCTTAAATCAAGATGAACAACAAATTGCTGATTATTTAGAGAACAGAAGAGACTATGCCTGTTTCAGGAAAACTACTGTTTGTCATGGTTGAACTAGATCGGAATAAGAAAAACTGCTGGAAGAAGAAACTGGCAGTACCTGTTTAGCAATACCATTTATAAATAGCTGGGAGAGATGCCTTGGGATGTGTAACCCCCAGGAACAGCTACTGCTTTAGTTTGTGTGTCACTAGAGATGAATTTTCAATGTGAGGCCAATCTTGGGGACCAAACTGGAAAACCCAGTGGGTGACACTTCTCTTGTGCATTCTACTTCATGGGGATCTTAAGGATAGGAAACAGTGCAGCCCAGCATTCCACAGAATACAAGCCTATCAGTATGACTAAAGAAAGGCTGGACACAGACTATGCTGAGGGAAGTAAACATGGAATTTCTGCATTTTCCTCCAAAGCAGCTCCAGCACTGCTGTGAGCAGAGCCTGCGGGAGCAGCGTTTGGAGGCATGGCTGAAGGGTTTGGCTGGTGGACAGAACCTGACAGGGAGGGACATTGCAAAGGAGAATACTGAGCACCATATTAACTAACAGAGCTGCTGCCACCTCTGAAAGCCTCTGTCTTGCTGAAGGGCCTGTGGGCTCTTTAAACTTCCAATTTATTCCAGTCCACTCCTATCCTTCAGGTTGTTATAATGAAGCAGCTAGTAAGTCAGGCATAATTTCTGGCAGGCTTTTGAATTTAAGAAACTGCGCAAGAGCATCCAGAGAACTATATTTATCATTTAATTCCTTTAATTAAAGCAAAAGTGAATACTGTTTCTTTATTAGAAGAACTTTATTTCACTACTTTAATGCAGGTTTGTTGAGATTGATGGAATTCATAAACACCCTTTATTTACTACAGCAAAGTTAATAATTAAGAAGAAGAGAGAATATACATGAATACATGAATGCTGTTGTAAAAATAATTCCTGCCTTAGTTCCAAGGAAAAAGCTCACGTAAACTGGTGATTGAGAACATAAGGGTGCTCCACTAGAACTATAAAGGGGATTTTTTTTGCATTCTTGATAAGGTAAATGTGGTGGTGAGAAACTGGCAAGTGCAAGTTACTCAGACTGCAGCCGAGTGTGTTCTGTCTGGGGTGGGTGTCCCTTTTGGCATTCCCGGTGCACTGACAGCACCCACAGCATCCACCCTGTACCCAGCGGGAGCTCGCCTTCCTGCTCACTGCCACGGCCACCAGCAGCACTCAGGCCCTTGTTGAAACTGGAGTGTAAAGCTCGTGGACTGGCAGTGCTGGGAGGGTTGGGCCTGACATGCCTGAGGGGAGCTGTGGAAAATTGCCTGTTGCCCGCAGTGATTCCCCTGAGGGAGAATCCATTGGTGTAAGTATGGTTAGTTGCTCTGGCTGCTGGGCAGGGTGAGTGCAAGTGATGTTCAGGGACTGCTCCTGGGCAGCCCCAGGAGCTCTTCAGCGTGAGTGCCATGAGGGCCAGAACGGCTGTCCTGCAGGGAATGGATGCCTGCAAGGCTGCAACTTCCCGCAGCCATCCTCCCATCCTACTGCAGCCGCTCCTCGTTTTTTCGATGAGTCCTTGCCTATGGCTCTCTGTCTGTCTGCTGCCACAGCTGCCCTGCTCTGCCCTGCCTTCCTCCTACTATCCCTGCCCTGCCTGCTGCCTGCCCCACCTCCTGCCATTGCTTCTGCTGCATCTTTCTCTCCTGATGTAGGGAGAGCATTTCCCATCCTGCTGCTGGCTGGTGGGGACGAGTGTCCCTGCCTGCCAAACAGCCCTATTGTTAGTTAAAGATGCTGACTCTAGGAGTCCCATCCTCATCGGGCAAAGCTGAGAGTCTGTCTGATTTAACAAGGCAGGGAAACAAGCCAGTCAGAGTTATCTCAATATTCTAGAAGTGATTAGCTGCCTAAACTTGCTCTGTAATTATCTGTGCTGAGTGGTTTCTGCACATCATTGCCCATTTTTCTGAGTGTTTTTATTTAAGTTGATAATGGAAAATGAATAAAGCCTTAGTTGCACTCTGATTTTGACACTTGTGCCAGAAGATA
Organism: Myiotriccus ornatus; assembly: GCA_036023395.1. Classification (NCBI taxonomy): domain Eukaryota; kingdom Metazoa; phylum Chordata; class Aves; order Passeriformes; family Tyrannidae; genus Myiotriccus; species Myiotriccus ornatus. The sequence continues at coordinate 16,151,652 of JAYRBT010000033.1, read as the reverse complement.
TCTGAAGATGAATATTTCTGTGTTCACAACGGTTAGATTAATATTTAATTTTTTGGCATCCAGCAAGCTGATTAGTTTTCCTCTGATATGGCTCCACTTTCTAATTACAGGAATCGGATCCTCCTGGGGAGGACGGTGCCTGGGGTAAGAAGCTCAGAGACCATACTGACATCACTGCAACCATGATTTCACCAGGCTCATGCACTGCGAGGTTATTGTGATCTGAAATCTCTGCTCCTGGAAAGAGGTACAGGTATGTGAGACCTGCTCCCTATCTTCTGAGAACAGACAAGATCTGCCCTTAAGCTGAAGGGAATAGAGTGGAAACAAAGTGCAGCTGTGTTGTCTCAAGGAATGCGTGATCCTTGCCTGCTGCAGCAGGCCAAGCCTTCCTTGATGGACACAGCCCACCCTGGTGCTGCAAGTGTAGAGGACATACCACAGCACTGTAGGGGGACAGACAGAGCTAACCGAGACATAGGGACCCCCGTGGCCAGGGATCCTCTGCTGAGCCTGGGGAGTGCCACTGGTGGGGGCTGGTGGTGACAAGCTGTAGAAGGACTTCCAGCACCACCATGGAAGCAATCCGAGATAAAGCTTGGTGAGGCATGGGGGCCTCTCTTTGTCCTCACCATTAGCAGGTGCTTGTGAAAAGCCTGTAGAAGATAGGGTGAGGATTACTTCAGATCGTGATTGTAGTCCTTCTGGAGCAGTGGCTGTGTCTGTCCATTGCACTGAACTAGCAGGTGGGGGTTGTGTTCAAGGAGTGTCTCTGGAGCCTGTTGAAACTCCTGAGTACATCTGGGCTCCACAGCATTCCAGGTAAAGAGCCATGTACGATTCAGGGGTCACACTGCCCTTCTTCTGTCAGCCTGATCACAAATACTTTCCCTGGCCACTTGTGATGCCTATGCTATGAAAACGACCTACTGCACATTTGATGTGTGCTGAGGATGCCTCTGGCTGGGGACAGTCCCACTTTCCTCACTGCGTTGTTAGGTGAGTTGTTGGCTGGACCCTCAGGGGGTGGGCAGGGGGCGTCATCCTACACTTGGGGATGCAGAGGCAACAGGCAAAGTCACATCGTTTGTTTCTAGGACCATCCGATGCTTCCTTCACAAGTGGGACTATCACCTGTGTCTCAGTCCTCCCACAGATTGAGCCTTCCCTATTTCCTCATAGGGCAACTATTGCTCAGAATCAAATGCAGCCTTTAGAATTAACCCATCTGTAAAGGCCAGTGAGTCTGGATTCCCCTGACCAGTCATGCACTGCAACATCTCATCTAAGTGCCATATTTATCTTGCACTGTCAGTTTTACCTAGCTCCTAAGCACTCAGGAACAGCAGTACTGTCAGGATGTTGTTATTCATTTGTTTTCACCCACTTGAAGTATGTATCATTGTCATAATCTGGCACTTTGCACTGGGAACAAACTCCCTATGTGGACAGGGATCAGGGCCATTTTTCAAATGCTGCTGACTGTTAATTTGTACACTGTTTGAAGGGAAAAGATCTTGTTAGAGCTCCATTACTTCATCAGAGCATAGTAGGCAGTTGTCTTCAATAGCCAGCGGACGAAAGGGTGCTGGTGACGAGTGCAGTGTGTAACCTCTATAGCAGCATGTTCCCAGCTCTGCATGCACAGTTCTCATTTGTGCACCCAAAGCTGATCAGGTGAATCTCATCCCAATCCACTTGTTCAGCAGCTGACTGTCTAATAGCTGCTGGCTGCTCAGCCTCTATCCCATATCACCATCCTCCAGAACTGTGCTAAAACCTAATCATTGGGAAGTTCAGGTGTTTTGTTTAGCTGCAGAAAGCTCCTGGCTGGGTGAGAAAAGGCATGGTGGATACTGCAGAGCTCACAGTTCATTCAAACACCAGCTCCCACAAGCTGAGTGTCCTGTTTGCTTCCAGACCAAAGCAGCAAGTGGAGCAGTTGCTGGTGCTGGGCAGTCATGAGCTGTGATGGGTCCCTGGACTTCCTTCACAAAAGGCAGGAAAATAAAAAAGGAAAATTAATCTACCAGGGGCAAACAAATCAAACCAGCAACGCCTGCTATAGCTGGTGGCCTGCTTAAACACTAAAACATTTGTTGCAGCCATTTAGTGACCCATGCTCTTCCCAGATTCATCTTATGAACTGGAAAAAACAATTTGTCTGCCCATGTGCCCTGAAGTACTGATATTTGTTAAATCCAGTGCTTTGAAAGCCCTATATTTGAACTACTGGATATGCAGAGAAGAAAGCAAATAAAGCTGGCTGTGATATGTGCGTTTCGTCTGGGTAGTATTCTGATAAGGCCTGATTTATTCCCTTTATGTCTTAAGGCCAGACAAATCTCATGGGGTCAGTCATAAAGTATGAGAAGGAGAGTTTGAGAAAGTAGAGGCAGAGATCCTCTTTGCCTGTGGAGGTCTCTGAGTGTGTCCTTTCCAGGGTTTCTAGTTCAGGCTGTGCTGTCTGGTTCACCATCTGTCTGGTGCTTCAAGTGCCCCTCTGTCTTGGTGCCAGGCTCCTGCACACTGCCCTCAGCACGGCTGCAGGGAGCCCTGCTGCCTTGGCTCTGGGGTGTCAGCGTGGTGCCCACACCTGCCTGAGGTGCCCACACCTGCCTGAGGTGCCCACAGCACTCGCCCTTGTCTTTTGTTCTCTTTTGCAGAATCTGATCTTCCTCATCTGCAAAATGATTACAGTAAGAAAGTGCAAGCTGAAACCAAATTATAAATGACAGGAGCAATGCAAGTATCACCAGTGAACTGGGATTAATAATAAAAGAAGACAGACATAAGGCAATGTTGGGGTAACTTTGCAATATATAAAAGGATGTCGAAGTTTCAAGATTGTTTAAATGAACATGCTTCCAAAATGGCTTTTGTAACTTGTGTAAACTCACCCTTCTCCTTCCCAAGATTCAGCAGTCCTTATCTCTACTTTGGAATGTCCTGAGAGATACCTGAAAGTCCCCCTATTGGTTGTTAACCCTTTCTTGTAATTGGCTGGTCAGTGAGACCTCCTGAACTCCTAGTGGTCACCTTGTAATCCTCCCGAAAGGTATTTAAGCAGTTACCCAGAACAATAAAGCTCTCTCTGCCTCGCTCCCTGCTGCGTGTCCTGTGGTCTCTGCTGGGGCCATGGGACGCCTCGTGGTCGGGGGAGGAAGCACCACTCCCCTCCAGGACTATAATAATAATAATAATGGCCCGCCTTCGCGAACGAAGAGCCGAGGAAGGTCTTTACACCTTCCAGCCTGCGCATTGGATTTTTTTTAGGTGAGTTCCAGTGTGCGCGGAACTGAGCCCACCCTTTAATCCTAAGGTTCATCTGCCGGGGCCAAGCAAGCCTCCAGGTCTAGAGGTAAAGGGAAAAGCCTCTTGCCTGGGGTTCCCCCTCCCTATCCACCCTCAATGTTCATCAAGGCACACAGAAGGGATTTAAAACCACAATACCTTGGGATATTTCTAAATGAAAAAAAAAATAGATTTCACACTGAAATTGCAAAATCACACATATCAGTTTGTTAATTCTGCCCAAACTAGCAGTACTGAAGAACTGTAACATTATCTGCTAACTTCAGGGAGTCTGGCAGGTGAGCAGAGCAGCAGAGCTGTGATATCCTCGCTCAGCGTGGTGGGCTCTGGAATGGCAGGTTGGGAGGGGGCCCTGCACTCTGTTCAGTGCCCTGCGCTGAGCCCACTGAGCGGGGCAGGTACAGGAGCTCCCAGCGCAGCGTGTGGGATCAGCAGCTGTCCTGTCACGTTATTCCTTCATGTTCTGAAGTAGGGTAAGAAACTGAAGTACATGAAGATCAGAATCTTTGTGGTGTCCAGCACCTTTCATGCGGAACTTGGAGCGAGATCACAGAAATCTTGCAGAAGATTGGCTCATTTTTAGCAGTCTAGGATTATAGTTTGTCTGTTTAATTCAAGCTGAGTGACATAATAGCTTTCATTTGGACTTATTACCAGGAGAGCAGTCAGTCAGCTGGAAGCAGACCTAGGGCAGGGCATTTTGTCATTATTTTAAATTTTCTCTATCTGACAAAATTGAAGGTCTTGGAAAGACTGGAGCCATTGTAAAGGATAGAACATCAGAGAATAGGTCACACAGTGTGTTAAAGAATGAAAATTGATTCATTCTTTCCTCTGTTGAATAAGCAACTGTACTTTGGTCCCTGTGATCCATGAAATAAGCTGTCAGAGAAACAGGAAATGTGCCACATTTGAACTTCACTCTGATTCTGTTCTGATCTGAGGTGCAATATTAAAATGCATTATGGTGGGTGCAGAATCTGCAGCAGTGACGGCAGCTAGGTCCAGCTTGCTCACCAGTTATCTGGACTATTAGTAATTAAATTAATCAGTGCTTTACAATGTTGGGACTCATTTACTTAGGTTATGTGGTCAGATCCAGCAGACAGGAGGAATCTCACAAAAGCAACATTTGTTAGTTTTAAGTAAGATCAAAGGCTGCAGAGGAGGCTCATGGTTTTATCATTTTATTCCCTTTAATATGGAGAAACAAGTTGAAGCAATTCAGAAATTCTGACAGCAATCAATTTAAGAATGGGAGAATGGGTAGCAGAAAATTCTAGAATTTGGAATTACTAGCTGGAGCATGTTAGGCCAGTTAATGCCTGCAACTCTAATAGATAGCCTAGTCTTTAAGTAGTATCCAGAGGACTGCCTGCAACTATGATTTGCTATGTTAAGTCTGTTTTATTCATGCTGAAGTGTCTTTTGCTTCTTTGGTGAGTTCTTAAAAGTTTTATTAAGTAAAACATCATTTTTGCTGCCTTTGCCTTATTTGCCTCAAAATTGTGATTCATAAAGATGGATTTTTATAATTAAGGTAGAAATGAGAAATAACCCCCTATATATAATTTAAAAATGTTGAAATTACAGACACTATCTAACTTCTGCTTTAAATCACAGGAACAAACTGTTATCCATTAGCAGCCCTAATTAAATCCATTTTTCTGTGAGTCTTTGGCAAATTCCATTTTAGTAAAGCTGTATTAAACTCTCTTTTATTTCCTCTTGCTTTGCAGAATTCTCTGAGATGAATAATGGGTTGAACATGGTATGTGACAGCTCTGTAGATTCCAAAGATATAATATGAACAAATATATTGTTCTAGAGAGCTGGCATGAGAGTACTTCTGAGGATTTAGAAGCATTCCAACTATCAGACAGGCAGGAGCAGGACCACCCTGGCCTGGGGAGTTTACATGTGGTGCAAGAATGGGCAAACATTGTGTAGCACAGAGGCTGTGGAAAGGTGGAGGAGGCCTGGAGAAGGGAAGGAGAGGGAGCTGCCGAAGCAGGGAGCATGGTGTTTGCCGTTGGCATGACCCATTGGGGTGTTGCACTCCTGAGCCCTGAGGTACCATCACCTATGCCCTGCTGGTGTTGTCCTAGCCCTTGGGTGAGGAATGAGCAGTTGCAGAGGAGTGAACTTCCAGAGGTTAGCTAGCTCTGCCTTTCCTCAGTGTGTGCCATCATGGAGATGTGCTTTCCACAAGGCTGTGCACGAGGCCTGTAGCATCTGTCGGGGTCGTTGTGTTGAATCTGTCTAGCAGGAGCCACGCTCTTGCTGACCTCAGACCTGTTTCTGTACGTAGATCAGAACCTGGCCTGTGCCAACAGCTTTGTTAGGGTGACTCTCCCTGGAGACTTGACTGAGGAAGCAGTGCACAGACCAGAGAACCCACCTGAAACAGCCGCTCATTTTGCAGTCGCTGTGCGTGAAGATTGATGTACTCCCAAAAACGTGCCCCAGTCCCAGAGCAACGGGCTCTGTCCTGTCCTCCGGCACCTCCATCACTCATTTACTGCAACAATTGGCTTCAGCCTTCGATTTCCTCTGTGGTGCATATTGGAAAGAGAGAGGCTGAGCTGGGAACATTAATAACAATGAATAATAACAGTACGAGTTCCACAAGCTTTAACAATCAAATGAATCAGCAATCGGAGGGTTTCATTAATAAATACTTGTTGGAGTTAGATGACAAGGGAGCTAGTGCCAGAGGTGTGTATATCAGTTAAAGGCACTTAATATGTGTGATCCACTTCTCAGCCCCTTTGCTTACCTGGTGGGTCCCATGTTCTCCTCCATGACCTGCTGTGGAGAGGGCAGGGGCCAGGAGGAGCAGAGGAACAGGCGGAGTGGACTGTGTCATCCTGTAGGTAACTGTGTTGGGGTTACATGGCAAGGCTTTAGCAGTGGGGGGGCAGTGAGAGTGGCTTCTGTGAGAAGATGCCAGAAGCTGCCCTCATGTTGGACAGAGGCAGTTCTGCCATTATACTTATAGACAGGAGTAGATTCTTCGTGACTCAGGGTAAAAATATGCCCTTTCCAAAGCCACCAAAGTAAAAGCTGGGAAAGACCTCTTAGGTTACGGTATATTCCCCTCAAGACTGAGTGAGAGTTGTGGGGTAGGGCTGTCTGGCTTGTCTTATGCAGCTGTGCCAAGAGGAGCAGCCCTCGTCATTAGGCTTTTACAACAGCAACAGCAAAAGGAAACACAGGCTTTGTTCAGTCTGAAGTCCAGTAGAGAGCAATTTTAATTCAGCTAAGGAGGATTTGAGGGCCAACTACCAATGTGTTCATTCATTTCAGGAAAAGAGAAGGGCAGCTGCTGTAATTATGATTAAAGGAGCTATTAATATCTCGTTCAGCTTTTCCTGTTATCATAAAAGCAAGAAATGTAGTTACCTCTCTTAGGAATTTGCAGCAAATATGTCATCTGCCTTTGTTGTCTGGGCTGCTCGAAGTCAATTTTGTGAACTTCCATATTTTCAATACAAATTTTTCTGCTAGAAGCCCTGCTGCAAGGCATATGAAGGTAATGAAAAGGACAGGTGGTTTTAAGAGAAATTACAGAGTTCAGGGGTAAACCAGAACTCACTACAGTTACAAGGAATAAAACTGGGAGCTGTTGTGCTGAGATCTGTGCAAAAATTAGGCTGCCTGCTAGGAAAAGATGCTTCTCTTATAAAGACATGGGGTTTCATCTCAAGGATGGGGACTGTGGAGCTCATTCCAGCCTGTTGTCTCATTGTTTCCTGCTGCTTTTATGTATTCAAGTGCCTCTGCTCCAGTCTCTGAACCCGCTCCATGCTGCCATGCCTGGCATGGAGGAGTTTTCATCAGGCCCAGCAGCACAGGCTAATTGCACAGCACACTGCAGGTGCTCGTGCTGAGCGGGCTTTAGCATGGCTGGTTTGGCCAGGGCGAATGCGTTACGCTGCTAGGCTATCCCAGGTGAGTGTGGAGAATATTTCACAGCCTTAGTAACAGACCTAAACCCTTTGCATACCTGTGTCCATGATGAATTGTGAACACATCTTGCACCTGCATGGCAGTAATGGAAGTGGTGCTGGCTCAGGTGAGTCTTCACAGTACAGGAAGAGCGCAGACTGGCACTTGATTTCTGACAAGCTATTTTCTCTTAGTACTTGTTGCCTTTTGTCTTGAATATATGTTTTGGTATGCCTGTTGCCAAATTCCACTGAATACTCTGCTTGATATAAGGAATCTCTTTGTCAAGAGGACAGGGTGCCTGGCAGCCTTAGAGCTCTCCATCTTGTTCCTCTGTAGCCATTGAGCCTCTTTGCTTGTCCAGGTTGCAGAGATTATGGAGAGGTGCTGAAGAAAAACTTGTAAAGTCCCATGTGATGGTTTGTCTTTGTAGAAGTGCTATTCCTGATGTGCAAAGAACACCCAGCACTCTCATTTTTGTCCTTGCTCATACATGGGTGTCCCTATTTCTTGAGGACCACTGGGACTGCTTTGAATTGCTCCTGTAAGTCAAGTCTACCTGACAGTCAGTATCCAAACGGCTCATACAAGATGAAAGTGCTTCTCCTTGCATGGTAAAGCATTGGCCATTGCCATTTGAGTGCCATGATGGCATGTGGTCTCAGCATGTGCAAGGGCACTCTAGTTTCCGCATGTGCCCAAGCACTGTCAGCTTGGGCTTTGTTGTGTTAACACTGCAGTTGCTCTGGTCTCAGAGACTGGACAACTGGGTGCACTACCCAGGTGGATCTGTGATCAGAAAACCCATGAGTTCTCCTGGTGTGTGAGAGCAGCAGCAGCAGAAGCTCCAGGCTCTGGATGGAAACGATTTGAAGACTGCTGACCAGTCACTGCCATTAGGCCTTCTCAGTTCACATCCTGGATGGGTCAGCCTGGGAGGTGCATGTCCAGGCTGGGTGCCAAGATGGTGATTTGCATTACGTCTGAGACCCTGCTGCAACTTGGATGGAGATGATATCCCTGTTCTGTGCCTCCCTCATCAACCAGCTGCATACAGCTGCTTCTTGCTGTTTCAGATGCGGGTAACATGATCCCACACCAACAGTAAAGCTGTAAAGGTAGTCAGCTGCCAAAAATGTTTTGTAGATTAAATGGTATTAATAATTTATGAACTCAGCCAGAAATACAACCTGTTCAGTCTGTTCTGGAACTTGCATTTGCTCCTTTGCTGTGACAAGCTAGTACCAGGATTATTGATACCATTGGCCCTGTGCTGTGCCATGAGGTACAGTTCTAAGGGCTCTAAGGACAAGTCACAGCCCTGCTGCTGTGGCACAGCACAGGCTTTGTTCCCAAAATGTCTGGGTGCTTATTGCTGGATTGTGTGGGTGGGTCTGTTATGTCTTGCTCTAGCAGCAGTGTACTGGGTTTCACTCTTCACCTACAGTCTATTTTGTAATGCTGTCAAGATCAGTGTAAGGATATCTTTGCTCTTTTCCAGGCCATATTTGGAGTCTTGACAGATGTGGTCCCTGGGTGTTGGTAATGCAATAGGAGATCACTGGGGAACACCAAAGCTGTTCCTGGCTCACAAGAGTATAGAGTCATGGAACTGCCATGGAATGTGTAATATTAGTTAAAAGTGACCAATGCAGATATGAATTATTAAATCTATTAGTGTGGGGCTACCATAATGAAGTGTCAAATTCTTCACAAAATGAATTCCTATTAAAAAAACCTAATATTAAAAGCAGAGTACATTTTAAAATGATGGGAACTGAGAGGAATGAGTATTGATCTCCACACCAATCATGTCTATTTCTATTTAGAAATATAAAAACCAGATGAATGAATTAATGATTCAGTGTCAGAAAGGGGCCCAGAGGGAGCTATGTAAGTCATGTCACTGTTAAAAACCTTGGAACGATTGGGAGCTCATAAGAAGATGGCAGTGGGAGAGGGGCAAGAAGATGACAGTGGGAGTGGAACAGAGTGGCAGTTATTATAAAATCCCAGCACAGACAGGACAGCGCAGGGGTGGGTCAGGTTTTAGCTCATTATTCATTATTCATCCAGGCACATGCAGGTATAATTCTGGCAGTAACTTTCCCTGGAACTGTTGCCTAGGGGCATGTGTTTCAAGGCAGGGAGCTTAGGTTTGATTCCTGGTGCTTATTGAATGCATGGCCTTGAAAAAAAGTTATTTGACCTTTTTGTGGATCTTTTTATCAAAACCCAAAATGGGCACAGGGAAAATTGCTCATTTACATACCTATTAGAAATCTAAATTCAAGTAGAAAGGCAGTCAAGAGATTCTGAGAGGAAATGTAGAAAATATTTGAAAATTCAGTATCTAAGTCACAGGGGGCATTTGGAAAAATCTTGTTGAAAATCTCCCATATGGCATAGAACCACAGCATTTCTTTGCTTCTGGCATTAATGTATCAGATATATAAAAGGACATTCTCTGTTAACTGTGCATATTGCTGTCACCTGGATACTGTTCCATCCTCCATGTCATCCATGTCATGGGGTGATATAACCATCTTGTAGATTCTATTTGATTTAGGTCGATAATGCTTTGTTTTGTGTGTGCAGACACGGAGTGCTCTAATTGCTGCTCAGTCTTGTACACAAAACTCCTTGAAATGTTTTCAGTGACATGAACTAACTTGTAAAAGCATGATTTACTCAAGCAGGATTCTTGTCTATGTGTAGCTGTTTATTTGTTTCACCTCCTCTTTCCAGCTTGTGCTAGGCTGGTGTAATCTCTGTAAACTGTTTTGCACCCACAGCCTCTTGCTTGTGCCTGAGCTTACAGCTCTGCTGTTCACACCTTCCTGTGCCTGTTCGCACCTCCCTGTGCCTGTATAACACCTTCCCACACATAAAATTAACAGACAAAATTTAAATTTGCAGAAATTAATTGTGTTAGCAAAATGTTTTTTTTAAACACTCCAAAGAATGTTCTGTCAGCTTGACAGATGATGGTAATGCTACAAAATGAATTTTGTTGACAAAATAATTTCAGGGTGTTGATAAAATGTGTTTTGTCTTCAGAGTGAAAAATACTGGACTGACAAATACTATTGTCCTTTTTTCAGCTGTCAGTCATTTATTCCCTTTTTGAGTCAGCCAGTGAGAGTTCTTCATATCTGAAAAAGCTTTCATAAAAGATAGCGTGAAGCTCTGAAGGACAAAATAATTAAATTTTGATTTCTTGCTTTCAAATTGAAAACAGCTTTGTTACTTGGATGAGCAAGGATTGGTCCCTGTGAAGCGCAAACAGGTGGGAAGTATATGGTGGAGGTTTGACACACTGTGGAGTAGAGAGGGTGGGGTGGGAACTGGGCTTCTGGAAACAGCTGTTTGAACACATATCGTTAGACTGCCTGGATGTGTTGCAAGCTTTTCAATGAATTTCCTGCTGATTTTAGGAGCCATTTGCTAAGAAATCTTGGGTTTTCCCTTTAATTATGTAGCACTTCTTGAGCAGGAATGAAGAGACGTGTGGCATTTTCTCTGGGGTGCCAGGGGTGGCCGGTGGGGGCCCTCAAGGTGGGCAGGGGCTGGCATGGCCCAGGGCTCTGCCACCCTTGTGCCTCCCCAGTGCCCTGGGGACAGGGCCCAGGGGCTCCCCTGGCCCTGGAGCTCTCACAGCCCAGGCTGGCAGCAGCAGGTGTCTGCCGAGGACTGTGGGTAGGAGCCAGCAGCAGCAGGGGGATGATGGCTGGTGGATCTGGGCACGGAGCCCCACTCCTGGGTGGCCCAGCTCCTTCCCGGTGGCTCTGTTCTGCTCCATCAGGGGCTCTCCGTGGGTCCTGCTTGTGGGGTTGGACTACCTTATCCCCGGTGAGTACCCCAGTACCCAGTGAGGTACTGCTGACCCCTCGACTGCCGTGGTACACGGCTGACTCTTCTTACTGCAGCCAGAAGGCCCTGGGCTTTCATCTCACCCATTTTTAGGACAGAGCAGCCTGGAGGCCACTGGCCCTATGCAAAGCAGGGCAGGATGGCCAGAGCCTCCTTGTTCTCTGCTGCCTGAGGTGCCACAGAAAGGCAGAAGCTGAGGAGCGGAGAGAGCTGCGGAGCTGCGGCTGCGCCATCTGCAGATGTTGAGACATTGCACCCATATCTCCTAGAGTGACCTGGTGACAGCAACAACAATGTGCCCCTGGAGCACAGGCAGCTGGCACGGCTTGCAGATTCTGATACCATCAGCAGGCTTCTGGTTCAACCTTAAAATATGTGCATAGGAAAAAATACAGGAACGCATGGCCCCTTATCGTGACACCTGTATCAGGACAAGTCCAGAAAACCAGTATCGAATCTGATGAAATTTTATTTTTCAGTTGCTGGACCAAAGACCAGCCTGATGCAGCCCAAGGAGAAGTTATCTAAGTTATAGTCAGGGTAGTTGGAGCCAGTATAATTTCAGTTACTAAGTACATGGAGCTGTTTCTCCTAGATGCTGTTTTGGTTCGGGATCTCTTGGTAACTCCAGCCATTCTGCTGCTTCCCAGGAGGATGGAATGCCAGTTGTTTTTTTTCTGAAATCCTGTGCTTTCTTGTTGGGATCTTGGGTTCAACAGACACATCCCCTTTTGTTCTTCATCACAGAAAAGGAAGGAATAAAATTTTGTGTTATGTATGAACTGGACTCAGCTGGGATTTTTGAGGAAGCATGAACTTAAAGAGATAGTCTTGTGATAATGATGCTTCATTGCCAGGTTGTATTTTTTTCATTATTATCAATACTGGCATAACTAATTACATTAAAGCAGAAGTGACCTTGTTGGAACAGCTGATCTTAGTCTTTGAGTGTGCCACTCCCACAAGTCACTGGAATGACACTTAGCATAATAGCTCCTTAATATGTGGAACATCTGTTCTTCGTTTTTGCAATCACCAATGACTCTTCCTCATTACCTTCATTTACCTATGCCAACAGGAACCAGCCATCCCTGGCAGAACATATAAACTATTTCACTCCTGGCTGGCTGGGTTTTTTTAAACTGCTGACAAGAAAAGAAGCAATCAAATCTATAAATCATCTGAAATCCCAGTTAGAATTTATGTGTGAGCATTAACTAATGGTAGTTAATGGCACTGGCTAATGAATTAACAAAAATACGCTTTCTCCTTTGGAATTCAGTTCTGCTTTTAAGGGGGACTGTCTTTTGCTTTACAGTCGGATCGAAACTCGTCCAAGCTGCACACAGTGGAGTCTTTTAAAACGTGCTGATAAATAGGAGAGCCCTCAGTGTCCATCCTGTGAAGCCACACCATGAGCAGAGCTTGCTGTTTGCAACAGCAGCTTCTCATTGCACAGCCCATGGGCTCCTTGGATGCTGTTTTAGGAGAGCCAGGGGCAGGGGTGGGCTTGCTGAGCCCCTAGAGGGCAATGAGCTCTTACTGTGTCCTACTGAAGGGCAGCCCCATCACTGTTTGCCTGGGCACTTCACGGCTTGTGCCAGGGACATTGTCATGGGCAGAATGTGCCTCGGGTGACAGAAGACCCACATTTGGCTCCTTAGGCTCAAACCAGCACCCAGGCCCTGGAGAGTCCCAAGCTTGACAGAGGTCCACAGTAGTGGAGCCAGGTGTCTACTCCTCTCCTGGCCTCCTTCAGCGGCACACAGAGCCTTGGGAAGGGCAGGGGCTGCTAGCCCCCTCCTTGATGTACCTGCAGGACTGTTGCATTCTAGTAAGGATGTTGGGAATGAATGCAGGGCTCGAAAGTGCCAGTCAGCACCCAGATAATAACAAAATAATATAAATGCAGCAGCAAAGCTGATGCGGTTCCTATTAGACAACAGTGCTATATACCCACTGTAAAAGAGCTCTGAGGAGGCTCTGCAAATTCCCTCCCCTGTCCCAGTCAAAGGAACCTGATCTGCTTTGAAAGCCTACCTTTTTTTCCAGAATATCAAGGGTTTGGTTCCTTTGGGCCTGACTGCAAATCCAGGAGCTTTTGTATGTATTCCACAGGGCTCTGTCCCTGCAAGCAGACTCCTTTGGTTTGCGAGTCAGGCCCAGGACCTGCTCTGTATTCTCTCTCTTTATATTTGTATCACTGTTCTAGGGTGCTGCAGAGAGGAGATGAAAAGAAGCTTGGAAGTCTGCTTCTATTAAAGTGTGAATTTATTTTTAAACCTCTTAAATTATTTACTTTGTCTGCCTCTTTTTAATGACAGGTGAATATGTTTATGACTTGTTCTCTTTCCCAAGGTAGCACTTGGCATGAAAGGAATTAATTACTTGTAGAGTAAATGCAGCTGATGTTAATTTTCAAATAAAGTTTCAGCTTTGCTGAAATTTCGGAAAGAAAGTAGTGTTTTATAAATGAAACCCTGCTTTGTGTGCTTTCTTTTTAAAAAAGGCTTGCCATTTAGAAAGGCACAGGAACAGAAGACAAACACAGTAGATGAGGGAAACTTGTCTTTAAGGATATACTCCGCTAGCTATCAGTGCACAGCTGTGAGAGATCCCTGTGGCAGCCCATCAGCTGTATATGGAGTGAGACAGGCTCCAGCAGCACCCCAACACCTTTGGCAGGAACCGGTTCAGTGGCAAATTGCTGGTCTGTGGTAGGAGCAGCTGCTTTGAACTGACAGGGTGATTAAGCTGGTTGCTCCCCTCTGAGAGAGCACATGCCCTGTCCTCTACCAGGGAATCCTCGTTCTGCTTCAGAGCGATGCAGATTCTGATGCCATCAAAGCTGAACAGCCAGGAAAGGATCCTGCACTGCCAGGCACTGTCAGCAGGACCGGCGAACAAAGAGATCGGAGTGACAAGGCAAATGTGTGTCTCTGCCCATGCAGGGCCTTTGGGAAGGGCTTTGAAGTGAGAAGGACCGCTGGGACTCTCAGTACAAGTGACACTTGCAGGGTGTGCAGCAGAGCTCAGGGCTCTTCACAGCTGATCTGGTGCCGCAGCAGGAGCTCTTGGGGCTCTGAGCACCAAAGGACCGGGGTTGTTAGTGCTGACACTCCAGACATGACTAAGCCATTTTGATGAAAGAGATGGAATCTGACAGTTTTACTATTTAATTGTTTCTTGTAGGTTTCAAATAAAAAATAAATTGGCTTCTTTTAAAAGAACAAACCGTGGAAAAGCTTTGGTGAGCAGAAGTGAGTGAAGCATGGAAGGCATCTTCGTGTTCACAGTCAGCTAATGAGCCTTCAAGGCGCAGTGCAGAGGGCGCTGGACTGAAAAACAAATGCATCCGCAGCTCTGGTTTTGCCTTGGGGCACCTGGGAATAGAAATGTGCCAGAGGAAGTGGGGCAGGGGAAGGTTTTGGGTTCTGAGCACACCACAGCATTGGGCTGGACTGCCCTGGTGCAAGCATTGGCTGTGGGTGAGCTCCTGGATCCTGGGGCTTTCCTCAGCACCTTTGTTCAGGTGGAAGCTGCAGAGGTTGGCCATTCTTCCTGGGCTCATTGCACCTTTAGTTTTGCTCCTAAGTGCTGGTGTGAGCTGGGCTATCTGTATCAGCTGCAGTTTGCCAGTAAAGGTGTGTTCTGGATTATTTGGAGGACTTTGTTTGCAAAGACCCTGGGATCCGTCAGAAACTGGCTGTAAGGAAAATGCCTTTCATCGTTCAAGATAAAGATCACGAGGCCTTGGAGACATCACTTCACTCAGGAATTAAATTGCAGGAGTCATCTGGTGTCAAATAAGTTTCATTTAATAGGTTACTCAAATAAAGTTTCTGTAGAAATCAATATCACTTTCTCCTGCAATTGACAGCTCAAGTCACTGAACATGGCATTTTTCATATAAGGTTTATTTAATTTTAGGAGGAATAATCCCTCCCATACCTTCTGCTTGGCCTAGGCAGCTCAGGTACAAGGTTAACAGCCTGCTGTGGTAGAAACCTGCCCTGTCCTTACCCAGGGGGACATTGTGAGGCCACTTTAACACAGACTTGCCAGTCTCAGGTGCAGTAAGGATGCTGTTGTCACAGGGCTGTATTGAAAGTATGTCTACAGCTCACTGAAGGAAACAGGGACAAGTCACTGTGTTGTCTCTTACAGATAGGCTCGGCAGGACAAAATGCCTCATTGTATATCTTAGCAGAACTGGAGTTTCTATAGAGGCAAGGATCTGCGGGCTGTGAAGACTGGAGATTGCAACAGGGGTGCTTTTGGGTCCAGGGTAGATGAATCCTGCAATTTCCACCTCCCTAAAGAACATGGGACACCTTTGCTCTGTGTTTTATTTCAGTTTGATGGTTTCCCATGGGGAAGAGAGGGGATTCTGGCAACATTGTGCACCATCGCTCTGGAGAACTGTGTGTAGAAAACGAGAGCTGTTATTATTCCTACTGTAGGGAAATTGTTTTTGAACACTTGCTGTTTCCTCCACTTGCTTTTCAGTCTTAAGTAATTTCTGAGGTTGACAAGCCATCTCCAGTCGCATTTGTCTTGTTGTGTGGCATGACTGATGCAATGACAGTTGACATTGTCACAGCATTTTGCACAAATGCCTTTAATTGCAGGCTAGCAGATGACCTCTGAAATAAGCAGCAGAAGACATCAATGCCCTAAACTTCCTTCAGGGATAGAGTTGCTGGCTCTTGGGGTAACATGTGGCCAGTGTCAAGTTTTTAAAACAAATGCTTTCTCGCTGGTTGTGTGCAAGAAGCAGTGCATGAAGCACTTTGCTCGCTCTCAGCCCCTTGACATGAGTGCAGCCGCTGTGAGGGCAGGAGGTGGGGGGGGGGAGCTGGCCCCATGGCCAGGGCCAGGCTCTGCAGATGTGCATGTCCTCATGGAAAATGAAAACTGCCACTCCCTGGGGATTTGGTGGAGGAGAGTGGCAGGGTGTCAGGGCTCTTGCAAACATTTCTCCAGGAAGAGAGATGACAGCACCATCTCTCTTCGTGGGTGGGTGGGTGTTAGGCAGGGAGAGGAGGCCCCTTGAAGGCAGGCTAAACAGTGGGAAGAGCAGTGGAGGTGCTGGGGACTCCTGTGCTTGCACAGGCCATGGGACATTGACCGGGCCTGAAGTGGAGAACAAGTGGGGAAATTGCTTCTCCTTGGAGGGTACAGCTCCAGGAGGCAAATGCCAAGGGACAGCAGATGGGGGTAGTGGTGCTAGGCAGTGGGTAGCAGCTGGCTGGGATGCTTGGCCATGCACCAGCCCTGGAGGTGGGGCTTGTAGGAGGCTGCTGCTGAGCATGCCATGCTCCCCATGTGGGGATGGCTACTGGATATCAGGGGTGGCTACTGGAATGTCAGGGTCAGCTTCTGCTTTCTGAGAGCTCCTTGCTGTGGATGGGAAAGGCTGGTTGGACTGTGGGAGGGCCAGGAGTGGCTCCACTCCTGTGCATGCTGGCTGTGCTCAGCCTCATTGCTCTGAGAGTGCAGGAAGGCCCTTTCAGGACATGGTTGAAGCAACTCACAGCAGCTAATCCAGAGCTGATGGCAGCTCCCTGCTCCCCACCTGCCTGACAGAATCAAGTAGTATGTAAAACCACCTGAGCTTTTAATGACCTCTTGCAGACACAAACTGACCATCTAACTTTGCACAATTCACTGATATTCCATTTTACTCAAGGAAATAAAAATGATAGTTTAAACCATTTCAAATATAGCTGTAAATCCCTAACAACATTAACCTTTTCTAAAGCATTAAACTGATCCTGCATGGATTCTCAAAATTGCTATTAGGAGGAGGCATGAGATACTCTCTCCTGAACTTCATGTTCCCAAGGTAAATAACAAGCCATGCTGAGTGGGCTTTATTAGCTTTCTGTCTGTGCCTGCCTGTCTCCTCCCTCTGTTCTGAGTTATCTAATACAGGCACTCGTGCTTGGCGAAGGCAGAAGTTCATGGACAGCATCACAGATGTGGGGAGGGGACTAGGGGGATACTGGGCTCCAGTGGGGGAGCAGCAGCTGCTGGGGAAGCGTGAGAAGCATGGGGCTGTGTGGCCTGTGCAGCTGAGCAGGTGCCTTTGAAGGGATCTGAGGCTCCGGTGTTCAGTTGTCAGGAGGGCTTGGCTGGAGACAGCAATAGCAGGAAGGGTTTTATGGGACTTCCGGCTTCATTTTAAAAGACTAGATATGCCAGTTTGGTGCACTGGCTGAGAGAAGGGGATGAGGACACTGGCCTCTCTTGGGCCACAGAGGATTGCTCCTAAAAGGGTAAGGTGGCCTAAAGGAAACACTTTTTTGATAACACCACAGCCCTACCCAGGCAGGAAAAAATAGATCGGGGCCTTTTGACTAAGAATATACTCCTGACATGGCACATGTATCCATGGCAGTTTAACAAGATGAATACCATAGTAAGAAAGCTGTGAAAAGGAAGACTGTAAACAAATATGAATGAACACTGGGATTTAAGGTACATTTGCAGATACCCCAAATGTTCATAATCTCACAGCCCTGTCAAAGACATCTCCAGTATTAAAAAGACTCTTGATCAAGACAGACCTTATGAAAGTAGCCTTTGCATGGAGCAATATTTCCTAAATATTATTTACCATAGGGCAAGAGAACAGGAACAGAATTGGCTAAGGATATGGGAATAGATACTAGCAGGGACTAGTCTGAGACTGGGAAAGGAGAGTGAGTGAGCAGGGTCAGAGCACTGGAACTGCAGCTTGAAGAGGTTTGCAGATGGCCTTGCTCTGACCCTCTGAAGCTTGCAGCAGAGATTTGTGTGCTGTCAGGAAAAGGAGGCAGTCAGAGCTCAGAGCAAGGCAGGGCTGAGCCCTTGAGATGCCCTTCTCTTTCTTGCTGGAAGAATCTGTACTGGATGCACAGCCCACTGGAGTGGAAATCTTGTCTGTGTAGCCCAACTGCAGCCCAGCTGTGCTGGCAGAGGTAAGAGTTGTCATAGCTCATCCCTGCCTGATCCTGCCATAGAGGTGCATGTTATCCCTGCCAACAGCAGTCACCAGACTAGGTGCAGGTGCTGCTCATGCTGATGGAGCAAACTGCTCCGCCTCTGGCATGTTTCAACACCGTCTCTCCTGACTGTGTCCCTGTGGAGCCTGGCTCTGTGTTGGACTCCAGGAGAAGGAGCTCCTTTTCTCAAGCTTGCTTTGGTCACAGTGGCACCTTCCCTGCTGCCATGCCACCCTCTGAAGCACTGGTTCTGCTCTCTACATCCGTTCATAGCACTGGCAGAGCCCCTGGTATTGTGTATCCAGCAAGGGCAGATTACTGCTGGGCTTCTTGAGTGCCATGAAGAGACATTTAGCTATGAGAAAGGACAAGTTTACATTCTGTCCTTAATGCTTGTAATTCCTACAAGCAGTAATATTGATTCCTGGGGCTGTGCTGACTATAGCACAAATGGACAACAACTGGTAGGAGGAATTTCCCAGCCCTGCAGTATTGGGTTCCTCCGAAGATGCTGAGTGATTTGTATGTTCCCAGCAGCTGCAGCCCAGTGAGACAGAGGCTTGTGAGCTGCATGTGATCAGGTATGTCCCAGCTGCAGGTTCTGTTGCAGAAGCTGAACAGGAAAGCAGCTTTGTACCATCAGTGCTCTTCGATGCTCTCCAGTTTCCTGCTGTCATAGTCCCATGCCAAGGACCCTTGAGCTATAAGAACACTTCATGTTTCCCGTCTTTTCATAGCTACAGAGCTTTCAGTAGTATAAAGTTGATTTTTATTTGAACATATTTGTCCTATTAACCTAAACCATGGGCCTGGGCTGCAGTTTGCCCCTCTGATAAACATGGATAAACATAACCAGTACTAGCTGAGAAAGGAGATATGGCAGTAAGCAAAGTGTTACAGGATAATGTTATTTTCAGAGGTGCAGCTGCTTGTGTCTGACAAATTAAAAAGAAAAACATCTGCAAGGTACACTGGGAGGAAAATACTTCAGGAGAGGTTTTATCAGGAGTTAGAGGTAATAGTCCTGTAGACACAGTCTTCTGGTGCTCTGCAAAGTATTATAATGCTAGATAATAGTGTTCAGAGAGCCGAAGTAGGCATTTGTATACATTGTGCAAGGAATGGTGTGTTATTTAAGCGTGCTTTCCTCTAAGAGTCTGTATTCCCTAATTCTCTGTCATTAAATATGAAGAGTTCTTCCAAATGAGGAGGGAGTTCAGCCTTCAATGCTTCTGGTAGGAGGGAGGGTATATGGACCATCTTCCTGTGCCTACTCCAGGCTGACACCAGCCCCTCTCACGTCATGGTTTTAACTGCACATTTTAATAATGGGGCAAAGACAAGCACAGGAAAGCTCCAACCAAACAGCACACCCAGTACTCTTGTTCCCCATAGCACACCTAGGAAACACCTCCTGGCCTTGCTGCCCTGAACAGGCTCAGCTGATGGTGGGAGCAGGTGACAGCAAATGAAGGACTCTGTCTCCTGCTGTCAGGCATGTAGTGGACATACATCTGTTCTTGAAAAGTGTATTCATGCTTTGTAATGCAAATGTATTTCTCCTGGAGATGATCTGTAATGCATCAGAGGAGAACACACTTGGGGAGGTGTGGAAGAGGTACAGTATTTCTGCCGTCTCACACCTTTCCCTAACAAGATGAGCTTCAGAGATTTACAGTCAAACAAAAGGTGAAGATGAACCTTTTGTAAGTGGTAGCACTTAAAATTCCTGCTGCTTTGGAGCTGCATGCTGAGCAGATGCTGCACGCACAGCCATTGCCCTCCTGAGATGTGGGTTTTAATTCACCTCTGTTTATGTCATCTGTTCCCCATGTGTTTGTGTTACACTGCTCAGCTCCCAAGGTGCCTGTGGACAAAATGAGCTTCTGTTTCACCTTGTGCTGCTTGTGTCTTGCTCATTCTGTCACAGGATGTTGGGCAGCACGAGCTGTGGCCAGGCTGAGCCAGACATTCCAAATCAGTCCTGCAAAGTTCTCATCTGAGGAAACTCTGTCATCTAGTTGTGCTCTTACACCTCCTGCAGCATATGGTGTACGGGTCATTGGGGAAGTTATCAACAAGTTTCCAGAGAAAAGGAGCCTTTCTGGGGGGCCAGCCTACCTTCCTGTGTGAGGGGAGCACTGACTGCAGTGATGCCTCTTCGTGGGAACCCACTTGCATGAGGAACAGATGGCATGCTCCGAGGGCTTTGGTGTGCTTGTTCTGGAGCTGGCATTGGGGGTGATATATGTAGGACTGCTTGGACAGAGGAGGAAACGCATGGGAAGCAGTAAGGAAGGCAAGCTCTGTGTTGCTCCTTGCAGAATTCTAGTCATCTGAAGACCAGAGCAGTGTGCTGCAGACATAGGTTGTCCAACTCTAGAGTAACAGTTAAGCCTGGAGACAGATGAGGTTGTGGGTACCCAAGGAGCTTCTCCTCTGGAACTGCATTAAGTCCTGTGGGACTCCAGAGAGCATGCAGAGGGGAGCTGGAGTGCCTCATAGACTCACTCCAGCTAATTCTTGGCATAATTTGTAATGGCTATAGGGCTCTTGAATCTGATTATTGCCCCAGGGGAGTGTCTTGCATGTCTTGCGCTGGAAGACTGTTGCTCATGAGCACAAGGCTGCATCTACAGCTCCGGGCTTAAAGAGTAAAAGAAAGCCATATGCTCTCACTTGTGTGCTTGTGGTGAACAGAGAAAGGATTTTTCGTAGAATTAATTCTAGTAGCAGTTGGAGGCACTCTCCAGTGTCTATGACTCATTCAGAGAGCCAGTGAAAGGATGGCACAAGCCCATATTCCAGGGATATGTCTCAGGCTGGCTGGGCTAGAGCTCTGACCCTTGTCTGCAGGACCTCAGTCCTCTACATTAGTTATGCTTCCCTGGACAAAAACAGTAAGATGTAGATGAACCTGAGATAAATACTGTTTGTATAGTCCTTAGCACTTCTTTAGCAGAAGGAAGTTAACCAATGTAGTTTATTAAATGTCTTACAGCTCTTTTTCAGTCATGGTTATCCATAGGTGACCATCTATTTCCAACATGATTGTATTGGAGGGAAGTGGCAGGGTTTGTTGCAGCAAATTCCCTCGTCTGCCAAAGAGAGGTCTAGGGCCTAGTGCTTAACATGCTGCTGCAGTACAGATACATTCTTTAAGCATCAAGAAAGAGATGTGGATTGGCTTTTTTTTTTCTTCAAAAAATGACATTTTGAAGTAGGTTAAATCTACCACTTTTCCACATTTTCTTAGAGAGAGATTTTGTCTGGCTGTTGTACGTGCTTTCCATGAGAAATTATTTATGAGCTCCTCAATCCCTCGTCTACTCTTGATGTAACAATAGTAGATCTGGAGGAATGACCGAGGTTAGTTTTATAGTCTTGCTTCAGATGTAGTGCCAAGTTATTCAGTGCTTCGTTTTGTTAGTGCCTGAACCAAGGGGCAATTTGTCTCAGCAACGTCCTTCAGATTATACCTATATACCATTTTACCAATAAGGCATGCACCTCCTGCTCCAGTCCCAGAAGAAATCAATGTTTCATTTCAGAGATGCCAGTTCTTTGCTCTCTCTCCTTTTGCCATTCCTATGAAGACAAACTTTTTAGGGAGCCTGGGAAGAAATACAGAAGAATTGTGGAAAAACCTCCCATATTTCAGCTACCACATCCTGTTCAATTATGAATCGTAAAGAAGCTTGCTGAGGGCAAGGTTTTAAGTGGTGAACATACATGAACAGGATGGGACATGCCCTTTGTTGAGGTCTGTATGGACAGGATGGGGCACACCCTTTGTTGGGGTCCCCTCCAGATGATGGGCCTAGACTGCTGCAGTCCTGGAAGGAAGTGCACAGTGTGACCATGGCATTGCTGTCTTTGCTGGACAAATGCAAGGCTGTAGCTCAGTTCCTTGCTCACAGTCAGTTATCTGTCCTGGCACTGGTGTAACTATAATGCATACTTTATTGCTTGTCAATATTTTAACCTTTCTGGCACATTATCCCCTAGGGCAACTGAGCAGCCTTAATAGTATAGCTGATAATTATCATCCTAGTGAATATAGAGTTATCACTAGGGTCCTGTATAAATCACATGAAAAAGATGACAGATTTCACTGGCTGATCATCACAAAAATGGGAAGAGGTGACAGCTTAATGGGGAAGGTAATAAAACCAACAATAAAGTAATTTATAATATAGGCAATAATTCTCAGGCTTTTCTATTTGCTTTCATGCTAATAGAAGATAAATGTCATATTAGGAATAAGACCTCAAATTTATATTAAAAATATTTGGAAAATTTCATTCAATATCAGCAATTACCAACTCAAGAAGTGGCAGCATGGGTCTTAATTACCTGTCTTAATTACCTGTATGAGGTCCTTAGAACCAAAGTGGGGAACAATACTATTTGCTTTACTTTCTTGGGGTGCTGCAAGGGTGATGTTTCTAAATGCTGAGGGCATCAGGACCTGGCCCTGTCCTTGTGCCTCAGTGGGGGGAAGCCTCCTGGCCACTGGTGGAAAGCAGGACAGCAGTCCTGGCAGGGATCCTGAATCGGGTACATCGTGGCTATTTTGGTAGGCTGCAGGTTTCACAAGAAATCCAAGCTGTCATAAGCAAAGAACAAGACTTCAGTGCAGGTGTGAGAAAGCCTGCAGCAGTACTGGAGCAGTGAGAAAGGGAGGGTGCGTTACAGAGCGGACGAGTGTGTCTAAGACACTCTCACCAGAAATATATGAAGGACTGGTGTTTGCACCTGTAGGTTACCTGTTAGTATTGCTGGTTGGTCCTCTGGACTGCATGTTATGAAAGTGCACGTGTGCAGCCTTCAGCATTTATACTCTACACTAACAAAAGGTTTGGGAGCATGAATGAGCTGTGATGGGACTGCAGAGTGTGCAGGAGTGTCCTGGGGAACGGCCACAGCTCCCTGGGTGAGACCAGAGTAACAAGCAGCTGAGAGAGCGGGAGAGGGGGAGGCTGCCAGCCCAGCTCTCGGCGGGAGCCTGGGTGATCGAGGGAGGGACCGGTGCTGGGGCTACAGGTGCTGTGGGCACTGTGGTGTGTTGACTGGGCTGAGCAGGTGAAGACTGGCATGGTGTCCCCCAGCAAAGTGCGGTTGCTGCCTGGGCATCATCCTGTGCACTGCCTACCTGTGGAGCCAGTGCTGCCATGGCTGGGAGAGCAGGAACAGCTCTTCTCAGTCAGCAACCTGGGCTGGCCTGGCTCTGGATGGTCTCCTCAGCAGTGATTAATGTGAGGATGTCTCTGGGATGCAAGCTGGGGAAGGGAGAGCAGTGGAAAATGTATTTGTGTCTGTGCTTAACATTCACAGTGCATTCTCTTGCATTTCTTCTAAACAAGCACTATGAGGTCTGAGCCCCAGTACCTCTAATCTAGGGAGGGCCTTATTGATCAGGTCTTGCTATTCGGTCCCCTGAGCTGCCTTGTGATGCACAAAAGGAATAAATTGCTCCTTATACTTTCAAGAGTCAGAATGTTTTTAGTGTATGTAGACCCGTATGATAAATACAGAGGCACAGCTGGGATGAGAATAGCAAAAAGCAGAGGGACAATTAACAGCTGGAACAGCACAAACTAGTTCCCAAGCCCAAGCCCTGAAGGGACACGATACATTCATCATGCTGCTCTCTGGGCTGATACTGCAGCTCTGGGGTTCGTGTTATTGAATTACAGTCTCTAGAAAATATTGTTTGGGGAATGTTGAGGAGAACTGGTAAACAATATGGTAGAAGGTGACAGATAAGTTTGCAGCTTCATATAGGTCTTTCATAATAAAAAGAGCCATGCGGGGTTTTCCCCTCTCTGCCTGCCTGTCAGAGCTGGCAGCAGGCTGGCTGCCAGGCTTCAGTGGGGGATGGCAGGGCCAGCAGCCATTGAACTTGCTTCCTTCTGATGAATATTTTCTTCAAAATATTATTTTGTTACTGTGTGAAGCACCAACAATGGCTGATAAATTTCAAGCTTAATGAAGCACCATCTGTGATTCAGCTGCTGTAGATAACAACATATAGAAGGATCTTAATGCTGAATTTGGACTCAGTCTAACCTGGACACCCCTTCTGGACTCTCCTGCCTTCAAGTGTGGTGTTACAGAAGATGACACAGAGGCTCGCAGCTCAGAGCTGCTGCCCACATAATCTGGGCACAGCTGGTGATCAGGAGCTGCACTTCAGCTGCATGGAGGTGTGGAAGATAGAGGCAGCCAGGATCTGCTTTGTAAGATGTTCTCCTTTCTATCCCCTTTCTTCACAGGAATTTATTCACAAGACTTTAATCTAGGATGACCCTTCATTTCTACAAACCTGCTGACGAATGATGGCAGTGTCCCCTGAGTCAAGCTCACAACATGCTCAGGAACTGCCTGCCTCTGGAGCATCCTGCATCATGGCCCCAGGGGCCCTGAGTGCAGGGCGGACCTGTGAACCAACAGTAAAGCACACACCAAGGTAAGGAAGGGGGAATCCTGTGTTCTCACTCAAATGCCACATCCTTCTGGCAGCACAAACTAGGTACTTGCTTGCTTCGTTGATTAAATGGGGGACTCCCACAGCTATGGTAACCAGTGGTGTCCGTGCATAGCGGGTGAACAGGGGATGACTAGTCAGGTTTTCTCTGTGTGATGATGAAAGGGGAAGTTTTAAGGTGGTTTGCTATCAGTTTAAAAATGCCATGAGAATCTTGAAGACACAAAAAGACACACAAGAGCTGAAGATCTACAGCAGGAGTATGCTGCTTCTAGATGGATTTTCCTGCACATGGAGTGAGCACTCCCGGCAGCACAGGAGCACATGATGCCCACCTGGATTTCTGGTAAGGATGCATCAGATGCTTTCTGCAGAAGATGTGGGATTTAAGGGTATTCCATCCTTGCTTATGTGCCACCCTCACACCCAGGGAACATGGGTGGTAACTGGCATGGCATTAGAAATACTGCTCAAGGAATCCTGACGGCATGGGAGATACTGAGCCAGGGAGCTCCGAGTCACCTGCTCAGTGAGCTTCTGCTCAGCTTAGAGTTTCTGGGTCCTCATGGCATCAGAGTGGCAGAGTGTGGGTCCACCTGCCCAGGCTGGCCAGCTGCCAGAGGGGAGCTGTTGTGGAGGAGAGCCAGGCACCCAGGCAGCTGTGGTACCCCAGCAGTGGCCAGCCAGGGTTGTTCTGGGGGGCTGCGGTGGTGCAGCTGCTTCCCCTCCAGCTGACTAAGGCAGCAGCTGCTATGGGCTCTGCTTCCACTCCAGAGTAGTATTGTGATTACAAGACAAACATAAAGTCACAGAAACAGAAACATCATCAAAACCTAAAGTAAAGTATTCAGCTCATAAAAAATGTGCCACCTGAACAAACAGAAGAGTTACGGCTTTCCATTCTCCCTCTTGGAGCCCAGGGGAGAGTGTGCTGCTATAGCAGAAGCCTGAGGAGCCAACAATGGCCAAAGCAGAGGATTTCGCTACCCCTGGAGAAGCTCTTTCACATTTATTTGTCATATGTTTGTATTTAATGCACTGATTAGGGCCAGGACTTGTAGACAGCCACTGACTGTGCACGTGAATTGGTGTAAACGTTATGTACGACCGTCGTCAGCTCTGCTCCCCAGGAAGACTGATACACAGAATGAATCTTCTCAAGCTGCTTCTGAAAAGATTCACGGCACTGCAGTGAAAGTTGCTTCTAATGGGAACCTCTGTGTACTGGTGTCAGCATATATTTTATTCCTTATGACTACAAGGGCTGGTTAGGTCATGAGCCTCCCACTGAAATGGACCTCATACAATTGCCAGATAATTGGTTCTTTTCCTTGTAGGCTGATGAAGTTATGGTTCACCCCTGGCTCCCCCAAGAGCAGGCACAGCACCATGGGCTGCTTATCTCTCATCCAGGTGCTCAGCCTGTCTTTCCACCTGACATGGCCAGAGGGGAAGCCCCAAGAGTAGAGGGCAGGGAGCAGCTGCTGAGCGTGGATTTGACCATGGGCTTGCTGCCTGAGCCAGCAGTGGGGCTGGAGGACTGGGAAGGTTTGTAGGGTGGTGGTGCAGGCTGGGGGTGGTGTGGCAGATTCAGGTGCAGAGTGATGCTGGAATCAGATCACTGTGAGCATTGGTCCTTGACAGGTGCTGTAGACCAGCTGTCTGGCCTTTGTCCCTGGGACCAGGTACTCATCTGCTGCTGTGGCATGTCACAGCTGCTGCTAGTGCTAGTGCTGCAGCTCCGGCAGAGAACATGTCAAACCCTTCGAATCTTGTCCTGATGGAATCTGGCTGCAGTTGAAGGCTCAGGAAACCTTGGGAAAGAGCCCTTTGCTTGCCTCCCTGTCTGATTTGATCTTACCAAGGGGCCGTGACTGATCTTGAAAATCTCCCTGCTCCCAAGTGAGCAATCACAGAGAAGCACCATATATCCATCTTCCTCCTTTGGTCTTGTCCTGCTTTGGATACTGACTCTCTCCTCCAACACAGCTCCTCTCTCTTCTGCTAGACCTTGGTGTGCAAACATGTGGCTCCTCTATGCTGGCACTTCAGAGTGGGATTGTGCAGTGTTGCTGCTTGGAGCCATACTGTTGCTTGCTCCTCTTCTCCTCCTTTCAGGTTTGTACAGCATCTGCACCCAGTGTGAGAAGAATACGGGGGTGAAGCGGCGTAGGGTGGTGGGAATGCTGCCATTGGGAAGGCCATGTATGCCAGAAATATCTTTACCTCAGAAATATCCTAAAAGAACTGAGTCTGCCAATCAAACACTCCACAAACAAAGATTAATGGGCACCCCTCATGCTGAGCCACAGCTCTCTGTTTATTGCATTTTAACATTGTCAACAGTGCCTGCTGAGGTGCTTGCCGTGCTCTGCTGACCTCCGCTGTTTTGGATGGCATATGAATTGATTGTGGTGGAAAGAACTTCACTGGAATAAAATGAACTTCTCAATTATTGCCACACAAATAATCTCTGTGTTCCAGTAATGCCCCCCAAGGAGCACTTCCAAAACCCTGAGTTCCTTTAGGACCTTTCTGATGGAAAATTCTTCTTATTTCTGTAGTTTGGCTTTTGGGATGGCTCATTTACTTTACTGGGCACCCTGTGGCAGCAGCACTGTCCAGGACTGCTGGCACCTTCTGGAGACATCTCCCCAAAAGGTGTCAAGCACCTAAAAGCTGAGAGTGCTTGGGATTATCCCTTCTAAGGCCTCTTCCTTGTGCTGCCAGTTGCAGTGCTCCGGAATATAAAACATGGAAATAATGAAGTAGAATAATTAGCTAATGTTTGCACAGGACCTGGAAAATATAAAGAACTATATAATTGATAGGTACAGTAGATTAATTAGTTAATGTTTACCCAGTGCTTTGAAAATGTAAAGGCAGCATAGCAGCACTAAGTATTATAATTAATAAAGTTTTCACTATTTGTAAGATTTGTTTTGGACAACAACAACATCAAGAGTTCAGTTTTCTGGTTTGGGTCTGCAGGAGGGAATGATGAGGGGTGCGATGTGACCTCCAGGGATGCCACTGCAGGCAGGACAGGCTGCGGAGCGTGAATGACACGGTCACAGCCACGGCCATGGAGCGGGGCCTGCTGGGGTCTGGCCATGCTTTGTGCTGCCGGTGACGGTGGCTGAGTGCCAGACTTGTGCCTGCAGGAGCAAACTGCAAGGAAAGTGGTGATCTGTGTAGAAGATTCCTGAGCAATCTTAGCAGGAAATTCCAGGGGCAAAAAAGTCTTTGTATTGTGTTGGTGCCTGTTACTCCTTCTGTGTTTCCTCCAAACTCCTCTGGACAGTGTGAGGGCTGGTTCTCAGCACAGTGATGCACTGAGTGACTGTGTCCTGCTGCAGACACTCAGAGGGGGTACATGAGGGCTGGGGGGCATAGGGCAGGGGATGGGGTGCAGCAGACTCGGTGTCTTGCTGGACAACAGTCCCATTGCTGCTCCCATGCCTATTGTCTAGACAAGCATATGAACTCTTCCCTTGGGGCTCCAGGAAACCCTGCATTTGGCATGTGTCCAAGGGTGGTTTGTGTTTGCACTGTGGCTGTTTGGGCAAGGGAGAATGAGGATTATTGCCTGGTGCAGTCAGCTGTACATAAAAACACGTTGTGCTGTTAAAGGGCCCTACATAAGAATAACAGTTGCAGCTCCTTTGTCTCTTTTATCTGTCTGTGGCAGCTGCTAAGGGCACGTTTTGGTTCCACACTTGGGTGTCACTGACATGCAGTTGTTCTTGTGCAGATCTGCAGTATGTGAAACCCTTGAGTGCAGGCATTTCCTGGAGACCAGTGTGAATAGCTGGAAAAGGCTGAAGGAACTCCTAGGAACTCTGAGGACCTCTATGCACATACAGTTCAGTGCAATAAGAAATACCACTGCCTCACACTAACAAATGCTGCAGAAGCAATTCAGCAGTTCCTGTATTATTCTTAGAATAACTTCTGGTTCTTACTTTTTAAACTGCAAAGGAGGCAAAGTACTATCATCCATTCATTAACAAGTTGCTCTTTTACCCTCAGCCTGAACATTGCAGCCTCAGTGTGCTCCTGCCCTGGATCAGGGAGATGTGAAAAATACCCAGTATTTATTAGCATGTAGAAACTACTCTGTCTGAGGATTTATTTGGGTAAATAGTGAGAGCAGGATTTCCCATGCTTGTTCAACAAGTTAATTCACTTGGAATTCTGTCTCCTAGACATATACTCCTGCACTGTTCCTAATGATCTGGGTCAGTAAGCAGAAGGCACTCCTCTTCCCATGCTCATGAACTTGGAGGGAGGTGATGACATGACATTGGTCACTTTTGGAGACTTCTTCACAAACACTGTGAATCTGATGCAGTAACTGGGATTGTGTGTTAATCACACCCAGTCTTTAATGAGCTAAAGTAGTAGGCAAGCCAGGAGATGCAGTGGAGGGGAGGTTTGGAGTGTTGAGCCAGTGGCCACGGGAGGGAACAGCTTCAGAGGGAGAACACCAGGTCTGTATCACACCACCACTGACTGCCATGTGAGTGCAGAAGCACAAAGAGAAGGAGGAAGAATCTGGTCCTAAATGAACAGGAAATTTGGAGCCTCCCAAGGTTCACTGCCCACCCTGCTCCATTCCCAGTTTGCTCTGATCGTCTCTTCCTTTTCTTGCTAGCCATTGTGCTGGTCCTCATGTGTAGGACTGCAGGTCTCTGCAGAGCAGGACATACAGAGCCTCTGGGATGCTCTGCTCCAGTTCCAGGGGTAGGACTGTGGTCTTCTGTCCACTGGCAGCTGTGTGGTGCTGTCACTCTGGCGGCTCCCTCCCAGTGCTGCATGCCCAGGCATCAGTCTCTGTGTGGAGAGGTGCCAAAAGCCGTGCTCGTGACACTGATGCTCTGGGAGATAAATGGGAGGGGGAACAACATTACTTTGCTGAGCATGTAAGGAACATTTCACATCCAGGCAGTACTGAGCTGCAGGGCCATGGTCTGACCCTGCACTACTGCATCCTTCCTGAGGGGTTGAGGAGCTGCCTCGCAGGCTGTGCCAGTGCCTGTGCCTGGGAGAAGCTTTGTGGGAGAAGGCTCAAGGACGTGAGAGGGCTGTGAGTTTGGGCAGCCGTCCTTGCCACATGGTGGGCTGTGCTTGTTCGTGGTCTCTGTGCTCACAGGACCATGAGGTTTTCTGTCATCAACACCTTGGTGAAAACAGGCTTTGTGAAATAGCCAGGAGGTGAAAGCACAGAACTTGCCTCGTAGCTACTATCTTGGGTTTATTCCATCAGTTTGTTCCTCAGGATCAGTGAACAGAGGTGTGCAGGAGGACTGAAGTGGGGAGGGAAGCAGAATGCCAGGTGCAGGAGGCATGGAGCATGCACGTGGCCCCAGCCCTGCTGCACTGGGAATGCTCTGTAATGCCTGCCTGCCAGGCAA
This sequence comes from Myiotriccus ornatus, assembly GCA_036023395.1. Taxonomy (NCBI): domain Eukaryota; kingdom Metazoa; phylum Chordata; class Aves; order Passeriformes; family Tyrannidae; genus Myiotriccus; species Myiotriccus ornatus. The sequence continues at coordinate 16,121,617 of JAYRBT010000033.1, read as the reverse complement.
GAGGGAATGACTTCAAAGAACGTCTTTATTAGGGTACACTACTTAGCATCAAAGAAATGTCAGGGCTGCTCTATACTGAGTCCCTGCCTACAGCACTGAAGTAGCTGTCATTCAGCAGTCTGAGTACAAACCACAACCACTGGCAGAGTCCTGAAAAAATTTATTTTTCCACATCTAATTGCCCTTTTTGCTTTGTAAACATAAAGGTTGAAGCTTAAACTCTGACAGCTCCAGTAGCCTTTTTCTTATCTCCTTAAAAAAAATGACATTCAGCTTGTTAGACTTTTCTTTTACTGCAGCCTGAAATCTCACAAAATCTGCAGAACTCTCTTTTAAAGATCATTGAAGCATTTCAGTACTCACTTTGGGAAAAACCCTTCAGCTCACAAGAAGACAAAAGCTGGTGCCTGAAGAGCCAAGACCTTTCCCTATAGCAATACAGGATAAAAATGCTTGTCCAAAAGAGGCAGAGCAAGCAATCAGCATTCCACCTTTCCCTGGGAGCAGATTAAAGCATGCTTATCCGCTCTGGTTATTGTTCCAGAAAGAAATGAAAGACCAAAGATGGGAAAAAACGAAAAGCAAACATTAAAAAGCAGAACTGGATGTATCATAGTAGCCTGAAAACTTCTTAAGTTCAGTTTCTTCAGTGAAGTGCAGCCTCCCTGCTCTGAAGGAGGCTCTCCCGAGGTGAGGGGCTGCACTGCCTCCCGGCCTGTGCTCTGCCTCCTCTGAGAGCAGCATGCTTGCAGGAGCCTCTTCTGGGTCAGGGCTTTGCACTGCTCCTGCTGCAGCCATTCACCATTAGAGATGCACATCCTGGATCGCTTCAACCGCAGAGAAGTGGTTTTAGAGCTACAGCTCTTGAAGAAAGTGCCTCTGTTTTCGGGGACGTGCTTTCTGTTCCCTCCATCTGACATGAAAACAGGGCTGTTGTATCACCACTGCTGTCTCTGCAGAGACACTTCTGGCTTGGGCTCAACTTCACATATGCCTGCAGGAAATGGGGACCAGAAACTGGCCCTTCCCCCAGCCCCCAGACCACACTCCTGCTCCCTGCACAGCACAGGCACTGTCCACATCCCTGTCCCTGCAACCAGCCTGGCCTGAGCCCAGCTACACCCAGTTTATGGAGCTGTGTCTGTTAACGAGTGACAGGACGGTCAGCTTGTCTGGAGCGTCAGATCCTCCTCAGCACATCCAGTCTGCTGGAGCAGTGGCTCTAATGGGCTGTGGGGCTGGGCTGCAGATAGAGGCATTTTTCCTGCCTGTCCTCCCTGATACTCTCTGCCTTTTGCTGTGATCCATGAGGGTGTGCTGTGATTCTGGAGTTAGCCCTTCATCTTACTCAAATGCAACATGCTTTCTGTTTCCTTAAGTACTGGCTGTGTTGACTGTGTCTTGGCGAAGAACAGCACAGGAGATTCATGTTTGCTGGTGGGAGGCTGTAGGTGTGATCCACCACCAGGTGTTTTATGGTGCCTCTGTTGCTGCGGTTCCCTGAGTGCTGAAGTTGGCTGAAACAAGGCTGTTTCAGAAACAACTAAAGCTTCTTACATACAGAACAGAAATGCAGCAAAATCCTCGAAACACCTTTTGAGCAAATCCTTTGATTCAAACTGGAAGCTTGAAATGACAAATGGAAGAGAAGTTTCAGGACAGTCTATATCTGTTACAGATCCCCATTGTCATCAATAAGGAAACAACCATGACTGGCAAACTCTTATTACCATTTCCTGTGCAGAGCTGAGCACAGGCAGGGCTGTGCTTTGTGCTGCTCAAGGAATAGCTGTCACACTGTTACAGCAAATATGTCTCTGTTAAGTTTTTCACGTTTTTTATCTTCCAGTTTGCCCAGAATTAAATTTGATGTTATTTAGGTGGGGCTTTCCATAAGGTGTTGGAAGAGGACAGTTCTGCAGCAGGCCAGGTCCAGAGAAGAGAATAGAGCTGAGGAAGGATCTGGAGCACAAGTCTGATGAGGAGCAGCTGAGGGAGCTGGGGGTGCTCAGCCTGGAGAAAAGGAGGTCGGGGGGGACCTTCTTGCTCTCTCCAGCTCCCTGATGGGAGGGTAGAACCACGTGGGGGTCAAGGGACAGGAAAAGAGGAAGCGGCCTCAAGTTGCACAGAGGGGGTTTAGATGGGATTTAGGAAAGTAGGAAAAATTTCTTCATGGAAAGTGTTGTTCAGCCCTGACACAAACTGCCTAGGGCAGTGGTGCAGTTACCATCACTGGAAGGATTTAAAACGTGTGGATGTGGCATTTGGGGACGGGTTAGTGGGGGTCTGGGCAATGCTGGGGGAATGGTTGGACTCGATGGTCTTAGAGGCCTTTTTTAACCTCAGTCATTCTGTGATTCTATGACTCCAAGAGGGATGTCACAGTAACTAGCAGAAAAATGTTGTTCCTTGGCATTCACTATTTAGCCCAATAATGAAGTGACGAACTCATTATGGAGTTAAATCTTTGCACAGAGAATTGTCCTGGGGTCAGTTCCCTAGTACATCTGGAGCATCTACATCACTAATGGCTGTGGCTGTTCAGATGCTCCTGGGATAACAAGATTTGGAAAGGAAATAAACACAGCAAATGTGTTTGAACAAGAGATGCTCTCATGGCTCAGTCCCAGCCAACAACTCAGTCCCACACAGCTACTTGCTCACTCCCCCACCTCAGTGAGATAGAGAGGAGAATCAGAAGGAGGTGATTTTTTTCTGTGGGTTGAAGTCAGTCATGGCTAGGCTTTGCGAACGAAGATTTGAGAAGGGCTCTACCCATGCTTGCTACAAGCGCGCTGATGGGGTTGAAGTATGAACAGTTTAATAATTAAAATTCAGTAAAATATACTACTGCTATGCTGAAGTTCAGTAGAGCAGACTTTAGCCTCTTCAGGGATCTGCTGTCATTGTCCTTTCCACAGAACATCTTCCATGCTTTCCCAGAGATGAAGCTTTTCTATCCAGTGCGTGTTTTAGTTCCTGCACTCTGGGATTCACACATAGCACTTGGTTCCTGTCTCTGCTGGAGGCTTTAGTTTTGCTCCTGTGAATGTGTTTGACTGCTTCCTGGCCTGACATTTTCCATACTGTTTGATAGTGGATGTGAATTTAACCAGAGGTGTATGGGTGCAAGTGGAGGAACCTTGTGTAGGTGCTCCCTAGTTTTCACTGGACCACAACACTTGCCTCTTTCGTTAGCCTTGTTTTAGCTGCCTGCTCCTGCGCTTCTCCCTCAGGGCATCAGACACTTCATTTCTCTCTTGCAGCGCTCAGCTGATAAGCATTTTCGCTCTTCATCAGACAGCCGTGTGTGCTTGTCAGCTGCCAGCCGGCTGATCATGATTCGATTGTAGTTGTGATAGTGGTTTCCTATCTTTCAGGCCTGAACAGATGGTGTGCTGCTCCCAGCATAAACTTTGACTTTCACAGTGCTCCATGACTTGGCCAAATGGCAGTTGTGGAATCTGCACATGTGAAGCTTTTGAAGGGGACCCTTGCAAGGGAGAGGTGCAATTGTGTCCTCTAAGGACCTGGCAAAGTTGTATCCACTTCAGAGGAGTGCTGGAATGCTTCTGTTTGTTGGATGCAGTCCTCCAAACTACACTTCTGTTCCCCATTTCTTAAGTCAGTTGCTGACTATACTCTCAGTATCGTATTTAGGCTTGATGTTTTAGAGAACAACTACTGTTATGTCTGGTAAAAGATGCTACTTTTGAATTTTATGTTACAGGATCAATAAGGGCAAAAGACAGGCCTGATAATGGATTTGCTCCCAGGATTTCCAGACTTCCTTTTTACTGGGACAGTTTTCCTTTCTAACACATTAAATTTTCCTATCTAGCTGCTGTACAGGGTAACCTGATGTGGCTCCTTCTGTCCTTGCCATATTTGGTCTTGCATGAGTGACAGGAGCTTCCTGTGACTGAGGTGCCGAGGAGGTGTGAGGGTCTGGTGGTGATGGAGCTGTCAGAAAGGGGCTCCTCTGCACACTTCAGCAGACTTGGCAGCATCCTGACTGCCGTGAAATGAATGATCATCAAACGTGGCCACTGCCTGCCAAAAAGTAACACCTCTCATGCACCTCATCCTTCAACAAAACAGCTCCTTCTCATGAAATAATCAGCTTTCGTCTCTTCATTTATTGCATTGCATGAGAACAACTGGCAGCCTGCTCACATGTGCCAATTTATTAACTACATCTCATTTACTAACTGGTAACAAATTCTTCTTGTTTGTAGCTGCCAGATACAAATGAGGCTGGGCTTCAGAGCGGCCCAGGTGCCAGGTAGCTTCCTTGTCCTTCCTAGCCCATCTGTCCTTGTGTCAATGGCCGTGTCACTCTGCAAGTAATAAACCTCTCTTCTGATGGTCTCTAACCATGAGCAGGTTGCTGAGCCCAGCTTAAGGAATACAGGAGGAAGACCTCACAGAGATCCATCTCTGTGTTGAGCTGGAAGAGATCTGTTCCAGCACGGAGGAACATATCACCTGCACTGGCAATTGTTTCTTCCAAACTGTGTGCCCTGCCCAAATGACAAAGGGGACAGTCTTGGAGCAGGCCACTTCTGAAGGGCAGCCATCAGCCATGGCCTGTTGCCTGTCCTGACACACATCTCTGTAGTGACACAACAATGGGAAGAACAATGCCCTGTGAGCTGTGAGTGAGGCACAACAAGGCTTGCCCCCATTACACACACTTCTGATCAGGACCACCCCCTCCACTGCCTGCCACAGCGGCAGGACAGCTCCTGTCCTCAGGACAGACTGCAGAGCAAACGGGACACGCAGGCCCCATGCGGAGGCTGAGGGAGAAGGGGCATCTATCTGCAGGTCTCCATCCTTGCAGGGCTTGACAGAGTGCCCAGGCTGCTTGCTTTCCTTAGCCCTTCCTCTAGCTCTCCCATTGATAATTTTCCATGGGTACACCCTGTTGGCTCAGCATTTCCAGCTGCTCTGTGGGGTAGCAGCTTGGGCGCTCTCTGCTCCCCTTAGGTCCTGTGCCTACGTACAGTTCCCTGACAGGGAGTAAAGTGACCTTCCTAAAACAGCCCGGTTCTTATTCCTCAGGACAGGATCACTGTGCTGGCACTCACTCTCTGCCAGGAAACCGCCCCCGTCCAGAACACAGTGGTGCCTCTTGGCAGAGGCTTTGGCAGGATGCCAAAAGAAAGGTTGAGTTTTGAAATCTCCAGGCAGCACCAGTCTGCAGAGAGTGTTGGCATCTTCTTCATACCTGTCTCCAGGTTTAATAGTTTCTCCCAAGCAGGAAAAATAACAATAAAGATAATTCTTTTAAAACTGATTATCTGAGAGTACAGATACCCAGCTTTATGCTGCTGGGTAAATCAAACTAACTACTTGAGAGTTAAATTGTCTGACCATAAAGTGGATTCAATAAGTGTAAAACAAAACTAATTGTTTCTCTTCCATACAAATTTAAAAATACTATAAAATGTGATCAATGCAAATAAAAAGCATTGAGTAGGTTAAGTGTCAAGAATCTATAAATGAAAAAAATGTGCTCTCTTGCAGGAATTGAAAACTGGGTAGGCTTCCATCTCTGTACTGACCATCCCAGGATGCAGACCCAGTCCAAACATGCTGGCATCCGTGTCATGTGCTGTGTGTGTGTCACTAGTGACTTGTCCCTTGGTCTTTGTAGTTTCTATATTTACACAGGTTGAAGCTGTTGGTGGGATGATACGTGACTCTTGGGGACACTGTGCTTAGGCAGCAACCAGGTGAAACACAGTGAGCACAATGCCGGCCAGCAGCCCTCACCTGTGCAGGGTCTGCCATGGCAAAAAGGCACCTGGCACCTCCCAGAGACCCAAACACAGACCCTGTCCCACAGCTGATGCCAGGCTTGGGGTGCACCCAGAGCACCAGGACTTCTGCTGCTTGGGCTCTGCTGCACCCCTGCCTCCTTCCCTTCCCACTACGGAGCGGTGGCATGGCTGGCACTCCATGTCCTCACCCACAGGAGCCCCCTTTTCTGAGCTCTGCAAAATCACCTTGGATCCCAAATAGCCACCTGCTGATGATTTATGCATGGCCCTCCCAGGTCTTGTCAGAGGGCTGAGGCACTGCCTGGGGCTCCACAGCTCCCTCCATACAGACCAGCTTCAGCTGGGATGGGAAGGAGCACCATGTCAGCACCTGGGCCTGTCTGGGGCGGTCTGTGCCAAGAGCCCCTTCAGCTGAGGGGAATTGCCAAGGCAGCTATCTGGTGAAGGAGGCTGCCAGGAACGAGCCACAGCTCTGCCACAGCATCCTGACAGGGGTTCAGGGAGAACAGAATGCAATCAGCAAACTGAAACCTTTTATATGAATGCATGGCAAGGACTCCTGTGAGAGGCTGGCATGGGCTGTAGTTATAGTGATGGCTGGAGTGTGGTTGGGGTTGCTACAATTGCTGCTCATGCAAGAGCTGTTACCTCCCTCTAATCTCCAGCTTGCCAAGAGCTGACAGCTTTTCTGAATGGCATTGCCTCAGTTTCCCCATGTGAATGTCCAGCTTGGATAAGACATGGAGGAAAGCATCTGCATCTTGGCAGAGCAGAGAGATTGGGAGGAGGGAAAGGAAAGGAGAAGCCTGAGACTTCTGGGAAACTAAAGGATGATATTCAAGCACACAGAGTTCCTGCTGTGGAAATTGTCTGAGTTGGGCTGGGAGAGAGAAATACCAAAGCTGGAGATGAGGAAGAAGAGCTGTTATAACCCTTCTCCCAGCCCAGGGCTCCTCACCAGCAGTGCTAGGGCTTCAGGGGTTCGCTTGGAGGGTAGGAGTTGCAGCCGTTCCTCACAGCTTCCTTCCCATTGCAGCTCCGAAGTCAGAAGTGCTGGAGCACCCTCCAGGGATGTGGAACCCTAGGGGCACTTGGGCCCTCAGGGTGGGCATGCCCCTGCTGCCCTGCATGGGGCTGGAGACAGCCCTGCCCGGGGGGCTGGGGACCTAGGATCCCCCTCTGGCCCTGCAGGGGCTGCAGGCGGGATCCATGGAGGAAGCACTCGGCTTTCAGTGAGCTTTGCGTTGACTGCTGCAGCACGTTCGTGGAGGTCTCTGACATCCCAGGAAGGATGGGGCATGGAGGGGGCTGGGGCCCCCGAGCCAGGGATAGTCCCTCTCCTGCACAGGAGGGAGGAGCAGAGGAGCCCTGCGGAGACGCAATGGGTACCTGTGACCTGGGGTGGCAGTCGTGCTGGTTTGTCTTCTGCTGCTGCACCATCAGCTTCTGCCTCTGAATTTCCAGTAGAAGCACATCTGGGAGCCTCTTGCTGTGCCAGGCACCCTGGAGAGCCTGTTTCCCCTCACGTTTCTCCCTTCTCCCCAGATTTTGAGGTTAAGTTCCAGTATCTCATAAAACATGGTCATGACATAATTTCAGCCTGCAGAAAGCCCTTTCCATGGAAGGGCCAGGATTCATACAAATCGCTGCTCTAAATCTCCAGCTACAATAAGGAAACTTCATATGCTGACAGTTAATTTGAAAAATACCTAGTATAGCTTAAATAATTATTCAGTGCAGACAAATGGAAAGGAGAGCATCAGTATGCTGCATTATAGTAAATTACACTTGCAACTTGCTGGGCAGTAGCAGCAGCACAAACAAAGGACTCTACCACGGCCTGGGGAAGGACAATCCACCTGAGGAGTCACTGCAGGACCAGGTGCTCCAGGCCCTGTCAGGTGCTCCTGGTGTTGAGGAGCAGGCTAAGGAGAGGTGAGAACCCTCTGCAAGCCCAGTTAATACAGTGTTGTTGAACCTGATGGAGTAAAGGATCCCTTTATTCTTCTGCCTGTCCCACATGGGGCTGGTGCTGCAGGGAGCTGGCAGGGGCTGTGAGCTGAGGGGCATCACTGCCCAGCAGGAGTGGTGGGGACAGGAGAGGAGTGGGTGACCCACACAGGCTCTCTGGGCAGCACCTCCCAGAGGTGTGTGTCACCTGCCTACACTGCCGGTGCCTCCCAGCAGGGTGTGGGGGCTCTCATCACGCGGGGCTCACTTGAGGTTTTGTCCTGCTGCCTGTGCCCCCTAGAAGGGTGCAGGGGCTCTCAGCGTGCTGGCAAAGGCTGGGTTCACATGCAGTCTCATACTGCAGGCTGGCAGAGGGATTGGGCTGTTGCTGCAGCCTGGAAAGAAGCGTAAAAGAGCGTGGGGAGGCACATGGCTCCCTGTGAGTGGAACAGGCTCCCAGCATCAAGGACATTGCTCTGCCATGAGCAAAGCCTGTTCCCTTCTGGAGCTGCTCCTGCAGCATGTTCCCAGGCTGATGTCGTGGGTTTTGTAAGTGTAGCTCTCAGTCTTTACTTTCTTTGAGCTCCGTGATCAGTGATTGCTTACGGGTTTTTGCTTTGCTTTATATGCTCAGTGGTGTTTGGGAAAGTGTGCGGATCCCCTCCATGAGCTCTGACAGATTACAAGGGCTGCACTTGACTGAGCTACTGGTGTTCGACCGTGTCAGCTGCACAGTAGCAGGGCTGCAGAGACGCGCCTTGGCATAACAGAGGATAAACACCGCGGCAGAGATGGAAGTGGCAATAAAAAGTAAAACGTGGAGTGCCTGCCCTTTAAAATATATTAAGCAGTTTATAAATAAGCTCCGTATTTTTAGGATGTATGTGGAATTTTTCAGCCTGTAGTCCTTGAAGAATCTGACCTTGAAGAAAAGAAATGCATCTATGAGCAGCCTTCAAAATGTTCTGAGAATGGTCAGGCAGGACAGTCACTCTTGCTTATTATTTCAGCAGTAGATGGTGTGTTAGGCTGGTGTGGCTGGGAAGCAACTCAAGCTCCAGCCTTTTCTTCTCAAATAACCTCAGTGGCAGTCAGAGGCAGAAAACTTGGGGCTAAAAATACCAAGTGTCTGGTGCGATTTCCAGGGATCTGTCACTCCTGGCAGTTGGGACAGTCTTGGCTGGGTGACTCGTGTGCTGGTTCTGACAGCCAAGCTCTGAGGGTGTGAAGCTGAACCAGACAGGAGTGTGCAGCCTGGTTCCCACCGCCTCACTTGGCTGCCATGTACTGCAAAACTCCTGCCTGGTGAGCTGAGCTGTGCAGGTCTGCTGTGCCAGTGAGGCTCCTGCCTGCACCCTCCTCCTGGTAGCGCATCTTCCAGGATGTGGGGGCCTGGGCTGTGCTGTACTTCCTCTCCAAATGTGGTTGGGGCATGTATCTCCCACCTCTCGTGGCAGGGCTGCAGCCTTTTGGGGTAAGTAGGACTCTGCTGATACTGGAGCTGTTCTCCTTTGTGTTGGGTACTCAGCTTTTCCATGGGGAGAAGGGAAGAGCTCGTAAGCAAGGGACACTGTGGGGAGCGGGGAGAGGTGGGTTTTGGTCTTTGTTCTGGTGAATGCTGAGGAGTCAGATGCTTTCTCTGGACAGATAGAAGTTCTGGCCCAAACTGTCAAAGGCTGCTACTGATTTAGGATGGTTCTGTTTTCAGGCAGCCTGGGGTGAGATCCAGGTCTTGTCTTCTGGTGCAATAGCTCAGTCTTTCTAAAGGATGAATGGCATCCTCCCAGTCTCTCTTTCTGGACAATGTGGAAAACAGTGGCCCTGCAGATTCCTTTAAGGGTACTGAGCAAGCAGAGCTGTGAGGTGAGCCGTAGCCTTCCTATTTTAAATCTGTTCTTAGAGAAAACACAGATGATTCCCTGTGTGGAGGAATAACCAGCAAATCGATCCCTGTGCGTGCTGATGCAGGGAGCCAGAAGCTCCATGTGCTTTGAGCTCTGGCCAAGAAAATGTAAACAGACTTCAGTTTTACGTCTGACCAAGGGATGTAAACCAAGCACTTGTTGAAGCCTTTTAAATATATTGACATTTTACAATCCATCAAGGCCTTTATTGTATTTTGAGTAAGTTGTTCTATATGTAAATACCAGTTAATGTTGAAATTGTTTATAGCCAAATTGTCTCTTTATGCAAATTGTGTTCCAGCATCCCAGAGCTTCTATTGTAGAATAAACGTCTGTTTTATTTAATGCTGGAAATGTTTCCTTTGGCTGCTGTGGCTCTCACTGACAGCATGGCTCTGCAGTGCTGCTGGTGTGGGGGCTAGTGCCCGCCTCCTCCTAGGGCAGGGAGGTGTGACAGCTGCTCCAAGTGCTCCTGCTGTGAAGGTGGCTCCCTGAAGCAGGTTGCCTGGGATGGTGTTCTACCTTCAGTGCCTGTGGGCTCTGGTATCCCCCACGAATCCTGGGGAGTCCCATGGCTCCCTCTGCTCAGTCCAGGCTGGGGTGCAGGCAGAGCCCCTGTTGACATGAACCCTGCTGTCTGAGGGGGGGACCTGTCATCTGATGGATCCTCAGGACTCTCTGGAATTCCTTGGTCTGGCTCACGTGTTAATTTGAGGTTCTGGTGCAGAAGACAGCTGACGCTAAAAACCAAACTCTTCCTGCTGGGTGCAAAGTGCAGAGAAATCAGCATGCTGCTCCTGCCTGCACTGCACCCAGGCAGTAATCGAGATCATCACCTGAAGATAAATGTCTTCCTGCCACTGCACAGAAGAGAGGAGCAGTTACTGAGGGCTTTGCCTCCAGGTTTATAATCATGGGGAAACACATGCAAATTAATGGCTCACCCTGATAGGAATCAGTCATGCAGGAGCATTTGCAGGCTTCGGCTCAGACACATGATGTCTGATCTGCAGGCAAGGAGCGAGTTCAGTCATGCCTGTACAGCCTCTAGCAGAGGCTCCCACTGAGTGCTCGTCTCCAAGCTGGCCTCTGTGCCCAGACCACGCTCCTTTCCTCTTGGATTTTTCGGTCTAACAACACTGTTGTTCTGGCCCTTTGTGTTTGTTTCATGCCAGCATTTCTCAAGGAATGCTTCAGAGCAACAGCATCTGCACAGCCTGAAGTTGGGCTCCCATATTATTTCTTCATTAGTATTTGTTGTCCATAAATATATATTCACTCCTATTAATCACAATACCACTGATTACCAACCATAAATTCTAACTGTGGGGAATATTTCAATCCAGTTTTATTAAGAGGTGATTTTTAAAAATGTTGTTGAGGCTTTTAGCCAGTTATGTGCTACTAAATATTTAAATCTGTATCTCTTGCTGCATGCTGAATTACAGCAAGGGGATATTTAATGTTCCCATTTGTCCTGCATAAATCTGTGAAAGACTGACTGGAAGAAAAATGCAATCATGAAGAGCCCACATACGTGCTGAACACTGTCTTGTGCCGCGTGCCTGCCGCTGGTAGCAGTCCAGCCTGGAGGAGGGTGATGGCCTCCTGCAGCCATTCTGGGGTCACTAGACTGCACTGAGCGAGGCCGGGGCTGCTGGGCCTGGGGATGTGGTGGAGCCCTCTCAGCCACCAGTCATCCTGGTCTGGCACATGGCAGCTGCTGTCAGAGGCAGGAGCTACGAGCACCGGGAGGCCTGTTACCCACCGTTTTATTGTTCGACCGTGTGCCTGGTTTACAATATGAAAAGCTTTCAACAGTTAAATGGTACTAATATTAACCACTCCCACATGGGCTCTAGCAGTCTCCTCCATCGAAAATGTGATTAAGAAATTAATTCACCTGGAAGGAATTGGCATGCGGTGTTAAACAATGGAATAATGATTTTATTTTATGAAGGCTGAACTCTTTGGTGTGTGGAAAGAGAAGGCCCCGTGGCTCCTGCATGATGGCTATGGCGGCAGCTAAATGCGGTGGGAGGACGGAGCCCTGGTGTGGTGCTGGTTGCAGGTACCCAGGGTGAGGAGGAGGCTGCTCAGGACAGCGCCGAGTCTGCCAAAGCGGATGGTCTGCCTGGGCCTGCCTCATGGCTGTGTGGCTTCTCATGGTCCACCCCAAGCCGAGGGCTCTGCCCTGTTGCAGTTTGGTCAAGACTTGGAGCATAAGTCTGAAAAGCCCCTGCCAGAAACAAGTCAGGGCTTGTCAGAGCTG